>JAUBOD010000210.1:2946470-3013513 GCA_032353885.1 Nothura maculosa | reverse complement strand
GAGCACGGTAAAGGCGGCGACGTTTGGGTATAACCATCGGGACTTCTTGCTGGTCTCAGTGTGTGTTTGTTTGTTTGCATACACACAAAGACATCGATCCCTTCTAAGCACTTGCTGGTTTTAGTCCTCGTTCCAAGAACTCACTTCTCTGGGGGTGATGCCAAATGGCTCTGCCGCCATCTCGGTGTGACGATGCCATGTCAAGGTCCTGCTCATCCTTGCGGGCTGGTGGAAGGAAGTAGCTGTTGTGGCTGCAATGGCACAAAATCCGCTTTAGCTCCTTGAGCTAATCATGGTCCCTCTTCCCCAAAAGCCCCTGGGTTGAGCTGCCATCCCTGAAGGTCTCGGGCCATGCGCTCCGTTACCTCCCTCATAAGAGCATCATTTTGCTGTTGAGGTTGCACAGTTTGATTGTACAGCGATAGGACAGTGTGCCATATGAAGCAGAGGGAGGACAACTTTTTTGTTCTGCTCTTTCCTTGCCCCGTCTATGGCACAATGATGGGCTTTGGCTCCCACTTCTCCAACAGCACACTGGATCTGTAGCTGTTTATAGCAATATTCTTTCCTTTTCAGCTCCCTGAAGTCTTATCTGCCCTGCATCTCTTTCTTCCTGCAGGAAACAGGATCTTCAGAGGGTTTCTGAAAGCGCTCTGTAATATTAGCGAACATGTACAGGAAAACCCTTAGGTTATGTTCTACTCCTGATATCCTTCACTTTAGATTTAAGAAATTCCCTTAAACTCTCATTAGTGGAGACCTTCTCATTCCTATAAAAGTTTAAAGAAAATCTTTGTCTAATCAGAGGTTTAGCCTGGCTCCTCCATGTGTGTGAAGAAAGGCAATTCTTTGTGCCTCTCTCTACAAAGACAGCTGATATAAAAACGTGTCTTCATTGATGTGACCCTCTGGTTCCTTCTCTGCTTTCAGCCTTATTACCTTTCTCTCTTTTTTTGCCTTCTGCAAATCTCTTAATTGGTAAGGGAAAAGAGTCAGATTTTGATTAAACATTGCTGAATCCAGGCATGAGTACTTGTTTATTATTATTTGTTTATTTTTTTCTCTTCTCCTGCATGAGCCATTTTCAGTACAGGAATATGCTCAGGCTGAGTTCTTGCTATAGGTTCTTGCACAGACTGGCCTGCTATATTTTTGGGGAATTGTATTTGTGCACTTATAGGAGTGGTATGGCATGAGGAAAAGGAAGTGATTTTCCAAGTATTTTGTGTATTTTTTTTCAAGCTCCCTCTTCGTAGAGCCAAGTTATTTGGTTAAAATTTGGGGAAGTTTCACATGTGTGATTGTAGGAAAAGTTGGAAAAGTAGGAAAAGTTCCATCTGCGAGAAGCATGGGTGTGCTGTATGCCCAGCATACATTGTATCTTAATAATAAGTGCTTTATTATTCACTTTGCTTTATAAATAATGGCATTTATCACATTTGAGGGCCCACTCACAGGTAAATACATCCGTGCATGTTCAGAGTAATGAATATATAGGAGGTTTTTTTTTTTTGTATAAAAGTGAACTTGGTAGTGAAAAGTAGCCTCTAGGTATGGGGAGCAGGCATTCTGAGATGTGTCTGAGATGCTGTGTGTGAAAGACAACCATGCAGGCTGTAATGGCAGTACAGCAGCAGTGTTTCGAGGTACTGGCCTCGAGAGGTAAGGGGGGATTTTGTTTCCCTTCTTTGTCCTAAAAATTGTACAGTCAAAATGAGGTACTACTGTGTTGGATGAGCTAACTTGCATAAAAGTTTGTGGCTACCTAAGCTCAACTTTGTTGTGTTTGGCCTCTGAAGAGCGAATAGGCATTGATCATATTATGCCATATATTTAGCATTGCTTTTGCCTGTGGAGTTTCTCCCCATTCAGTCAGATGTTATTCATTTTATTTATGTAGACCTGTTATAAAATTATGTAGAACACAGAAGTTTCTAAGGGCCTTGTTCCCTTAATTACACAATTAACTTGCCATTTTGGATTTGATCAAAAAATGATTGAACATGACAGACTGTCTTCCCTCTGGAGCACGTAACTGTGTCAGGGTCAATTATGTTTCCTTTGGAGTCAGAGGGAAAGGAGCACGCTCATAAATTAGAACATACTACTGATTTACAGTAGTAAATAACATACATAACTGATTTTGCTAATGTTCTTATAAGATTAACAAGATAATCTGGAGTCAATTTAATATGTTAGCAAGCTGATTCTTTAAGAATAAAATTACCACAAACCAAAAGGAACCATCAATGGGGTGAAGCTATGCAACTCTTTGGGAAAATGAGAAAACATCTAATGTGAAAAGGTTCCAATAATATTTGGCCTATTAAGCCATGATTGGAAGGCTGTTACAGGGCTTTCCGGTAGAGATATACTACTCTACAAATATTGTGATTGATAGAAAAGTCACTAACAGGCATTATTATCAGGAAATGCATTTGAGACCATCTAAACCAATATCTCCTGCCTCTAGGAGAGCGATGCAGCTGGTTTTCCAGTGGAGCTCTTCCTTCAGCTGCCTTGTAGCCTGTTCTCCTCAGTACCAAGCCCTGGGCTTTGCTGACTTTTGGGGGAAAGTTATTTCCAACTGGTTTTCCTAATATTGAGGTGTCCTCTACTTGGAACTAAGATGAACCCAGACACTCTCTCGCATCTCAGGTGTGTTTGTTGCGCAGACTGTCACTCTGTAGCTCTAGGAGCCAGTTTTGCAGAGTAGGACATCATCAGCATCCTAGAAAGCAACACAAGGTCTGAGCAATGTGAATCAGAAGTGTGCCGGGAGCTCCAGTAGCTCTCTAGGATTATTTCATGCAGCTTCTGTGGAAACAACTGCTAAGCATTCTTTGGATAATTTCCACCACACCTCTGTCTTTGCAAAGCTGAAAATTGTTGACTTTAGCCCTAAGTGTATTGCAACTTAATTGTGTTTCTAGACTATTTACTATAAACAAACATATTCCTTATGTAGTATTATAAAATGATTTTTAAAAAAATCACATTTATCCCAGGACTGAGAGCCTCTATAGCCACTTGTTCTATTATATTGAAGTTAACAGCAAAGACTTTGGCATTTGTCCATCAGATGTTTGCAGAAAGTGAGATATTTGCATATTGGAAACTGTTGACAAATACATTAAATAACATTTTATTATGGGCATCTGGCCTGCTAAAAATCTGCCAAAAGTTTGGATCGCATAACTGCAGCAATCCAAATTTATAGAAGGAATCTGTTCTGAAAATATGTTACAACTACTGTCTCTATTTTATTTCCTAGCTTTTAGATGATATGATTTTGCAGACACTGCTTGTGTTAAGAGTCCAAGTCTCCTGTCTCCCCACCGCAGAATTGTTTCTTGTTCTCCATGCCTGTAAAGAAGAAAGGAAGAGCTGCAGCCTCGGTTACCATTCCCCGGGGAAAGAATGAGCCTGGGCTCCAAATCACTGGGGTTAAAAAACAATAAGTAAAAGTTAAATTCCCAGATAAGCTGATGTATGGCTATGCATTTCATTAAATGACTAAACTGAATACATATGCTTTAGACTGCCTACAACATCTGTAGGTTATATGGAAATAATTTAACTTCGCTCTCTACATTTCAAATGCTCATTAGATTAGAGCTGTGTACCTTCCTCTGGAATAGCTAATTGACTTGTTTAAAAAAAAATCCTTTTTTGAGTGAAATTAAAAAGACTGTTCTTTTATGAAAATAGAAACGACTCCACCTGGGAAAAAAATGAAAAAGAGGAGGATTCTTTTTTTTACCAGTGGGTGTTTGATGATACTTATAGCACAAGCCAAGTTTCAGTATGCCTTACTGTAGCTGCATTCAATTGAATTTTGACATGTCACTGTCAAAAGGCCTCGGGATTTGTCAGTCAGGCTATATAGAGCAGTAATTAATTTTGTTATAAGACTGTCATCATCTAAGCCTTGCCTGAGCTGGGGCTGGCTCCCTGCCTTGTCCTCGGCTGATCCGCGGCGGCTCTTGGGTAGCGTGCGGCTTTGCCTGCACAAAACCTGCAATCTGCAGCCCACTCCGTAGAGCGTTGCCGTGTTTTGTGTGTTGAGCTGAATTACTGCGAGCGACAGGAATTTTTGTACTCAATCTGGGTTGGTTTCTCCTGTTTCCGTGGGATTTAACAGCTCTGTGATGAACAGAAAATGGCCAATGCCTCCTGTTTTAAAAACATGTCATTTAGGTCTTGCACAGCAAATCTGGCCAAGAGAGTCCTAACTAGAACTGTGCGAGCTATTTAAAAGACAGTCCAGACACAGTGTCAAGCTATTTAGTTCCAGGTGCTATTTCAGTGTGAACTTTTCAGCGTGTTCTTCAACAAACTGGCAGGGGTGTGAAAATTCCTGGCCTATTTCAGGCAAACCCAGACTGATCTCTGGCTCCCTATGAAAGCCAGAGAAAAACAACACACACTTTCTGCGTTGCTGTTTTTCTTGTCTGCTCCTCTTCCTTCCCCAACATTTGTATCATGTTAAACTCCAAACCCTTTCAATCTGAGACATTTTTTTGTTATTTGTCAGCAGTAGTGTTTTGAACTTATTTTTTTCTTCACCTTTAAGCCATACACAATCTGGATTAAAAGGTTTTATACATCTTGAAATGTTATTTTGTAATTAAAATATGCATATATTTATGCATCCAACTGTCAGGCTGACCTCTTAGGATCAAATGAATCCCCATAAAATATCCTTGTTCTTCACCAGGGGAAAAAGATTTTTAGTATAAATGTATCTATCTGATTTAGCAAAAGGTGCTTCCAATGCTGTGGGGAGGAATGTGTAAAGATTAGCTTAGCTGCTTCATTAGAGTTATCTAACAGCCTTCCGTTTCACTTGCTTTTCCAGGCTGCTCACATCTGAAAAGGGAAGCAGAAGCTGAATGTGCAGAAGCATGTGCATTTTTACAGACTTGGTGGTAAGTCTTAAATTTAAGTGGTCACCATTGGTGAATAGATATAATAACTATTTATTTCCCACTCTGAAAAATGCGGACAAAGACTCATTTCAAAAGAAAGGAAAAAAACTACCAAAATGCAAAAACTTCTTAATGTTTTGGTCCTTTTAGGCAGTACTTATTTGAAGTTAGTTATATGGAACTTAAAATGTGTAAATGTCCTTTATTTATCATCATTCATTGTTCTTCCTCGCTTCTATCCAACTGCTTTATCTGTTGGTCACAAATCAGTCCTCATAGGGCACGTCACATTCAAAAGTCACAGATGACAGACATAGGAAATTTTTACAAACAATATGCACCTTCTGAGAAAATCATAGTTACCTCATAAGGAAACACACTAATAATTTTGAAATTTACCATAAACACCTGTGGTGCTTGTCAGCTCCCTAGGCTGGGTGATGCTCATATATAAGCACTCACACTCCTGAGGTGGGGTTGTACGTTATTATCCTGCTTGAATTACGCTCTCCGTGGAAGGCAAAGTGTCTTCCAGGTTGTCCTTTACTGATGCCCTCCTGGCTGGTTTGGCCCTTTTGGAGGGTCCAGGATACAGTGACGGGGAGTGAACATTATCTTGCATTACTCCTCCTGTGATGACCAATGTGATTCCAGGCTCCCAGGCAGCAAGGGCCATCCACAGCAGTTACCCATTTGCTTTATCAGTTATTAAGGTGTTTAGCACATGTGCTGTCCTTCGTTCTTGCTCTGATTCTATATCTGGTTCTTCATCTGTTGCTCTGTCTGTGAAGACTGGTTGGTTCCTTCCTCACTCTACTTGGCTTTTGTTCAGCGCTTTGTGCTGCATTTTTGAGAGCAGGCCTGTAGGTTTTCAGTAAATCATGATGCCTAAAATATTTCCCATGTAGTTGTTTAAGTCTTACAGTATGACTGAAAACGAGACGTATTTAAAATAACTGAGTTTTTGAGCCACCAGCTGACATTTCTAAACTAGAGCTTTAGCTCTGATTTCTAACCTAGAGCTTTAGCAGAAAAACAGCAGTGTCTCAGAAACCAAAAAAAGGAAACCCAGGATCTCCCAGAAATCAAGAATTGAACAGATATCTTTTCACATCCATGCAGTGGGGAAAAGAAATGTTTTTCTGTATCCCAAGCAACTAAAATCATTGCGAGTTTTACTTTAGTCCCAGCCTGGCAAGGTGAAAGGATCCTGTTTCAGAACAGTTGTGCTATCTAAGTAAGGGTAACCATGGCATCTCCAAAATGAGCGTGGAAGCAGAAGGATCTGTGCTGACTTAGAAACTTTAATAAGACTGGTAATATGCGGCAGGAGCAGACTAATTGGGTCTTGCATTCAGCAGCTTGCAATTGTACTTTGATCCAAGACTCTGCTGGAGGCAGTTTGGTTGAAATAGCTGCTGAAAATAGAGATATCTCCCAAACTACTTCTTTAAAACCTGCCTCCAGCAAAATTAACTTTCTGCAGCTGCTATCATCTCTTCAACCTTGAGCTGCATGGTGTCCTCCTTGCCTTCCTGTGCTCAGTTCTCCATACTCTTTTCCCTTGCTGAGATTTAGACCACACAAGTTCCTGGAAGGTGGAGTGGTACCAACTGGCTCTGGCGTGCAGCCCAAGCCTGTACCACGCACCCTGCTGCATCTGCAGAACCACAAGGCAGTTGTCCCCCATGCTTCATCTGTCATTTTTCTGTGTTGTCAGTGACTATTATCTTGAAGTTTTTCCTGGTCAAAGCTTATATTACTTGGCTTCAGCTACTATATTGTCACTGATAGAGTATAATATGCATCCCTCATGGCTATGAACTCTTACAAAGTTTGACTTGGCTAGTTCTGCACTCAACTTGCTAACGATGCCAGTGGTCTTGTAGATTCAATTTTGCAAGGAGAGTAGAAGCAAAACAGTAAGAGCATAAATGTTTTCAAAAATACATGTGCAGTCATCCAGATTTCATGTTTATAAGTGTTCTGGAATACAGTTTTATTCTCTTCAGTTCTGCTGAAGAGGGAACTCTTCAGTTCTGCTGTTGGATTCCAATCGCCTATTAAGCATCAAGGAATCAGAAGGCTGGATCTGATCATGACGGCTGATAAGATTTACGCTGATGGAGATTCACGGTTGTAATAGAACTGTCTCCTGCTGCAACTTGAGTTGTTGCTCACAGCCAGCTGCTTTTCCACAAATTCTAAGTTAGAATATAACCATTTATGGAAATGATCAAAACCAGAGTCTTCTGTAGGTTTTCAAGCCTACATATTTAGTAGGTTGTGTTTATTCAAAGTAAGAATTACTTGAATTTGGTAAGTTCTTTAGGTTCAATTCAGACCTTCTGTTCACTAGTGATTTGGATTAGTCTTTGGTCATAGTTGTTTCCTGGCAAATTAAAGCAAGTAGGACTGTTCTCGCATTACAATATTGAGTTGTACGAAATAAGGCAGATCTGCAACTATCCTGTTTTTGTTTAGGATGAAATAATTAACAGTGCTGATCTCTGAAGAATTTCAGTGGTTATCAGTATTGCTGCACCATTAAGAACAACAGAACATTTTCAGTGTGAAGCTCCAGAGATTCTGGAAGCTCTCAAAGGTTTTACATTGTTCTTGGATTTAGGGTTTATTTCAGGATTCTAGGAGTTAAAATCCTCCTTAATTGTAAAAGAAAGATGATTCTGGAGAATATGTTGATACTGATAGGCCAATATGTTTTCATGTCTGTACTTGGTCCATGGATAAAGATACTGGCTTCTCTTGGTCTAGCATCTTGTAGCCTGTAGAACTGAGCAGTGTTGAAAAATCTAGTAGAATTGGATCCAAAAATACAGCTTATTTCAGTACACAAAATCCTTTGTAACGAAAAAAATGCAGTGATACCCTTCCAAAAGCTCCTGTAGATGTGGAGACAATGGTGGGCAATTTACAAATGTAGTTTACGACAGCCAGTTCTGTAAGGTTTCAGCCTTAGAGTAGCATGTTTGCTTATTCTGCACATGAAATTCTACTGCAAGTTGTGCAATGATGGTGAAAAAAATTCTGACAGGAAGTTTTCCATCAGAACACAGCAATTCATTGAATCGTGGCATGAGTTGGTATAAGGTTGACTGGTTAAGAGGTGGCTTTGCATGCTCCTCTCCTCTCAAGGAAGCAGCCCTGGAGATCCTCATGTCAGGTTATGCGAGAGCAGGCACCGAGGCCAGCAAGCGTTTCCAATCTTCATTCATCCTCTTCCCCCTGTGCGGAAATTGTGCTCTCTTTTCGCAATATTGCTGAGCTGTCGGTAATGATAAATGATGTGCCTTTCTTTAAATTTCCTTTCTGCTCAGCACTAGATACTGTCCAGTTTGGATGTGTGCTGTGGGTGGATAAATTACTTGGGCAAATGGCATGGAATTTACACATGTGGCAACAGATGTACCATGCATGGTATAGGTCTTCATTGTTTTCTTAATTGCATAACTTGATTTCACCTGGGGCAATTACGATTTTGTAAACAATGATTGCCTTGGTAGGGTTTGATGTGAATTATGACCCTCTGAAAGAAATTTTGGTCTCAAATGTTGTTACAGACCAGAATAGACCTCAAATGTTTCTCACCTGCACATCAGCCTTACAGAGCATTGACTGATCTTCCCATGACCCGAGTTGTGTTTGTGGCTTCAGACAACAGCATTTGCCCTTTGTTCCTTAATGAGTATTATTTTAGGAAAGCTATGAAAATAAAACTTCACATCTGATTTTATTTTTTTCCCTCAATCCTCTTTTTCCTTTACATTTAAATGGTTGCTAGCAAAAAGTGCCGAGTTTATGGGGAGGAATGCAAAGGAGCAGAGCCCCAGAGATGGATGATGTATTTGTGAGTGTATATTTGGCCAGAGCACTATGCTTTCTGGAAGAATTTCCGTGGGCAAATTTTTACATTACAAATGTCTTGCATTTCAGGAGGTTTATGAACTTTAAGATAGTACATAAGTTTTTTTTGTAATCCAAAAAATGTATGGTGGTGTTGGAGTTTGTCTAAGCAATAGTCAGAGCTTTTCTATGATAAGACTTGTTTATAGCCTGTTTCCATGCAGCTAGTGGCTCCAAGAATGCTTTTGGATAAAGCTTCAACTCTTTTAATGAGAACTATTAGAGTTTGATGTTAGTCACCTTAACAAATTCTTTTTTAAATAACTTTAATGATCATAAGCAGATGTCTTACTACAAATTAGGAATGCTTGGAACTGCCAAAAAATAACACACTTTGTTTTAAATCCTTAAAGAACGAGGGAGGCAGGTCCCTTGCAAAAGCAGAGGAGGCAATAATGCTATGTCTTCTTTCCACGATGAGCCTTTGGGGTCATGTTGTTGGGCTACAGTAGCTGTAATGTCCTGTTGGGCCTCCAGGAGGGACACAGAGCTCGCAGGGCTGCTCTTCGGGAGGGCTGAATATCTCCCTGCATCTGCCACAAGCAGAAAAATTCAGTCCATGTATTTGAACTAGCAGCAGTTTTTCTGGTTTTTTTTTTTTTCATATTCAAATATGATGCAAACATACTTTGGTTTAGGCAATATTTTTATCGTACCAGTGGATAGCGTGTACTCCTAGCTCCCCCTCCCAGAATCGCAAAGAAGTGAAGTGGCATGGCTTTGAACTGAAATAGTAAATCTTGACTATAAACCCTTCCCAACCCTCCCACCCCCAGTACCACCACTGTAAATAAGAGATGGGTCTAAAACAAATAAAAAAGAAGAGTAGATGGTGCATAATATTAAAAACAGTAGCTTGTTGAGCAAAGCTATTTAGAAAGATTGTGAGTACCACATAATAAAGGTACTATCAGCAAATACCAGACTAGCATCTCAGCTAGCTTTACTGGGCTGTGAGTTATTGCTGTGGTCAATAGATCTCTTTTCTGTAGCATTCTGCTTATGTAGGTGATAAATCTTACAGTCTTATGGGAATAGGGTCAGGCTTCTGCTACTCTGCGCCATTATTTTTCTCCTACATCATTTAGAAAACTGCTGGACTGGACCATTTTTGGTGCAGCGACTTTTTGTTCAGCTACATACTAAATTTTATTGTGCATATTAAATTTTAGCTCAGACCACATTTTAAAGTCCATCTTGAAAGAAATGAAAGTGAAATAAAATCTTAAGTGAAAGAGCAGATAAGCATGAAAAGTGGAAAGCAAATGCTGCATTTCGTGAAAATTTTAGATGCTGAATACAAAGGGAAAAACAGGCTTTGGTTTTGAGGGCCATAAGGTTTTTGAATGCTTTCTAAATGTGACGAAGGAATAAGCCAATAGTACTGGCATTTGTTTGGAGAATTTCTGCAGTAATTCTTATGAGCTCTAGGAATATCTTAACCATGAGGTGGCTTGAAAAATTTGTGTAGTCAAAACAGAGTTTTCTATGATATTGATGGCATCGCGATGCAGGCACCATCTGGACATGGCAGCTCCTGCTCCAGCGCTGATTCCGTGTATGCTGGGAGCACTGGAAGTGATATTGCCCTGTGCCAGGCAGTGGGAGGAGAGGAGGGAGAAGGAATGTGAGTGAAAAAGGTCTAAAACACCACAGTGGACATAAAGATAATGTTCAAACTGATGGCAAGCAACTGCAGAGAAAGGAGTAATAGTCATTTTCTTCTTGAATGGCACATGAGAAATACACTTGTGCTAGAAAGCTTCATCCTATGCATTAGGGAAGACCACTTAATGTTAAGAATAATATGAAGCCCTGGATCAGGTTGCCAGGTCAGGAACTCTGATTTCTAGACACTTTTAAGGTAGAAATGAGAAAGTTCAGCAGCTACAATATTATTTTTTAAATTAATTAATTCACACTGCAAGTCCACCTCCTTGGTTAGACACAGAGACAGCATAGTTCTTAGTCCATCAGCAGTCAGTGTCATTGTGGAAAGGAAGATCATGCACAGAGGTTATTTTTCATACAACACAGCTGGAAGCGCTTGGGATGCCTGATGCTTAGCAGTTACATGTCATACCTTCATTTGTTATATCTATAGATTGGAACATGATGTGTATGGGACCTACTCGGGACAGTTATATGCAAGGATCCTTTAAGATGGTTATAACTTCTTCAATTTCTTAAGCTCTTTTTTTTCTTTTTTCTTTTCCTCTTTCTTGCCTTTAGATTTAAAAGGCACCAAATGGACATCCTTTTCCTTTCATGGCATCTTGCTAGAAAATGTACACCAGTCCCTTATGTTTCGGACTTAGTCTGAACATGCTTAAAAAAAAAAAAAAAAAAAAAAAAAAAGAGAGAGAGAAAAATTGTTCCCCAACTGTAGCAGTGCAGGGACTGCATAATAGCTAGCTTCTGTGCACTAATCTGAAATAAAAGACTTAGCCATGAAAGGAGCTACCCAACCAGAAAATGAAGGACTACATGAAGCTGCTCCAACTTGGTTTTCATTTATTTTTAAATTGAATAAGCGGCATACAAAGAGGAAAATTCTCTCAATACAAAGAAATTGCCTTCTATTTTATGGTCCAAAATGAGAAGAGTTCAAGCAATGATCTGGTCAGCATGATTGAAAAGTACAGTAGTTCTGATAGTGTTATAGGGCAATAGGAACTGTTGTGGGTAATGAAGTAGCCTTCACTAGCTATGCAACGCCACCATAGCTTAAATATTGTTTAAATATTTGTCAACTTTGTGTTCCCTATAGGCAGAAGCCTATTTTGAATGTATAGGATACGCTGGCAAGTTAAAGCTGTTTTCTATAGGAGCATTGGCCATATGTTGTTTTAACCACAGGTAGCCAGAAATAAAAATACCATTGGTTATATTACCACTGCCCATGTCTGCTTCATCCCATGGGTGCTTTTAGCCACATGTTAAAAGACATTCAGCTTTCCAGTAGTGACAGTAATCCACAGTCCTAACAGAATTCCAGTTTCAGAAATGCATTCTGCACATCTTGTTTTTCCTAGGAGCTTTAAATGGCTGTGAGTTTTCTTTCCCATGCTGTTAACATATTTTGATGTGCGCTTCTGAAGAGCTACCCTTCCCCATACATTCTTCTCTGCATTTGACCACATCCAAGTCCAATTCCTTGTCATTTTTTCCACCATATTTCAGCTGTCTTCTGAAGTACGTTTCACAGATATGTGACTGGTTACCTCTCTCAGCACCTTCTTTTCAAAAAACCTCTGTTTAGAAGAGAGAAGACCTATAGCATCACTGTTGCCTTGTCACAGTGGCCTATAGCAGGAAGGAGAAGCTGTTGTGGAAGGAATGCTAAGTT
The DNA here is from genome assembly GCA_032353885.1 of Nothura maculosa. Taxonomy (NCBI): domain Eukaryota; kingdom Metazoa; phylum Chordata; class Aves; order Tinamiformes; family Tinamidae; genus Nothura; species Nothura maculosa. Next base: position 3,001,309 of record JAUBOD010000210.1, on the reverse strand, counting down.
CTTGAAATTTGCCAAGTAAAGCATGTGCTTAGCTTATTTGAATGTGCACTGAAGAGCTGGGATGTATTGGAACATGCTCAAGACTATGAGTAGTTTGGATAGCTTAGCTGTCACAATCTAGCAAGTCAGTAAGCAGTGACTGCTGGTTTCCTGGGCATGTAGTTTGTTTTGCACACTAAGCCTGCTCAATGTATGCCTTTTCAGTCATACTGAAATCAGAATTAACATTAGAAGTAGAAATATTCTAACTAGAAATAAAGCAGCAATGTTAACGGTTCTTAACCACTGTTTAAGCAGGTCATTGATTTAGCTACTAACTCTTTTGCTCATGCTATATTCTATAGAGTATATTTTAGCAAAACATAAGTTTTTAAACTCTTGTACATGAGTAACTGGGAAAAAGTATTTGACCTGGTTTATGAAAAGTCAGTCTAGATGACCTAATGGTCTATTCTGACCCTAACAGCTATGAACCTTGTCACAGAGTTTGTTATCCTTTTCCCCAATGCTATGAGCTATGAGGGGCTGTGGAATTGGGGAAAGCAGAGAGAGAGTGTCTTTGGTTTCCCAGTTCTGCCCCTGTGAAATCTATTGGTGCCTGGGAAGAATGAAGAAATCCTTTTGGCTCTAAGTTCCATGCAGTATAATGCTTCTCAGACATGGTCTGAGATTTAGCCCCTCAGCATAATTGGGCATGAAACATATGTCTTCCCCATGGCCTCTTTATGACCGTAAGTCTGTACATGAACCATATGCACTTGCAAAACTGTCAGAAACAGAACAACCTGCAGGTTGCCTTGTAGAGGGTGCTGGGAAGATTAAGCATATCACTAATCCCACTCCTAATGGACATGGCATATAATTGGAGGAAGATTTCACTTTTAACTGCACCTTACCTTGACTGGCAGATAATGTCATCATTTTGACTGGCAGTCCCCAGTCAATCATGCATCATATTATAATTCAGATTTCCTTGATTCCCTGAAGGATATACTCTGCTCTGAGAGTCCCTTGCCAGAGGCTTCACATATTATAGTACTGTTCAGTGAAGGATACTGTAATTTCCTTGACTTCTCTCAGCTTTGTGATAAGGTTTGGAAGAGATGCTAGTCCTTGCTTCAAGGGACAGGACCAAAGTGAAGACACAGAAACAGCTCCTTAAAGTTGATCAGTAGCATCAGCAGTTGATTCTCCAAATAGACCTTATTTTAATGCATACTTAATTAACATTACTTATGTTAACTAGATAGATTTTGTCTGTCAGATATTTTGTTAGTTTGGACTAAGTCCTTAGTATAACTAGGAGTAGGAGTGCTATCCTATAGCTTCTGACAGTAATGGGACACCACAGGGAGGAAGACTATCTCTAGTTATAGATGACAATGCAGTAATAACTCGTTGATCACCTAATGAATTATGATGGTCGTATTGAAATCAATGGGGTGGCTCATTTTCCTAAGGACTGATCACTTTTCTATGGTACAGTGTAAATGCAGCTGTACATATGATGGAACTACTATGAATGCAAGCTCTCCATCTTATTTCCATCCAAACAGTTAATTCAATACAAAAGCAATACCTGGTTTAAAACATCTCCCCACTATAGTTTCTGATACATATAATTGAACAGTTATTCTCCCAGTGTCTATCTTTTACAAAAATTGAGTAGTTTTATTTACATTTCCTAATGAAATAAACCAAGCATATTTAAAGCAGAAATGAAAAAGAAAAAAAAAAAAGAAAAATTAAAAAGGATTTTCCTGAATGTCATGGAATCCCATCAGGATTACATTCTATCAGGAAAGTGATTTAACTGAAAATAAAACTAATAATGCTGGCCCTTAGCCTGCTTATAACCCTGAGACTTCAATTTACTTAAATGTTAAAACTAGTTCCTGAAGCATTTTTATCTCAGTTTTGTCATCTAATGAAGATGAAGAACTGGAGTAAAAAGGTACAGAAAACATGCCTTTCTGTTTTTTTCTTTCCCCAGAGAATTATTCCCTCACTTGTTTTCTTCCTTTTTTTTTTTAATTTTTTATTATTATTTTTAAGTAGCGATGCAGCTTTTTTTACATCAGCATCGATATAGTCACATTTAACTGCTCACTCTGCCTTTGGAGAGAAAAGAATGCCTGTAATTAAATTAGAGCACTCCTGTTTGTCTTGAGGCTATATTAAGTTCTCCAGAGAGTGGCTGCCTCTAAATGATGGTCACACATTGTCAGGATACTTAATCTTTGTTCCTATCACTATGAAAATATCTTAACCTGAGTAAATAATTTAGAAACTGAGGATATAATTTTTGCTGATATGGATCAAATTCTGTACCAAAAACTTGGCATAATTTTAGTTCTTTTTCTTTTCTTAATAATCCTTTATAATCCATTATTTCATGCGCTATTTCTCCTTTCCTGTAAAAGCTTTCCTAACAGACCACTTGCCTTGTTCATCCTCATCCTCAGTTAGGTATAGTTCCATAGTAAGTGTACAGGCTGATATGTAACATTAGAAAAGTACTCAAAATAGATATTATTCTCTCTATTCATGCAACAGAACTGCTGAAAACATGGAACAGCTCCTAACAGCATGAATTGGCTAGTCATAAACTAAGAGATGTAGAGAATACACTGTGCATTTAGGAAATCATTATGTTCTACATGGTAGTAAATACTCAACTGGTGTAGTTCTTTGTTGGGAGAGGTTTGCCATAATCATTTTAAATTATTTTTCAGGAATGATCTGCCAATAGAGGTGCAAAGCAACTATTTCAAATCAAGGACACAAGTTCCTTGATATTGTGCTTCATTTTGATAGTTAATAGTATTTGAGTAAGAATGTGTAGTTAAAATCTCTCTCCTGCAAGCCTTTGTGGAAATAATGGGGCATTTACATGTCCGTTAATTATAGATTGAAAATATATCTCAGATTGGGAAGTGTCTGTCATCTCATAATACGGGCTGCTGAGCTCATCTGTTGCAAAAATAAATAAAAATAAAAGGCGAAAAATACTTCAAATTACTTTCATATATGGACACTCTATTCAGTCAGTAATTAGTGGCATCTTTTTGCTTACAATATGTTTATGGAGATGTAACGTACTTTATAGCTCTGAAAGTTATTGGATCATTGGTGAAGCAAAAAGATTATATATGAAACATGGAACAAGTTGTTGAGCATATATAGAAATGCAGGGTGACTTTGTTGCTTGTTTAGCCTGTTCCTTAGAGATACAGTGCTGCTCCAAGAGTGAGGTAGTATCACAACATGATTAAATGTAATGATTAAAGAAGTATTCTTAAAGCAATATTGTATTCTTGGTCCATTTCTACATATACATATTTAATATCTCATGGAAGAGATGAAGAAGAGGATGAAGAATAGAGTTAGCCTTTTATCTAGTAAAACGCTGTTTCAGACTTCTTTTGAAGTTTACAGAAGATGTTTCACAATCAAATCTTAATCTTCCTATGAATATAAGTCTCTCAAAATTGTGCATATACATAGATACCCATGCAGTAGTATAATGTATGCAATTTAAGGAAAGAAGCAAACCAGTAAACCTTTGGGACTTTCAACATCACAGATGAAAGTCCATGTTTTTATCTCTTATTGTCCACTGCTAGTGTTTTATTTGTGTACATGTAAACTATCAGTTTGTGTTGGACATCATAAAAACATGATCGTCATTCTACTAAGTGTCTTCTACATGTCAGAAAAAAAGGCAAATTGTTCCTAATCTAGCTATTTTTTTTTTCCTTTGAGTTTTAATAGAGTGAGGGACAGTGAAAGCCCAAGATATATTACTGAATTACAAAGTCTTATGCTCTAGGGAAACTGATCTGTGAAAATAAAAATTTCTGGATTGTGATAATTTCCTCATGTGAAGCTCAGAACCAGACACAACAGACATCTGATTATTTCACTCATTTTACAGAAGATTCTAGCTTATTATCACTGCAACTTAGAGGATGAGGTCAGTTTGCATGAGTCCAGTGTGAGTAGACGAGGAGGAGTTGCATAGAGTGTCATGTCATGTGTGACATGCTGATTTTGCAAATTAATAGATATCTTACGAAAGGATGTAGTATTGTAACACTTATATGCTTGTAACACTAAGTACGGCAGGAAACATACTTTTTTTTCCTTCAAATTCTTCCGCTTATTTTCTGAACTAAGCAAAACACGCATCATTTGCTTTTAGAAGGTAATGGAACTGTGGCCTGGCCTCAAGACAATCTGAAGGTTCAGTGCTTCCTTGCCAAAAGATGCTAGAACTATTCTTATTTTCCCTGTACTGGATTGATTCCTTTCACGATTTTTCGGAAAGGATATCAAGTACTTGGAAGAAAATATGGAAGAAAATATGCTCTTCCCTTAAGCTAGACAATGTAAGAGTAAAGGAGTTGAATTTCATATTGGGGGCAGGAATTGGGCTTCACCTTTAGGAAATAATGTTAATATTGTGTTAGACCCCAGATGCTCTTTATCATATAATTGTTATCATAAAAAGTCTTAATGTATAAGATCCTAATAGAGTCCCACAGTGTCTCAAGAGCAACCTGGATTGGCCTTTGCATTTAAATTAGAGAATAATTAGATCCAGGAGGAGGAAAAAATGGCGAAGTGCATTCTACCTTTCCCTTCTGAGGGAAACACACACACAGTCCCATAACTATTAAGTGAGCACTGTGAGAACATGGAATACATTGAAAATTCGTGAATGGAAACTACATATTTTCTCTCTCCTAATGGTACAAAAATTGTTGCATGGAGGCTCTTACTTGTTCAAATTCATTCTTGAACTGCAGAGCCAGAGTTTAATTTGTGGAGTGTTGCCTGTTTGAAAGTAAATCAAGGCAAGGAGGTGCCTCACTATTTAAACTCCATTTGAGCTAGCATTTCTTAACTTGCGGTGGTTGCATTTGCCTGTTTTCTGACTACTTTCTTTGTCTGTTATACCTGAAGCTTGCAGTTTTGAATTGCTTGAAGCCAACAGAAAAGATCCATTAAGACTTCTGAGGTCTGTTTCTGGTTTGCCTTTCATAGCTTTCACGTGAACTTAGAGGAGACAAGCTTAAAGATTTATGTAATTTTAAAGAATGGGGAAACTACTGCTTCTATCTTCTATCTGTTCTCCTCAGATTATTTACAGAAATACTGTAAGATTTTGTATTTTGTGAAGCCAGAATTGAAAGGTCATTACTGTTGTAGTTTATAGATTTGTCTCTGTTTTGTTCTTTTAGGAGTGCTAATACTTTTAGATATTCACTGGTTTTTCTGAAGGTTGGGAAATAGTTGGGTGTAGTCATCTGAAGCTGAAATATTTCCTATTACTTGGCTGTAAGAGATTTATTTAGCCATCCTCACTGTACTGAGAAAATAGCTTGTGTATATGCCCTTAAAGAAAGCCGTCCATCGAGAATATATCTACCTTCCTGTGGCAGATAAATAGTTCCATCAGGATGAAGTTAAGGTTAACCTTGTATTACAATGTTTTTGTTATTCAAGGTACAATTTAACTGGAGCAAAATCCTCAAAAACCTTCCAGAGATGGCAAAGTCTTGCTGCAGAAGCAGGGTTTTGTTCTGGAGTGAGTTAGATGCCCTAGGAAAGTGGTGTGTCCCTGCTGCAGCATCCCCCTGAGTGGAGCTGGTCCAGGCCATGGATCCTGCTGGCCGCCTTAGGTACTCAGATGCACCTGTGGCGCCTCTTCCATGTATTTAATCTCATCCTTTCCCAACAGAAGTTCTCATTAAACGGGAGCAATGCAACAAGAAGCCTCCTTCTGTGCTCAGGAGCCCTTTTTGGGGCTGGACAGCAGCACCCATGTGGAACATATTTCTATAAAGCGAGTGCAGGCAGCAAGGCCGCACTTGGCAGTTTCCTCACATGCGGCCATTTTGTTCCAAATGAAATATGACAACACAATAGCTGGCAGTAATTGCAGTAATTGACTTCTGAGAGTTCAAGATGATCATGTAATTAGCTACTTGATGGGATGGAGATCACCACCATCTTCCTGTTTCCACACTTCTGTGGTCTTCTGAAGTGCTTCGCCTCGGAGTGCAGCCCATAGAGCTTTCCACCCGGATTTGTAGATCACTCACAAGGCGGATGTGTGAACTCAGAAACAAAATACAGTTACTGTAAGAGAAAATGAGTTGTCCTTTCTTCCTAACTAGGAAGAGTTGTTCTTTTGGTGTTCTTGCATAGCCAGCCTCATGATGAGAGAGGTCTTAGTTGACATAGGATTCATTTAAAAATGCCTTTTTTTTTACTAAGGAACTGCAGGTAGTTTCAAGAGAATAAATTAGATTTCATAAAAGACCTTTACTGATGTTTTTTTCAAACTTTCTATGGGAGGAGGAGGAGGAGAGGGCAAATAGAATCTTTTGAGATTTTTTTTAAATACATATAGAAGCTGGGAATGAAACCCATAAAGCTCTAATTGTTAGGAAGCCACTGTGCTCTAAACGATTCATGTATAATAGGATCGTTTCTATGCAGCATCAATAGAAGGTTCTGCCATTTTCTGGAATGGAGTTGTGTGCATGGCATATGCTTTGTGTATCTTGGGCTGCAAAATCATTTTACAAGGAAAGATCACCATGAAAAGAGATTGTAATAGAAACCAACTCCTATCAAGTTTACAATTAGCTGCAACAGAAGAGACCGCTATAATACAAAAAATCAGGGCACATCCTTAATTTTTTAAATGGCTAAATAGAGAAAATTTGTCAGAATAAGATTATTACAAATATACACCGCTTTAGATACTCAAGACAAAATGAGGCATTTACAATATTTACAATTTTTTTTTTCACCTCTTTGTGTACTATTTCAAGTTAGACCTCAGGGTTGTAAAAATTGAAACTGTACAATAAATCACTTGAAGGGCTATATAGACACCTGGGACAAATGTCATGTCTTTTAGCAAGTGTTACCAACTAAAAAAGATATTCCACTCAACCTGTAAATTCTAATTGAAATTTCTCTGTTGTCAATGCACAATTTTTGACTTCATTAGGGTTGTCAATGAACTTATGGTGTGTTCTTTCCATCTTTGGAAATATTTGAAACTGAGCTGGACCGAAGCTGAGGAACATGCTCTAACACTGCAGTTATGCCTGCTTTGAGCAGGAGGTTGGATCGCAGGAGTTCCTCAGGATCCCCTCAAATCTGAACAGTGTCATGGTGTTTTGTGTAATTTCTGGAATCCTCTTACTTCACAATGACATCATCTGAATTCAGGCTTGAGAGAATGAGTGCTGATGGAAAAGTAGGGAAATACAATTGCAGATAATTGTGATGCATGGTAACTCTTCCAGTGGTGCTAAGGTAGCCAAATGGCCATGTGTTAACATAACGATTGGCAGCTCTTGTTTAAACTGTCAGATCCTACTACACACAGTGAGGGAGAGAGAAGCGTAAAGAGCTGCTGCGTCCATTGTTGTTGCTCTGAGGAAAACAGGAGTAGAAAGGAAAGATGGAAGTTGTGGTTCTGCTGAGGATGTCAGGGGCAGTTTATCAATGGTGAAAGCTGCTTGGTGTGCATGGTGACAAAGAAAAGTCATCAATTTGATGTGCATCAGCTAGCAGAGATCATGGGGGTCTCAGCTCTGAGGTACAGCTTTGCTTTCAGCTTGGAATGTACAAATTAGCACTCGACTTGCATAGAGTTTAAAGGGTTTGAAGCTGCAGCAAAGTCAGAATTTCTATATGAAATATGTAGCAGAGCAGATAGCTAAGCAAGAACATCCATAGCTTTAAAAAGCTGCACCTCTAGAGGTGGAAAATTAAAAGTGAAATCCTCTTCAAAGTGATAAATGCACTGAAGCCTGTATTAAACAACCTCTCAGGGGCCTACCAGGAGGAGAAAAAAAATTAAAAATAGTCTCTTAAGGCAGGGAGGTCTGTCTGCTGCTGCGTGCTGTTAAATGCTGCAGTTGCCTTCCCTGTTGCTTTAAGTTTGAATTTGCAGTGATGCCTTGATCTGCCGATCAGAGTCTGGGTGATGTGTTGGCTGTGAAGAACTGTACGAGAACGTTTTTCAGATAGTGCCTCAAATGGACAGCTGTGCAATACAAAATAGGAAAAGAAGGTTATTCAGTTGTTTTAAGTTTTTTAATAAGACCATATAGCTGTTGCCCAAGTGATCTTTTTTGATTAGTGTCCCAAATGATGGGTAGTACAGTCATATCTGTTTCTCACCACATGGGATTCAGGGGCTTCGTTTTCTGTCTTGTCCTATGTGTGCACAATGCAAAGGTTAAACTTGCCTTGCTTGGTTTTTCCTATGTGTAAAGGAATTATTTTTTATCAGTCCAGGTTTACCAAGATGGAAGAAATACGTTACTGTTGAAGGATAAATGGCTGTTCCCATTGCAAGATCTTACCATTCCTTCATAACTCTATTATAAACCACAGTACTACAGAAACAAACTCAAATTATGATTTCTTGACCTGCTCTGCAAAACTTAATTTTCTGCATAATACCCAAACTTCTATGTAAAAGGAAGCACTTCTCTGCTGCCAGCTTGGAAGTCACTGATGTTCTGGCCATAGAAAAACCTTGATGGGGTCTTCTGGGAGAGTGACTTATTAGTTGGTTTTGTTACACTAATCACCCATAATGAGGCATTTACAATACTATTAAATCTTGCATCAGAAATGATATCCATTTAAAACTTTAAAAGAGTTTCTGTCCTCAGCTTTTGTGCTTTCTGATTTTTGTGTTAACGGTTGAGAGTCTCCAGGATTTGGGACGGAACGCTTTATAACATTCAATCTTTCCTGTGGCCTCTGAGAGCTAGAGCTCCTTCTCCCCTGACAAATTACGACTGTGTGTTTTTTATTGCCTCTGGGGACTAAATCTGTCAGTTTTTCCTTTCTAAAAGAATTTGTAGAGAGACCAGATATTAGAAATGGGACTTTTTTTGAAGCAATTTCTAAACTCAAATAGCAAAAGTAATTTAGTTTTTTTCTCCCTTGGCTGGTAAGGGTTATCGTTTGCAAAAGTGTACAGATTATCAGCCATTTTTTTCCACACGATATGTCTTCTAACACTATATTGCAAAATTTTACTATATTATTCTAAAATAGTATTTCTAAAATGATACTGAATTTGCAAGATTCTAAAATCAAGTAAATCCTGTTTTTTAAAAAATTGTATTATAAATTTCCCTTTTAAAATTGCAGCAAAATATATATATATTGGCAAGCCAGAGGTGTACAATGATGCTGACTGAGTTGCTGGCAGCAGTGTGCAGTGATTTCTGGCTTTGACTGCACAGAACTTGGGGAGAAGCTACAACTGCTGGCAGGGATCACTGCAGACGGATGGCCAGGGTCGTTGTGCTCCTGACAAACTATGCTGGAGTTGCAAAAATGGCTTCCATTTTTGTTCCAAAGTTCCATATGGGGAAGACTTTCAGATTTCAAAATTGGCTGAGTGCCGTATCAACATGAAGGGAAAAAGAAAATCAAATTCTTTGTAGAAAACACCTCTGTCCCCTGTAATCCTCATCCTTTTTTCCTGAACATCCTTTAATGCTTAATGTAAAAAATTAAACTTTGACTTTTAAGATTGATTGAGCAGCATCTTTGAGACAAAATCATTTCTGTGCCAGGGAGACACCAGACCTGAGGAGCACCTTATTCCACCAGCAGCCCCACGACCGTGGGTGAAGTTACTTGCAGGTGTGCAACACTGGATTGGGAAGATTTTCTTTTTTACAGAACCTGTGCCCATAAGTATGATTTTATTATAAATAACTTGGATGCAGTGGAGGTCTCATTATTACTCCAAATAAGTCAAACCAAACATTAAATCATATTTATATACTGCAAGTCCTTAAAATATTTACTCGGATTCTCAGTTGCTTAAATATTCTGCAGCAGTTATTTGTTTTTAATGTACTTCGCTGCCTGTTTTGCTATGTGGAACATCTGTTCCAGTTTCCCCATTATTCAGGTGTTATTTTTCAGGATGAACAGTAGCACCTAATTGACTTTAACTAAACCATCCAGCATTTCACATTCCCCTGTGAGTTCCTTTCCAAGAAATGTAAGTGCTTCTCCCATCGCAAGTGAAATATCTTCAACCATCTGAAAGTGAAACGCAGGATGAGGAATACTGCAAATGTGCAAGAAGGGCATTTTTCATTTGCGATAGTGTGCTTAAGCTGCATGCATCCAAATTAAAACAGCTTTCAAGGTGATAGTTTAGTAGTGTTCACAGTTGCCAGTAAAAAAGCAGACCCACCATGCTAGAAAGCAGCCTGTGCAAGTCAAAAGCGGATTAGCTCGAGTGACTTCCATTTTCTCCTTTCTGAATGGATGAACATGGAAAAGCAGTTATTTCCTGTGGTTACATATCATGCACAATTATGCCACTCGTGTGATTTATATATTTTGCTCTAGGAAACCCTCCGCAGCTTGCTGCAGGTTTTGTTTTTGATTGCTTGCTTTTTTTCCCCCCATAGTGATGTGTGACAGGAGCTTTTTCTGTCTTTGAAAAGATTATGGGTTCCTAAGTCTTGAATTACTTCTGCCTGGAAAAGTGCTTGTTTGTGCTGTGCTAGAAATGAGATGGCAAATGTTTTGGTTATATTCCATGGCAGTCTTAGATCTGCCACGATGCAGTTGCAATTCCAGCACATTTAGGAACCATCTGGAAGTTGAACAGCCCACAGGGATAAAATCAGTTGCAGGGCAGCACAGAGATGGTCAGAAATATTCCATCAAAGTGGTTTTCTCTTTCTTTGGTTTTTCTTTGATTTTTCTTTTCCTGACAGTATCTCCAAACCTGATCTTTCTTTGTAGAAATTCCTATTTTTCAACCTCTTAAACCCAACAAATGCTTGGACAATGGTCCAACAAAGCCTGACCCTCCTGGCTCTCGCCCTTCTAGACTCCATTCCTAGCCTCAAAAGAAGTCAAATCTGAAGGATTTTGTTCTGAATAGTAGTGGGAAATATAGTCAGTGCTACCCATTCTTGCTCTTTACTACCTTCTGAAGTCATTTCCATAACAAGATTTCTAGTTACAAGATAAGGTGAAGTTTCTTCCTACAGGCAGCTGACACACTTTGTCCTATACTCATCACAAACGGAGAAAATCCTCAGGAAGTTTTCTTCTTCGGGTAACCCAGTAACAAACTGTAGACCCTGAAAGATCTCATTTGGCTTCATCTCTGATATTAGGCTCAGCACTATTTTCAGACCTTCTCCCTGAAACACCAAAGCAGCAAATGAGCTTTCTGGCCTTTTTCTTTGCAGTCACTGAATTGGTTTGGGATCAGTAAAATCTTTAATTCACAGACTGGCCATCATAAAATCCCGTCTAGTCAAAGATGAAAAATCTTCTTTTTATACTTGAATTTTTGAAAATTAATTTTGAAAAGCAAATACCTTCACTATATGATAGGTGTTTTGTTTGATTTTACAAATCAGTAACACTTTTCTGTTTATACCTTAAGTGAAAAAAGAATTGCCCCAGACAAGTGCCTTGTTTCTGTTGACTTGCATGTGAATTTTTGCTCTGGAACAGTAGCTCTCTTGAAAATTTAAGAACATTTTTTCTCTGACCATGTGAGCAAGCTCATTTTTGGCACTCCGAACTAGAATTGTAAAGGTACTTTTGAAAATGTTTGTAGAATATATCTGCATTTTTAGGAAACTTAAAAGATCTCTCAGAACGTGTCACCTCTAAAACATGTGTAGCTGTATCTATACCATAAAGGAATTTACCTGCTTTTTCCACAATGTCTAAAGAGGATTTAGTCAGCCTGTTGACTTCAACAACTCCAGCAGCCTTGGTCTTTTGCAGCATAACAGATGTCTGGAGCTACATGGGAGGTGCAACATTTTCTGTTCGTTTTGGCTTAGATCTTTCAGCTTGAAACCAACATTTGACGCACAGCAGCACGCTGCTCATTGCTAAAATATGCTGATCTGTAAGGACCAAAGAATCATGCAAGATGTCAATTATACTAATAGTAAACAGTATATGCTCTCTAATGAATTTCCTTATTGAAACAGGAACAGTTTGAATTCTGATCTTTTCAGCGAAGCATTAGTAGAGAAAAACACAGTTCAACAAGAAATATATAATATTTTTGTTGTGATTTCTATTGGGTGTATTTCTCCTTCCTTCTCCCAACCCCCCCCCCAATCATTAGAAGAAATATTTCTTAGTTTCATAGATATTCCACTACTGGCCTTGAAATTCATGGTATGAATTGTGGCTTTAGTGGCAATGCATTTCCACAAGGAGACAAGGTGATAATTCTTCTGCCTGGTTATCTTTTTCTTTTTTTTTTCCTTTTTTTTTTTCCCCCCAAGAATGAATCTGAAGGGATGGACAAGAGAAAATATCATTGGATCAGTGGTTTTGCAGGTGGAAAGAGTATCGGTTGCAGACAAGGGTGTGTGTTTGTTTTGCTTTGCTTTACCATCTTTTGTGTTGGTTGCAGGCTGTGCAGGGCACAAGTGAAATGCAAAGAGAGAAGGAATAAAATGCAGCAAATCTAGGGACGTTGAGTTTTGAATTATAGTTTCTCATAAAAGCTGCAGTAAAGACCGAGGCTGTGGTATAAAAACACAGGAAGAAACTGTCTCTTTCTTGAAGAGATTTTAATATTGGGACCCAATCCTGCAAAGAATTACAGCAGTCCTAAACTTAATGCATAAGGTAATGAAGTCATCAGGATTCCAGGACTGTGAATTGCCATCTTTATTGCTGGAGTATTACATCCGTGGAGACAATTGTTCTGTCGAAGTTGATATGTAGTGTAGAGAGTTAATTTTAACAGACCCTGTGTGTGCAGGCAAGGCTATAAACATCCGGGATGTGGACAAAGGGAGTTACCCTTTGTCCAGAATAGTACATATGTCTGAAAAAAAAATCATATAATTTCATATTAATTCATTTATGTCTGTGTATGGTATCAGAATTTGTCTTTTCAAGTTCTGAATGCTTGAATTGCCCCCTTTGCTGTTTTATTTTGGTGTCTCTCCTGTTTCCTTTACAATTAACCCTGTAACAAAATTCTGGGGCTTTGCAAGCTGCTTAATCTGAGAGAAAAATCTGGTGCTGGAGTCAACTCTTCTGAGTATAGTCTTTTTACTTGCAAAGGACAGGTAGAGGATTACTCTCCCAAACCCTTCTGTGCAACACTTCCCTCAAAGCTGCCTTTATCTTTTGGCCTTGTTGTTTTTTTCATGGGAAAAGAGCTCTTCTGGCGTAGCTTTCTTCCTCCTCTATTACCATTCATCTGGTGCTGATCTTGCACTTCTCGGTGCTCTGCTATATCTAAAACAATAACCACAAAAGTGCTACCTTGCATTGTTCTAACTCCTAAAATTCCTTTTATTTTGAATGATAAAAGGCTGCTCCGTTTAGCCTCAGGCCCACGTTTTCCATTAAGTTTTACTTAGACTGTAGCTGCTGCACTCACTGGTGTTGAGGTGTGTTCTCGGCTGTGTCTTTAAGCTCCACAGTTATGGTGCCCTCTTATGCAAGAGGGAATTCAGTATATGCAGGTGTATTTTGTGTTATCTGAAAACTACTAAATGTCTTAAATTCCGTCACTAACATGTCTGGCTGAAGGAGGCTGTTTTTCCCATGCCTGATTAGGGGTCGTTGCATTCTTGACAGGCTTGGTACTGGTGGGTAGAACAGCCTGTATGGTGCTCTACAGCCTTCAGTCCCCAGCTGGATTTTGGGAGGAGAAAAAATATAGAAGTGAGATCAGAGCAGGCAAAAGAGAAGATGGAGGGCAAACCATAGAAGGAGAAGGTATTACAGATATTTTTTAATACATGTTATAAGTTAAAAAGAGTTGACAGTGCTATAGATGGGTCCGCATTTTTTTTTTTCATTATAGAGAAGTTGTCAATCCTTTTAGTTCTTGTCTGGATGGTCTAGGTTGTCCAGCCTGTGCTCAACCTGCCCCAGATGGTGCCAGAACTTCCATAAGAGGTAGGAGAAGGAGTCCAAAGCCTGGAGAAACTGCACAGAATCCACATAGCGGCTGGAAGAACACTAAGGTCCCTACTGCTGTGCAGCTATTTCCATATGAACTTGTATTGGATAGAGGATGAACATTAGAAAGTGGATAAAGAGAGCTGCTGTTTATCATTTTTTTTATCAAGAACAAAGTGTTTGCTGATGGCTTTGAACACAGCGAGCCCCGCAAGACATAAGAATGGTTGCTGCTTTTGCTGATACGATTTTTGACTCACTGATTTGTATACATCGTGTGGGAGTGTGTGTTTGTGCTTGCTGAAATGATGAATAGTCTCCTGACTCAGCAAAGAAAACTTCACTTTAATCTTCATGTCGTACAACGGTAACAAACACGGTCTTCTGCCACACTGTAGGCTTCTGCTGCATTTTCTCCATCCACGGTGACGTGCACTTCCTCAGCAACTGGCTGGAAGTCCAGAGGTATGTGCTGCCATTCAGAGGGACCTGGATAGGCTGGAGAATTGGGCAGAGGAACCTCATGAGGTTCAACAAGGACAAGTGCAGGGTCCTGCACCTGGGCAGGAATAACCCCAGGCACCAGCACAGATTAAGGGTCAACCTGCTGGAAAGCAGCTCTGAAGAGAGGGACCTGGGAGTCCTGGCTGACACCAAGTTAACCATGAGCCAGCAGAGCCCTCACGGCCAAGGAGGCCAATGGGCTCCTGGCTGCATCAGGAGGACGTTGCCAGCAGGGCAGGGAGGGGATCCTGATCCTGCCTCTCTACTCAGCTCTGCGAAGGCTGCATCTGGAGCATGGGGACAGTTCTGGGCTCCCCAGTACAAGAGGGATGTGCAGCTTCTAGGGAGGGTCCAGTGGAGGGCAACAAAGATGATTAAGGGAATGGAGCGTCTCTCATATGAGGAGAGACTGAGTGAGTTGGACCTATTTAGCATGGAGAAGGCTGAGAGAGGATCTGATTAATATTTTAAGTTCATGAAGGGTGAATGTAGGGAGGAAGAGGCCAAGCTCTTCTCAGTGGCATCCAGTGATAGGACAAGGGGCAATGGATACAAGTTGAAACACAGGCAGTGCCATCTGCACGTGAGGAAGAACTACTTTACAGTGAGGGTGACAGAGCAGTGGAACAGACTGCCCAGGGAGGTTGTGGAGTCTCCTGCTCTCCAAACCTGGAAGTCTCCAAACCTGCCTGGCTGCCACTCTGTGCCCCATGCTCTGGGTGTCCCTGCTGGAGCAGGGGGTTGTCCTACATGATCTCTAGAGGTCCCTTCCAAACTCAATCATTCTGTGATTCTGTGACTTGTCTCTGTGCAAGCGGAACACTAGCAGCTGTATGGGCACACCAGGTATTTACTGGTTTTGCTATTAAAACTGGTCTGGGATGCAATAGTGCATGTCTTTGCAAGTATCAGTGGTACATATATGAATGGCCAAAGCAGTTTGGTAAGGAATTTCTGGCTGTTGTATTTGGGTATCCAGGTACTAGACATTGCTGCGTATTTTCTTTGCGTAGGGTTGTGTGAATTACCCTTCTGAAAACTCAAAACCATTCATTGGAAAGGTGTTTTTCCCCTAAAACCCTAGGTTTTGTTGTTAAAGACTTGAAAAAAACTCTCTTTCTTGAAGGAGGAATGGCCAGATTACTGATGTTAACTGCAAGGCACACTAAGACTGGATTTGATAGGCATATATGTATTTATGTGTGTATATTTGTATATGTATATATCTATGCATATGGATTTGCATATATGTTTATATCTATACACATATAAAATAGCTTAAGTTTAGCCATTGTAGTCCCATTTATTAGTCTTATAATTCTAAGTAAATTCTAAGATAAAAATGTAATAACCTGAAACAGGCCTTGAATCCCACAAATCTTTGTCATAATCTAGGCAAGCTTCCTGCAGGTACCAAGAAATGTCCAGTGCTAGATTTAAATGGTGAGATGAATTCCCATTTTTATCCAAATTGAACTCAATGACACAAAGAACCTTGTTTGTACATGTGCTCCTCTTCTTTTGGGATGCTAGTGTCATGTCTTTCATTCTCTTAAGTTTCTTTCTATCAGTTGTAATGTGAAAGATAGAGTTAAATGTGATCTTACTATGATGAAAGTGTTAAAAATGGCTTCTGATAAAATAATGTATGTGATGGCCATGAATCACTGTTATCATTTTATGCATAGATACTTTTGCTAGTCTTATTCATAACTTTCTCTTCCCAGCTTCCCTGTACATGCCCAGCACGTGACAACAACACTGCAAGGAGCAGTGCCTCGTGTTAGCCACACATTGCAGTCACAAGGGACATACAAATCAAATGTTGTTTGATAGCAACTGTTTCCAGATGTCCTTATTAGTCCAACATTATTTGATTTAGCAAATGTAGCCCTGCTACTTTATTCATAGCCACGGAATCAGTTTTAAATCCCATAGGATAGTAGAAACACCCTGTTGCTATTCCCTCTGCTCATTTGCCAATCATCCCTAAAATTGTTTTTGTAAGCAGAGTTGACAAAATTAAGTTAAAATTAGTTGTCTTGCTGGATTTTAATTGCATTTTAGTGAGAGGATAAAAATCTTTTTGCCTGTGAAGGAGTTGGCCAGTTGGATTTCTGTACCTGACGTACAAGGCATCGCAGTTACAGCAGCTTAGAATATAATTATAATGTTTCAACCAACTTTGATATGTGTAGCCTTAATGCAGCGCACCCAGAAATATTAACGCTAAAGGAAAGAAATGCTACTCCAGAAGGCTGTCTAGAAAAGCTTTGGATTTAGATAAGGGTTACATTTTTCCTGTCACTATTCCAAAAATCACCTATTTTTAGAGATACTGTGAATGGAGGAGGATGATTGAGATTGGGTTAGTCATCAAAATCTATGGCTTATATAAAGCCCATCTTATTTTATGTATATAGTTTGGAATGTTTATAAAATACCAGCTTCTTCCCCTGCTCTATCCTTGGCGTTTTAGAATTAAATGATTCTATTTATATAGTAAATCTTTCCTTGGACCAAATTTGCTTTTGACTTGCTCAGAACTGAAGAAGTCCAACCTATCATATGGTGCTTTCTGCTGTTTCTAATCATTCTCTGTTTTCTTTGATCCTCCACTAACATTTTCCTTTTTTGTGTGTTTACTATGCCTTGGTTCTTTGAACTTCTGGACTCTCCAGGTTTTTCTTTATCTTCCAAGATGACTCTTTATTCATATCTTAACCTCTCTAGTCTGAAGATAACTTCTGTGAACAGCAAATGAGGTCCTAAATCTCCCAAATACCTGAATCTTTGTAGAGCAATTAACACTAACCTTATACAAATAAAAACATGTATTTAAATATTTATCTCCGATAATTTTTAAAAAGGTCAATAATGATTGAGCTAGAAATTAATAGAAATTTTATCCTTACTGAAATGCTTAAAGGGTTAAACTGCTACTAAGAGCATTAGGAGAAAAATACATTCTCAAGGCTTATTTTACCCTTTTTCGAGCTGTTCTTTCCTGCTGCTGCATAATTATGACTTAGTTGTCACTCTTTTATTCTGCTGTATGAAGGGAGGTTTGTTCATTCCTGATGGACGTGGATGTGGGCTTTTCTGAGGCAGGATGCCTCTCAGACAGCAATTCAGCATCTCGACTTCAGCACCTCCAATTAAGGAGAAAAATGATTAGCACTGCTGCTGATAGGTCTTATGTGACCACAGAAATGTGGCCTTTTTGTGGCCTTTAAATTTGAGCTGGGTGTAGCCATGGTGCTAAGCAGTGCTACTGCATCTAGACTTGTGGTGCAATGCATGGGCACCCTATTTAGTGTCCATAACCTGATTTACTGTGTGCCATCCTTGGGCAGAAGTAGATGAAATTTGAAACTGGAAGAAACTCTTCCTTGGTGGACCAGTTTTTCATTGTATGGAGAATATTTACTTTTTCTTACCAGGTAGTTCCATTTTTTTTCCCAAGAGGAGTAGATTAGGACAGTTCATTTGGAGTGTAAAAGGTGCAAAAAAGAGAAACCCAAAAAATGCCACCTATTTTTTCCTCAGAAAATTTGTGCAGCTGTTCAACTGCACTCTCTTCTCTAATCTTTGCAACAGCTAGAACTGTACAACCCAGAAAAGACAAATCCATGCTTGAGTAGGACAGTTCAAAAGTAGCATGTAAATAGATAAGATTTAATTCAACTAATAGAGGAAAAATAAGTCAAGATAGTAGTTTCAGTAGACGTGGCTAGGCCAGTGCTGATATTAAAAAAAAATCTCTTTTTTTTTTTCTTTCTTTCTTCATCTCTTTTTCCTTTTCCAACAAACACGATTGCTGTAAGAGGCCGAGCTGACACGTTTCCTTTCTCTGCTGGTGCAGCAGGAAGGTTCACAAAGTCGGGGGCAGAGCGCCCCTCGCAGGCCTTTCAATTTCAAAGTACAAGAGCTCGAAGCCTTGAAACAAGATCATCAGACACTACTAACTGGTGGCTCACTGGAGTTGTGCTGTTGCAGGGAAGCCTCTTTGCAAGGGGCAGCATGTGTGGCAGTGAATCTTGCATTCGGTTGCTGTTACTAGAGTGTTGAGGAGGAACTTGGGTATGAGCAGACCATTGAAGGGCACTATAAAAAGGAGAACACCCACCAAATTGCTCTCAAAGTTCTAAGAAAGGGCCTATGGGACCTGCACAATCTCCTTGCCAAAAGAGCTCTGAAAATGGACTTAGTGAGTCTACTTATGGGGAAAACAAAGTGCAGTGGGTTTCAACCCCTGGTTCGTGGGAGGCCAGCTGCAGTCTCCAAAGCATATTCAGTCTGGCACATACGTACTGCTAAATGTATCACAATATACGTGGCCTGCATATATTTCATGATTAACCTTCAGAAAAGTGATACTCTGCAGAGATAAAATCTGAATTTTCACCTAAGGATGATCTTTCAAGTTCTACCTGAGTTACTTAACAATCTTTCCCCCTTAAACTACACTTTAAGTACATTTTTCAGCAAAGGAACTATTTGTCACCGTAATTGCAAAACTTCCTATGTGCTGACCTTCAAATCTTGTGTCACCACTTTCCAAGACAGACTCTTTCAGCCTGTAGATTTAGGCTGTGCTTGGTTCCCAGACGCATTATGCTGCATTTGGCTCTATTAAAATGCATTTTGTAGGTTACAAGCAATTCAGATTTCCCTGTAATAGCAACTTGCCTTTGTTATTTGCTGTTCCACAAAGATTTGTGGCAACAGCAGACTTCACCAGCAAACAACTTATAACGTAGTCTTACTCCCGACAGTAACACAGAAAGATGTGGGGCTGAGCTTTTTATGACCTAAGGATGGGCAAGGACAATGGCACTGGTTTCTCCTAAGGAGAAACAGCATTTTCAAGTCAGCAAAGCAGTTGTGTGTGTTGCCATTACATCATAGAGTGAATGTTCTTAATTGCAAGTCAGATTAAGAGGCAAAGTATATGGTGTTAGCATGGCAACCTCCCTAACTGGAACGAATCCTAATAAAACTTAAACAAATGTGGCAATAGCGAGTGGCTTTCTGGTCACTGCAGATAGTGCACCACAGGGGCAATTGTGATGCTTTCTGTATCACCAACCTGGGAGGTAAGTGACCTATTGCCCTTCAAGTTGATTTAACAACAAATATAGCATTGTTTGGGGGGGGATGAGAATGCCTTAATAATCCTGGAATCTTTGAGAATTTCTAAAGACTTTCAAGATTATACTTAAAAAAAAAAAAAAAGCAAACCCTCAAAACCAACCAAAGGGGCCATCACTAGTTCAGAAAACCTGTGTAAACTACTACTTTAAGTCACTGGTACTGCTTCTTTGGGTTGGTGGTGGGTGTAGAAATTGCTTTAATTTTAGCAAATAGTCCCGTTCCAGACATGTAGTAGCTTTATGTCCTGCATGCAGCAATAGAAGACCCTGCCTTGGTTCAAATCTAGAGTGAAGATCTGTGGAGCATCTGTGGTATCTCTCTACCGGTGTCTGTAGGTTCTGGGAGTGTCCGTGACTGGTATCTCTATTCAGACCATGTCTAGAAATGATATCTTATTTTCTGTGTTGAAATGAGACACTGATATTTGGAGCGTGCATATGTTATCTAATCAATTACCTGCAGTTCTGAGTTTGAAGATACTGTTATTGCAACTTGATAATCTTGGGAAAAAAAAAAAAAAAAAAGATTTCCTTTGGTTCTGTCCACAATATGCAAAAGCAGTTCCCTAGGCGTGGGAAGGGAGATTGTTTAACCAGAGAGGCTGCAAAGTCGCCCATCTGAGAATGAGACTTGGGAAAATCACCAGCCCTCCAGGGATGTCATGAGCACACAGTACATTTGTTTGCAACTTTTTAATCATTTCCCCTGGTAGATCTGAGCCCTCTCTATTTCAAGGGTTACCTTATCTCATGTTAATGTTCCTGCAAAACCTGCCCTTAGCTATTACAAGCCTGTAGTTAATTTTTCATGTGCCTGCTTTAAGACAAAAAAAAATATATAGTTTTCATCTCCAGCCTCTGTAAAGGATTTAGGATCCTATCTTGTTGTTGTTGTGTAATGTGTATTGAGCTTTTGTGCATAAAATAATTACAAATCTGCAAGATGGAATTAATGACACCTTGCTCTGTATGATGACTTGGAAGAATTTAATGAGTGTTGTCCTCCTGCTCGTGTGTTTCTGTGGAAAACTGAGCCTCTCAGCAGGAACCGCTCTTGGCTCAGGGATTGGCTCCAGGACTCATGGGAATCACAGGAGCAGGTACTGAGGGCACAAGGCTTATGAAGGCTGATGGAGGGAGAGCGGTAGAAAGGCTCCTCAGAGCTTGAATTGAAAGGAGATCTGATCAATACTTGTAAGTGCCAGAGGGGAGGATGTAGGGAGGATGGGGCCAAACTCTTCTCAGTGGTGGCCAGTGATAGGACAAGGGGAAATGGGTTCAAGTTGAAACATAGGAAGTCCCATCTCCAGATGGGGAAGAACTTCTTCACTGTGAGGGTGCCAGAGCCCAGAACAGGCTGCCCAGGGAGGTTGTGGAGGCTCCTTCTCTGGAGATCTTCAAACCTGCCTGGATGCCACCCTGTGCCCCGTGCCCTGAGTGTCCCTGCTGGAAAAGGAGGTTGTCCTAGATGTTCTCTAGAGGTCCCTTCCAACCTCAACCACTCTGATTCTGTGTGCTTGGCGATCACAGCCGTTCACCAGGCACTCCACAGTCAAAGTGGAAGCATCGGCTTCCCTGTCTGCATTGACATGAGTGCCAGGGCATGGGGAAATGCTTCCCTGTATGTAGGAGGCTGCTGTGCAGCAGGCAGCAGTGGCTTGGGCAGCACACTGCTAATCTGCCGATATTGCTCCCAAAACGGAGCTAGCTCGAGGACACACCGCGAGGCCACGGGGAGCTTGGATGCATTTCCACTGTACTGCAAGCACTGAGAGAGAGATGGCACCCAAAAGGAAAGAGAATTTATATACTGTATATCAGTAGATTTTCCCAAAACATCACAAAGGGCAAATTACGCAAGAACTTTAATCGAGTGACTGAGTTTGTTTGGATTAAAAACCTTTCGGCTCTATTTTCACTCAGCTCCTGTGTTTTTGTGATTGCTTCAATTTGCATTTATGGGCCTAACATATTGAAGCATCAGCTCTCACATCCAGAAGCAGCAGTGTAAAACTATGCACTAGGAATTTTTATTTAATTAAAGTACTAATTTAAAAAAAAAAAAAAAAGAAGACAGCGGAGAAATGAGAGAACACCCAAGAGCAAAAGAGCAAGCAGGTCACTTGTTTTCTAGATCTGCCTCTGCCACCAAAGTCTATGGGGGGCATTGCACTCATTTCTTTATCAATGAATTGTGTTTCCCTTTGAAGCACAGAAAACCAAAAAGCTCTGCATGGGTGTTCTGATGGTCTGAAAACAGCCGCGTTTGTGGCTTCTGTGGATTCATGAGTACTCTTTGAGGGCCTTGCATTGCTCTGCTGGCTTTTTGTAGAAGACAGGCAAAATAGGTGGGAACGCAGCCGCTTTTTCAAATCTGTTCAAGTCAGCAAGGCCTGGTTGGGGCTATTTCCATGCAATGCATCATTGCCCTCTTCCATTTCCCTGCAGTTAGGGCTGCTCTCCCATGCAAGATTCCTATAGGTATGATTAAGCGGATATCTGAAACTGTGCAAGAGGAATTGACGCCTTTATTTCAGCCAAGCCACAAACCCAGCAGATGAGGCCAATGCAGCTGGTCAGGGCACAGTCTACACATACCGTGGATGCCGAGCATGGAAAGGCACCGCTGGAGCAGGTGACTCAAGGAGCAGGACCCTGCATGGGTGGCAGAGACGTAGGGCAACCTGCAGGATACGGGACAGGGGCAGCATGGAGCAGTCGGTCCGTGGGCTCATCACTGATCAAGGGCGTTGCAGCAGAAGAGGTTCCCTGCAAGTGCCCAAGAGGGCTTTGGTCTCTCTTACAGTGTAAAGAGAAAAGGTTTTCTCTGTTTTTTCAGTTGCTTTTAGTTTCAATTTTTCTTCAGTTTCTACAGTTACTTTTAACCTTCTTAAATTTATAATATATATTTCCCCCTTTCTCCATTTTTTTTTCTGCCATAACTCACTATAAATAATATCTATCTTGTCGTCTAAGGAAGCATGTATATTGGGGAATGCTACTGGTCGCTGAGGCAGAACTCTTCTGGTCTCAATAGCCTTTTTTGAAGACCCATCAGACGAAGCAGAATTTACGAGGATTTCCTCTGCCTGCAGTGCAACGGAGTGCTGTTTGATGGAGTGCAGCTAGGATCTTTGCAGGTGATTTGTATGTGCATTTTGTAATGAGTTTGTATGGAACGGTTATATTGTAGTACAACGGATCTTAAAATACGAACCTATGAGCAGCCCTTCATGCACTCCTCTGTTCAGAGCTAGCTGCAGTGCAAGGGAGCCCACTCCAACAGGGAGAGATGTATTCCAGCCCTTAAGGTGTATTAAGTCCTTTTCTAGCCCCTTAAAGCACGTTTTATGTGAGCATGTTACAAAAGAAATGTCCAATGTAGCATTTTTGAGCTGTTCTAGTCCATCAAATTCATTATCCTCATCTTGGAGGACGAAAAGGAAAAGCAGTGGTTTCTTGTGGCTTGGAGAAATGCCTGGAATTTGGGGTCCCTACCCTGGCAGGAGACCCTCTTGCTGTTCCTCGCTTCCTTTGCGCTTTGTGTGGGTAACCTGGAAGGGGGTCGGGATGGAGACACGTGGCCCTGGCGCACGGACCCACTCGCCCGCAGGGCACCCGCATGGGGAGCAGCCGTTTGCACACATGGAAAGCAGCAATTGCGAGGTGCCCTGTGAGCTGGGCAGCAGCCCACACTTTGGAGCAAGGAATAACACCGCAAACTGCTCATGTTTTGCCCTTAGGTTCAGAGGTGGTGCTGGTTCGGAGGGATTTCCCATTGGCGTCTGCCCCAGGCCTGCTCCTCCTTGGTGCTGGACAGCTCTGGAGGTGTTGGAGAGGATAATGATGTTAGGGAGGAATAAGGAGCCTTTTTCTCTCTCTTACCGCTCTGCTTTGGTTCATGTTACTTGGATGCTCTTCTTGGAGCAGCAAAAAGTCGGTTCTGCCTCTGATTTCCTCTGTGGGACTTTATCACCTCCCCACCTCCCATCTTGTATGATTAAGCTGAGTGATAAGTCTGCCCTTAAAAATCTTTTTAAAGGTTTTAAGATAGCGACATTTGCAGACAGCCACAGAACTATGATTATTCATTGGAATTATTTTACAAGGAAATATTTAAAATACTGCCTATTGTAAAACTTGAAATGACAGAGCACTTTTCTATTGAAAAGTCAATTTGCATCAAGGGGAAAACATTTCTTGCACCCCAAAGAGAAATACTAAATCACTTGAAGTTTCAGTAAACCCCCAGCTCTGTGTACATTCTGCTGTGGTGCTCGCTCCAGGACGGACAATCTATCACTGCCGTCCTGGCCCCTCAACACAGGATAAGCATTTTTGGATCAGGTATCCAGGAGTTTTGTGGGACAGAAGGGAGTATCACCAGGTTTCTTTCTTCCTGACTACAGAGGTTTTGATTAATTTTCCTCCTCTTCGGGGTTAGCATTTTGCATTATATATATTTCAAGGCAGGGAAAATTGCTTACTTGACAGCTGTGGATAAAACATGAAATTTTAGATAATGTTCTAAATTCACCGGGGACAAACCTGCTTCAAGGTAATTTATAAATTAAACCAAATTCAAATACTGTCTCCTGGCGTGTATCTGTAATTAGAAAACTCAGTTGAAGAGGGAGGAGATGGCTGGTATACAAA
The DNA here is from genome assembly GCA_032353885.1 of Nothura maculosa. Lineage (NCBI taxonomy): Eukaryota > Metazoa > Chordata > Aves > Tinamiformes > Tinamidae > Nothura > Nothura maculosa. The sequence continues at coordinate 2,977,004 of JAUBOD010000210.1, read as the reverse complement.
TTATTTTGCAGTTAAAAATAGGGATGCCTGGAGATTGGGTGGTACCAGGCAAGCCGTGTGTTGAACAAGGTTTCTGGAGTTTGCATTTTAAAAGTTTAAATGAAAAAAAAAAATTGTGGCCAGGAAATGCCACTGGCCACCTCGGCTTTGCAGCACTGTGACGTGCTGCAGTGACAGAGGTACCACTCACCCGAGCACATGAATCAGGGCAGAAAAGCGAAGAAATATCCTCTGCAGGAGCAGCGTGTGGCAACACATCTCCAGTAGATTACACTTTTATTCAATTTCTTCGCGAGAGGCCATGTGTCAAAAGGCTTTTTCCCTGGATCCGCTAAAACGCTACATGGAAGGACAACATATTTTCTTCACCTTTTACCTCGGAGCAGTCAACACTGTTGCTGGAGACCATTACAGGCGGGTTGTGTCGGCGCCTTTTCCAGGCCTGGCGCTGGCAGGTTAAGCAGCGGTGACGTTAATGCGAGGTGACACCCGTCAAACCCCGCGCCAGGCTCAGGTACCACGGCGGCTGCTGCTCCCTCCTAATTGCCATCGTTTCCCAGGCCTTAAGGCTGCCCTGCAATGCTCCTGATTGAGGAGAGGCGAAAAACGGGTGCAAAAAGAGGCCCCTTTCCCTATCTGAAAGGAGGAGAGGCTGCAACAAGGGAGGGCAGCTGGTCCTCCCGCCTGCAGCTTCCTCCTGCTATGAACAAAAGTCCTGCAGCATCTGTGATTAAGAACCACAACTGCTTGGAGAGTCAGAAATGCAGTTGTCTTCTCACTACACTTGTCTTGCAGGGTTGTGGTGAGTGTGGCAGGTTGGAAAGAGGTAGGTGAAGGTGACTATGAGGGTTTGCTGCTTTTAAAGGAAATATTGCCCGTTTTTCAAAAGTAGAAATAAATAGATGAAACAGGATGTTAAAACATGCAGCAACGTGAAGGCAAAGCTATTGTTACTTGGATTGAATTTTTTTCTCCCTGAAGTAACGTTTTTCAAGGCTTTTAATTCAAAAAATGAATCTCAAAACCAGGTTTGGATATTGCAATAATTATAGGTGCAGGAGAATAGGGTGTAGCCCTGAAAAAAGGCAGGGTAAACTTTTGGGTATATGTGATTAGAAACAGGAAAAATGATGAAAAGGAGGATGATAGCAGAGGAAGTCACTCCTTGTCACCTTAAGGCCTCCATCCATAAGAATGCATTCTTTAATCATAAGTTATGTTTAGATCTGTTAGTGACCTTATTAATTGTGTGAAACTTAACATTTTGCTTGAAGATTGAAGATATTTCTGTATTCCTGCAAAACTTGCACTGCTGACGCTTTCCGCATCGCTGTAATCAACCTCAGTCAGCAAGCATTGATGACGCTGTTGCATCTGAAACATCCCTTCAAAATGATCTCCGTCTCCTGCTCCCAATTTTTTTGATTGCCTTACTAAAGCAGAGCTACCTGCAAGTTTTGTTAATGGCTTTTTTGGATACGTTTACACAGCTTCTTTTATGCTCTGAACGCTATGGATATTTTATGTTGCATCATGATGGATAGACCTCTCAATATTTTAGCAGAAATTACTCCAATAAACGAATTACTTTCTCCAATGTATGGTATCTGAACCGAGATTGCGGGTACATTTCTTACAGGCAAAATAGCTGTCAGACGAAAATAGCTGGGTTTGAACTTTTTCCTAATTTGCAACACAGCCCTTAGCTGTCACTGTGTCTTCTGTGCCTTGCCTTAAGAAAGAGTCTTTATTTCATCATCTGCACGGTTGTGTCTTCAGAAAGTAGAGCTTTGCCTATTTGTGTTGCAGGCAGGGCCTGAGGACAAATGCTTCTGCTTGATTTAATACACAGCAATCGATAGCGCCGTGAATTACTAACAGGCTCCCTTCATCCCTGGAAAACTTGGGTGAAGGTAAATGGGAAAGCAGCATCAATGCATGGCTAAGTCCTCGTTATTCCCATATTATGTAGTAAGCAAATATCTCATATGAATGGAAGTGAGTATGTTTGCTTCTTATATTTTGTAATTAATATCAGGCCTTCTGGCAGACGTAGCCCGAGTGCAGAAGCTGCAACTGGAGCCGTGTAGCTATTTCCCAGACTTTAGCTGAGGGACATAGTGTCTGGGGTCTTTATTCCAGTGCAGTGAAGACTATGGATTTTACACTGAAGTGGGGGACAGAGGGAGACCTGAGGAATTGCCCTGGGGTGCCACTGGCATCCAGCTGTGCAGGGGCAGGCGAGGGGGTCGGTGTCCACGCTGAAGCCCCAGGTGGGAGCGCTTGGCTTTGGCTTCCCAGCAGCACAGGCAGCTCTGCAACAGGGCTATAAAATGCTTTTCTTTATGTGCCTTGGCTCCTTATCTTCTCTGGTGTGAAGGTTTGGGGCTTAAAAGGAGGAAAAGAGATCAGAGACTTGAAAGCGAGCTCTAGTGAGGGAGGAGGTGATAACACCCCGAACCCTGCAGGATTGCTCTCTGTGATACAGCTGGGCTTTCCACTTCTATCTCTTCTTTGGATTAAGCAGCTCTGAGGCACGAGCAGAGCCGAAGCGTTTGCTGCTGCATAAGGGCAGCGATACGTTTGTGCTGTGCTGAGCAGAGCAGCAATTGAAGGGTGAGTGGACACACATGAGCTAACCCTCTTCTTGCTGAATTAAGTTAAAAAGCAGGGAAAATACACTAGCAGGCTCCTCAGCTGCCTAAATACTTCTGGCTCGCAGAAACCTTGGACAGCATGTTAAAGCCTTTGCTGCATGGGCTGGAGCTTGCTCTGTACAGACTGAGTTTGCTGCCGCCTTCTCAAAGACGCTGTCACCCGCGGGCTTGTGAGTGCAGAGACCCCGGGAGCAGCCGGGAAATCCCAGGCAGGATCCTGTGAGCAGGATCCCTTTGGGAAGGTGCCTCGGCCCTTCTGCCATCTGAAAGCAAACCAAAAAAGAGGGGATGTCATTGATCCCACTGTCTGGGATGTCCACCTTTGTGTTCTGTCCACATCTCCTGGCCTGATTTTCACACAAGTTGCTCTCTGTTATCAGATGTTACAAGATTTTCTTGGGTACCCTTCTCCCACTGAAGTTAGGAAATGTGATTTTTTTAGTAGTTTACTGTTGAAAACTAAAAGTAGAAGTGGCCCAAAATGTGAACGAGGTGTAAAAGTTTTAGCTGAATTTCCATCAGCTACTGTTCCCAACTGTGCTGCAGTCCATCCTGCTCCTGACTGTGCTCTGCTTGATTTGTTTAGTAATTTATTTATCTAATTGCAAGGACCTTGATTTAAGTGTCTTGATGGCATTTTCTCCAGCAGGAGAAAATGAAGCCTGTTCAACTTACAGATCATGTCTGACTTCTGAGCACTATGACTGTTTCCGATGCCTTTTAGTCATTTTTAATTTATCCAAGAGCAAGTTTCTTATGTCTTAAAAGATGCTATGTTTTCTGGTTCCTTGGACAGGAAATTATTGCAAACCGGTTTGTCAGTTTTCTTTCTAGTACTTCCACAAAGCTCAATTAAAACTAATACCAATCAGCTGTGACTCCTGAGAAGCCTATTTAAAAAAAATATATGAGTAGACCCAACTTAAAATATGGGACTACATCAGTTTTAATATCTATTACGCCACTGTCATAAAAGCGACAAGAATGGCATATACTGTGTAAAATAAATTTGCTATAATCGCTTAAAAACTTGTTTTTCATTATTATTAACTACTGGGACACTGGATACGAAGCTGAAATATTCTCTGACGTGTTATGGATTTTCATGAGGAGCCGCTTAAAGCTTCAGGACCTAAGCCAGGTGCTTCTGTTGGTGAGTGCTTTGCTGCTGTTCGTGAAGTGCTGGTTGACTAGACATGCGTGATGAGATTTTTAAACACAAGCTTTTGTTTTCATACCTGTCCAGGGAAAGAAACTTAATTTTTTTTTGTACTGACTAGTACCAACCTTAAAATTGAGCAAACCTTGATTACAGCTCCTAGATTGGCTCAGTGAAACTGCAAGGGCTGAGAGGTGCTTTTAGAGCACCTGCCACAGCAAGGATGGTAACGCATAAAAAGACGTAAGAGATGAACTGCAGAGCGAGCTGAATTAGCTACAGGTACAGTGGTGTAATGAACTGGTGCCTTTCGTAATTAGCCAGGGCTGAAGTGATCTACTGTGGATTATATTCTTTGACTCTCTCTAATAATCTAAGTCAGATTTCCCCTGGTTCACATTTGCCAAAGGCCTCAAGTTAAATGTGTTTTTCTGGTGTTTCATAGCTCACCACTGAATGCTTAAAACCTGGATGTTGAGAGCTTCAGTTCGAATCATCCATTCTGCAATTTCGTATGCTCTGCATTTATTACAATTCCATCCTTTAAGTCAGACATATCAGACATTACAGCTGTTAAAATATAAAATTGTCTGGATTCAGGAATAAATTGTAAGTCCTCTTTCCAAGAGCAACTCTGTACAGAGCAGCCTGCCCAGGGGGAGCTTCACCAACGTCTCCAGGGCTCTCCCATGGCCAGGTCTCGCTGGCTACGTGGAGCTGAGGACAGGATGGTCCTGGCTGTGCAGAGGATCTGCAGCAACATCTGGCTTCGTGTCCCCCAAACCCTTGCTTCTCCCCAACCTGGTTCCTCTCTGCTTACGTTGGCTCCTCGTTCATTAAGATTTAAATTTGTTTTTTTGTTCTTGAATCAGCAATTATTTCTTTCTCTTTACATGTTTATGATGTTATTACAAACATCAAAGATTCAAAATAGTAACATTTGAAGTCCTAAAGTAAAAATAGCATAAATGGATCAAGGTTAAAATACACATCCATGTTTTGAGTATTTGATGCTTCTTTGTGAATATTTGATGGTCTTTGAGCTTTTGAGATTTTTCTCAAGTTGTACTTTCAAGTTTTCTTTCCTAGCTTTGAGGCCTGTAGTCTAATCATAGCAAATAGAACTGATATTTTCCTTAATGACTTATTTTTGAGAATGGGAGCCTCAGCTGTGCTCTGGTCAACCTGTTCATTTTTCTTGTTTATAGGATCCTGAGAGTGTTGAGAGAAACAGCACAACCAGTAGTGAGAATTACAAATGCTTGGTTGTATATGTTGACTGTTTTTTACTTCTCTTTTAAGGAAGCTTTGAAATTGTCATCTTGTATGTAAACCTCGGGCGGATGCATGTCAGGTGTTGGCATCAGGATTATGAAATTGAAAAACAGACTTGAGCAGTCAACAAATTTTGTATTTTCATCTTGCTCAAAATATGTGTATGTTGATAAAATTTACTAGCATTTATTTGCATAGTGCAAAAGCCATTAAATACTGCTGCTTATCTGGTCTTTAGCCTCGTAGCATTTATAGCAAAGATGCTGTTAGCTGAGTTGTGTTATTTAATCTGGTGTTCAAAAGAAAATGTCAGCCAGACCAGCTATGAAAATTAAACTATTCCAATGCCTCTAGGACTTTTTTTTTTTTTAATTCCACTGGCTTCAAACTAAAATAAATATAGAGATTTTTCTATTCTTTTCTGAAATCCCTTTTCTGTCTGTATCTACTTTTCCTTGCTGCTTTCCCAGTGTCTTTCATTGCTCTTGCTTGCTATGGCATTCCATTTCTGCCTCTTTTTATATTTGAATCCTCCTCCCCCCTTGCACCTGTAGTGACGTGGCTCCCAAAGCCCCTGGTGGGAGCCGGGTTTGGGGTTTTGGGTTGTGGGGCCTGCAGGTCTGTCTGCCCGGCTCCTACTCCGCCCCTTGCACGGTGCCCCCAGCCCCATACTCTGCAAATGGAGCTTGTGCTGTTGTGTGGCCTCACTGCCCTCTCCACGGTTGCTTTTCCATCACCCACAACACACCTATGCCTGCACAGTGAGGTCTTGCCAGAGCTTTCTGTTTTTTGGTCCCTTCCTGTGCTTTTTGGGTACCAGGCCTTGGCTGCCCTTTAGTGTTGTAAAGGACCATTAAAGTTTTTCATGAGTTGCCACTTCTTGAAGAAGACAGTGGAGCTTTAATCGCTGCAAAGGTTATTAAAAGTTTATTTTTCAATCCCAGCCTGTGCTCTAGCAGAGAAGGTTTTATTCCACTCCATCACAAGTGCTTGAACGGGCATCCTGGGGAGACGGGGCTCTCCTCTGCTTGAGCGCCACTGTAAAGGTATGTAAATGATCGTCAGGGATTTTATTAGTCTCTTGCATAGGAGTAGATAATTTAAGAGTGGGAAACATGGCTGTTGTAATATTTTGTATAAAGAGAACCTGAAAGATGTACAAGAATGAACTAAACTTTTATTAACCATGAATGAATGTTAACAATGAGTGAAAATTCATGGAAGCCTGTTCTCTTTTGCTGCTCAGGCAGCCTGAAATGTAAGTAATCACCATGTAAAGGCTTCTCTAAAAGTTTTGCAAAATGGGGCATGCCTACTACCTTGCATAGCAATCCAGTTCTCATAAAGCCATCCTAAGGCATTGAGGGGGGATTTCGTCTGAAAACAAGCTCATGTTTTTTTAATGAGAACAAGGTATTTTTTCTTCACATTTGGAGCATGATTGATATTGGAGCGATCACTTGTGATCATGATATACTGCTATCCTTACCAGCCTGCTGCTGACTCACATGGCATTTGCATTGCATTCACACAGAGGTTAGCAATGGGGATAACCACGTTCTCTGCTGAACAGCTTTAATGAGCTCTCCTTCCCTGAGGAAAAATAAAAAACACTTCTTAGTATTTGTAGAGCTGTAACTATTATGATACTGTATTTCTTATACAAACATCTTTGAATTACATTTTTATTGCTTAAATTTTATGGCGTCCAAAGCAGAACTTAAGGTGGAAAGCCTTCTTTTGATGTAAAACTGCTTCCACTGTCATCTTTTATGTAGCAAATATTTAAAGTTTTTTTTTTTTTTTGATATTTAAGATGAGCCAGAAGCCCCCAAATAAAGCTATTCATTAATGAAGACTTCACAAAGCAGTAAGTAAATAAATGTCATATCTTAAAGGGCAAATTGACTCTGCTGGTCCATCAAATAAATCTATGCTGCCTTTGTCTTTCTGTGCAAAATCTACACTCTGTTGTGTATAACTCGGTTTCATTTAAACATCTGTGGCTCCTGCGTTTCATCATAATGCCCTTTGGCTTAACAAAAAACAGAGCTTTGGTTGCACATAGTTGACAATATCTTGGGAAAAGCTACAGGAATAAGGCAAAATTCAACAGGGTCATCCATCCAGAACTCCAGCAAAACTCTAAATGAGCTGTTCCTTATCTCTGGGGGAGTTCAGATCACTTTCCTCCCTCTTCTTACTTGTTTAGCTTTGTGCGCTTTCGCCCGAGACTAAAAAGGACCTAAATTCTGAAAAAAAAAAAATGTGTGTAGCTTCTTTTGAGAGGCTCTGTAGATCTGGAATAGCTGGAGCATGTTTTGGGTGTTTATCCAAGCCTAAGCAAATCTCTGCATAGTTTGAGGAACAGGCACTGAATTGCTATTACACAAACCTCTTTCAGAGCTGAAAAACAGCCAGCAAGTGTAATAGGCAGAGTAAAACAATTCTGCCTTTCCCAGCTGAATAAGAAATAAAGTAGATTCAAGCTCTAGTCCTCTTCCTTTCCACTTCACCTGTGAAAGCAGTGTTTTCAGGGCAGTATATTTTAACTCAACTTAAAAAGCAGTAGTTAGAAACACTGGATCACCCCGGACAATCCACACAGCAGCGGGGCAGAGAAGGGAGCTTAATTTGTTGTTCAAATCTGTTCACCAGGTGATTTTTACAAGTCAGTTTGTGGTCCATGAAGTTGGTTGGTTTTGTTGCATGCATAAGCAAGCTGTTGTGTCGCTTTTTCCCTGTTCACTGAGTCAGTATGTGCCATGCAATTGTGTATTCTTGAACTAATGATTTTGCGTTCCTCTCCTTTTCATTTTTTTTTATTTAAAATCCTCTCTTCTCATTCATATTCAAGTTTTTAAATGCATTGCTGGTATTAACGCAGCCAAACCAAGTTGCCCCAAATATCTATATAGAAGCTTATAGAAAACACCTGGCATTTCCTCCCACCCTTCATGTAATTGATGGATGTCTTAAATTCTCCTGGTTATTCAAGGAGCAATTTTCCCCTGATCCTGGCTTCTACTTGGAGGAGACCACTCTGAAAGGTACGTTACTGTAGTGACTCACATGTGCCGTGTGTGTGGATGCGAGTTGCAAACCCACATAGCTAAAACATAGACAAGAAAGAACAAGGTAAGACAGGGAAGTTTTTTCTGTAATTAAGAAGTGTTTGCTGGCATTACTGAGATGTGTATCTGCACATGGGGAATTGGTGTGCGTGCTTCTGGCTACTCGTTGCTTTAAATTCAGCTCCTTTGCCTTGTTTTTAACCTGAGCTAAAGAGGAGAAGACCCCATTCCTTCCCCGTTTTACATGCTTTTGCCTAAGCAAAATGTACTGCACCTCTAGTGCAAAGCTGTACATGTGCAGTTATTTCTGAAGATGCAGTCATGATGTTTTCACTTTAAAAGAGGGGAGAACTTGTTTCAGATTTATCACTCCCCTTGAAGTGGCTGTTGTATCTAGACACTCGGAATATACAGGGTGGAGACTGCACACCAGTCAGCCTGCCACTGCTTGTTGAGAGCCTTAGAAACAGTGTAAAGGTCAAATATATTGTAGCTGTAAATGGCGGTGTTTAAAGCTGGAAAGAGATTTATGGAAGAGGACAGCATGAATTGGCACTGGAGCCATTCTTTCCCCTTATTTCTCTAAATGACTCTTCATAGTGCTGAAATCAAGATACTCAAGTTGGAAAATTAATGGGAAGGAACAGCAAATAATTAGGAACAATGTCATCAGGTAGGTAAGTGCTCTGCTCTGGCTGCTGGAGTATTAGATCCGGTAACAGCAGTGAATATGAATGAAGAATGAGAATAGCAGATCATCTTCCCCATAACCCTCTCCCTCTCCTGTATGTGAAGCACTGGTCACAGGCACTGCACGTCTGTCTCCACAGAACTATTACAGTGGCATGGTGACATTTCCTAGGGAGCGATATAAACACTATTTTATTGTGATGGAGAAATAAAAGATGTTTGTTTACCGTGGCTAAAAGTAAAGCTCTGATTATGAATTGCCTGTGGAAAGAGCCATGCAGCTGAGCAGTGTGCTGAACTGGGGAACACCATTGCACACCATGAGCCGTGCCTCTCCACCACGCAGAGCATCAGTGTGCTGGGTACTCTGCGAATGTCACCAAAGCCTCAGCCACTGCAGTAGGAATGTGGCTCTGTGGCCAGATGCCGCAAAGCAGATGGGCCAGCCCCTGGCTTGTGCTGTTCCAGCTCTCCAGGTTTACCCTGTGCAATCCTCCAACGCAGCTAAAAAGCTGGTTGGTGAGCTCTGTGCCACTGGGTTCAAGCCAGAGATTCCTCCTCTCCAAAAGAAATAATGGAAAAAGTGGAACTCTGCGCTGTGCGTACAGATCTCCTGCAGAAATACCTGGTGATGTTTCTGATCAGGTTCTTCATCTGATGAGGAAGGCCGCTAGTGGAGCCACATGTGTGCATTGAAGGTAGACAGCTTGGGCAGGGGACGTTGAGAATGTGCCTGAGGCAGGAATTGGTCTGGTACTTCACACCTTAGTCTGAGTCTGGGACTGCAGGTGACAGGAAGAGGAACCCACTGCTGCTCCATGAATGGGAGCCCATGGGAATAATCCTTGTATACTCCCCCATCAAACGGCATCGAGCATATCTGGGTGTAGGATTCGTATGTGAGCAGATGCAGGAGATGAAGGGGTAAGAGTTACTTTCTGAAACAGAGAAACCCTGGAGCATGAACAGCATTAGCCATGACTAGAGTGAGCTCAAGGACATTTCAATGCACCTGTTAAAGTCTAGCAGGAATCTGAACCTTCATATTTGGGCTGCACCTGACCTTCCTGAGCGAAAGGCGTGCAAGTCATGAGCGTGGACTGGTGGCGCTTAGCGAGTGTTTTGGATTTTGTGTAACACAGCAAACAGAAATGAAAGCTTCATTTTGCCATGGAGCAAAGTACAGAACAAGTGCTTGAGGATTTGAAATAACCTTGAATGCCCTGGGCTGCTGTTGTGTGTTGAGGGATGGCAGTACTCCAAACACATTCCCTTCTGGAAAAGGGTGTTTCTCAGTCATGGAACAGCCAGATTTTCAGATGCTAATGCTGAAAATTTCAAGATAATATTTGTTGCCCAGCTGTTGTCATTGTCACTTCATGCTCAACACATGACATGACATGAAAATAGTTTTTATCCATTATTTAAATTGTTTTCAAGTGGGCTATTGTGTTGAGACTATCTAAACCTGCCAGAAATCCTTCTGCTGCACACCCAGATGTGTGTGCACACCCAGCAAGAATGTTTTGAGTAGCTGAAATCTGCTGTAAATCCGTAAATCACTGCATAATTTAATCTTAAGAACTCTACTGGGAGAGGAGGAGGAGCTTTCGTACCAAGATCTAGCTCTAAATGATGAGCTTTCATGAATGTTGTTTTGGGTTTTTTTTTATGGGGGGGGGGTTTGTGGGGTTTGTTTGTTTTTTTTGTTTTTTTTTTTAATTATGGAGTGACACGTGTTTAGAAAAGAGCAGAAAGATATGGAGTTTTTTTGTGAAAATGGTTTTGTCTAATATGTGTGTGCATTTGGTTTTCTTACATGGTGTAGAGTTAAAACAGTTGTACATTGTAGTTCATCACTGTTTGAGGTAATCCTAAGAGTCAGATAAGAGATTTTTTTAAAAAAATAATTAGCAAAATGAATACTTTTTTGGTTTGTTTTTCATCTCTTCTACTGCCCTTTTAGAAAAGTTCTGCAGTAACCCGAGAAGTTATGGGAAGTTGCCATAGATCTCAAGGCTTTGCAGTCTTGCCAGCATGTTCCACAACAGATCAAGTGTACTGTGACACAAAACTTTTTCATGTATCTCTGTTTTTTTTAAATGCTGAGTTGCTGTTTCAAGAAATGGTCTAAAATTGTGTTGCTGGTTTTTAACTTAGTTAGACCCCCCTCTGCTCCAATTGGATTAGTGGTGTTAATGGCAACCAGCTGAGAAATCATTTTGGCCTTTTGAGTGCTTTGAAAGGAAGCGTTTCATGGCTCTTTGTATCCCACATGGCATATAAATGGTAGCAAAGTTTGTTGTGAGTTGGGATCTAAATTGGCTCAACAATATACACTAGGATTCATTAATAGTATAGAGGAGTCCAGCAGAAAGGCATCTTCACAGTGTATTTTGTAATGCAGTTGTCGCACTGCAGTGTCTCATATGGGTTTTGTCAGGCCTGTCAGGGACACACGAATTTGTAAATCTCAGTCATCCTGTTATTTCAGCAGGGCAAAGCAGGTGCATACATGAATGCAGCAGAGGTAAACTGAACTCACAGCACATTCCAGATCCACTCCTCATGTTAGCGTGAGTTCTTCAAGTAACTTTATATTTTTGTGCTGATGACACTGTTTTCTCCCTCGCCATAAATCATTGTCTTATGCTGATGACACTGTGTTTCTCTATCACCATTAATCATCTATAATGCGTGAGAAGGAAATGTTAATGAAGGGTACTATATTACACATCACTTGGTGGGTGGCCTAATGGGGGATTAACTGCAAACTTTGAAATACGCAGGGCAAAATTAAGTAACCACCCAAAGAGCACTAGCCTGCTGGTCTGGTGTGTATCCTCCTGGAAGAAGCCAGCAAAATGTGGGAGCAGTGATGGGCACCAAGGAGCAGGACAGGGTCTGGGGTGCAGCAAAGGTCATGCTTCATGAGGAGGGTGATCCCAATGGAGCCCAGGCAGCTAACAGGGATGAGCTACTCCCTGAAAAGCCAAGAAAAATCCCTATTCTCATCTCAAAGTGTGCACTAGACATGGCTTCCAGTCTGGCATTGCTCTATTACTCTTTGTGAAGCAGTGGTAGAAATGGATGGTAATTGAAATTTAACTTTTTCCCCCCAAGGTCCCCGTGCTCTTTGGAAGTACAGAACACCCTGTGATATTTCTCTTGTCTGATCAGAGAATAATCAACTCTCTCTTGCAAATCAAGGAAAGGGACTGGCGCTGAATGACAGCAAAGACTGACAAAACAAATGCCTCAAGCCATAGCTATTACTGAGAGAGTGTTTCAAACCGTAATTCAGATAAATCTTTGATTAGATAGTTTGTCTGTACTATAAACTTTAAAGACCACGTTACTTACCTGGTATCTTCAGCAATGGGTTCTGTATCGTGCCTGCTTGAAGTCTGTGCGTCTCCCAGAAGGCATAGATTTCCTTTTAGTTTTTCGTTTTTAATTTTTACCACACTTTGATTATGGTGATATTATATGGGGTCAGTGCTCAGTCAACTGTTAAATAAATTGCAGATTCTACAAAACACAGCCAGCAGAGTCATTACTAACTGTAATGCTGAAACTTCAAGCAAAATTACATCTGGCTACAATGCTATTCAGATGCATAAATTATACAGCCTCTGATTATCTTAAAGAAAATTCTCCCATTAAACTTATTTTATAGGCACAAAACAAGAGGAACTGCCAAAAGGAATCTGTGTATCCTAAAAGTCACAAGAAGAAAAATAATTGGCATGCCTTTTCTGCCTGCGGTTTTATAGAACACGCTCGCTCCCTCCTGATGTTCAATCAGCCTCCACCGCGGGCAGAGGGAAAATCAGAGAAGGGCAGAGCCGGTGGGGGAACGGAGCTTGCCTGGCTTCCGAGCAGCAGGTGGGCCAAACATTGCAAATCTGACCCCAAACAGCTCCTATCTTTACATGGGATCCAGACAGTCTGGCTGCAGTTCAGCCAAAAGGGCACTGGGGTGGCTGTGGCCTCCATGTCCCTGCCCTTCGTCTCAGGTGGCTTCTCTCTCTCTTGGTACCTCTGCTACCACTGGTACATTCAGAGCTCTTCTGGAAGGATAAGCGAGCTGGTTGCTTGAAACATAGCACATTTGCTGAGCTGCGTAAATGTATTTTAAACCCTTCATATATTTGACAAGTAATTGCCAAAATAGGTTATATGTCACTGACCTTTATCAAAGTCTGGTTTCTCTTAAGCCTTGTCTCACAGCTCCCTCCTGTAAAGACTTTCAGGGAAGATAATTGCTCCCTAAACTAATTGCCTTTTCCAGGCTTCTCTTCTAGACTCCTGCAACAAGGAGAGAAACCTGCAGAGAGTGAAGTGGAGCTCCCTGGTCTGGGAATGAGGGGAGCCAGGTTTTCTCTTCATCTCCTTGGTTAGTTCAAAGTAACAAGAATGATGATGCATTATTTCTGCAAGTGCACTGCTTTTTATGCAAATCCTTTCTAAAATTTTTTTTTCCTAATGCCAATTTTACACTGGAAATCATCCATCTTATAAAGCAGTACATTATATTGCCTTAAATCCTAGTACAAGTAAAAGGTTGTATGTGGTATCCTTCAGAGTTCAGCTGGAGATAGCCCAGGACCACTAATGGTATCAAACCTAAATCTGTATTTTCTTTGTTGATTTGTTGCAGGTGGTCAGTATTTATCTCTAAATTAATCTTTGAATGGTGCAAAGCAAGTATTAATGCTGTTTTAATGAAGATCTTTTTAATACAGCTGATGATGGATTGTGACTGATTCAGACAGTGGCTAGCAAATTTTTATCCAAGCAATGAGCTGCTCTTGGGCTATAAAATGTGAACAAAAATATTAATGATAGTTGTATATTCATATAAGCAGTTTGTGCCAGTGAATGCAGCATTCCTGTGTTTTTGCACCAGGAGCTGTTTCAGCCAGGCTAAGTTTGCTTTTGCACACAGTGACTCATGAAACAGGAAGGTTTGTGCAACACCGATCGGCAAGACGTCCTGCAGGTTGTGCTTGTACAGCCAGAGAGAAATCACCCCTCTTACTCGTGGCACTGGTGCAAATTCAGTGGTCTTTGCCATATCAAAGCAGAATGCAGATCTGTCCTCCAACGTTATTTGGCCTAATTATGATCACTTGCTTTCCAAAGGTAAAGCCCAAACTGCTATTTATTGCATATGCAAAGATACCAAATAAGTATTTTTCCATAGGACAAAAAGCCCCCAAAGTTCTGATCGTACTTAACATTTCAGAAAAATCTGCAAATTCTTCCATTGAGTCTACCTGCTAGCATGTGTAAGCTCCTATAGTGCATTCCACTCGCAGTGGCGAATGGCTTCATTAATTGCATTAATTTATCATCCTAATTTATCACAAATATTTAAATGCTTTTTCATTTTCAGCTGCAAGGAAGACAAAAACGCATCTTCTTACAAATCTGCTGTGCGTAGCTTAAGACAATTCCTGTCTCATTCAGTTGTACTCTATTAATTTTACGGTACTTAATTAAGTATTAATTGTCATTCCTTGTTGATTGTGTGAAGGTCTGGTTCTCCTGCTTTGTCCAAATCCAGTCCTTGCTAGTTAAAATATGGAAGGAGGAGAAAACTCAGTCTGGAGGAAAGAGAATAATTAGCCTTTTCTTAATGGACAATAGCATGAGAGTCAAAGAAACTCTTTTTGTGCACTGTGTACAAAGTGTTTGTAGCTCTAATTTGATAAAATAGCTCCTTTTGACTACTTAAGAATATTATTCAAAATGAGAATATATTTAAAATGAAAGCAGCACCTTTAGGGTTACCATTATCTTAAAATTACGTAAGTAACTGTTTGTAATAATTAAGACAACATAAAAAGAGGCTGAGCGTATGCAACTGTGAAGCAAGACGGCAGTAGAGGTGGCTTGTGCCATGCGGACTGGTGGCCTCTGTGCTTGATTCTTGTCTCTACTGCAGGGTTGATGTGTTGTGTGAAAGTCTTTTTTTCTTGTCTTCTTTTTTTGTTTGCTTGCTTGCTTTTTTATTTTTTCTCACCCTTAGGATTGAGATTAGAAAATCCCTTGGCTTCCATGTGCAGTTTATTTGGTGAAAAGTCATCTCTTCTGTCTTCAGTCCACATAAGAACCTAATTTGGTTTTGGTTGTTGGTGCTGGCGCTTGGTCCTTGCTCTTGTGTGCATAACATAATGTTGGAAGTATTCTGAATCCTAGTCGCGTTTTCTTCATACTGATGTTCAAATATATGGAAAAGGCTTCTCGGTGAGATTAAAAGTTTCATGATGCTCCAAAATCTCTGATGGGGAGATGTTTCTGTCATGGGAACATTTCATTGTAAGGCTTCTCTATTTTGTGAGAGAGATGCATGGAAGAAACCTTTAGCTGATATTGGCATGCATTATCATAAAAAGATTATGATTTCTAAGAGAAACCACTGCTCTAAATATTTATCTAAATATTTAAGATTTCTGACAGTTCTAAATTCAAGCAAAGTGCACAGTTTATAAAAGAAAAGAGCAGTTGTAACCTGCTCTATTGCTGAAAACCTTGCTATTATTGTAAACAAATGAGCACTGAATTTTTACCCTATTTCTCATGGTTCTTGTTTTATTTTTTAAATATAAATTTCCTGAAAAGTGAACCTTTCAGTTGCATCAGGAAGGTTGCAAAGAGGGTGCTTTGGAGGTTTATGGGAGCATTTTCTTTTAGGTAGTAATAAGAGAAGCAGCCGGCAGCATTTTGAGCTGCTATGGGACAAGCGCTAAGAAGTCCTGTGGTCCCCTCAAGTGATCACAGCCACTTACCTCACTGTTCAAGGGAAATGCTCAAGGTTCCTCCAAAACTTATCCTTTATCCTATATTAAATCTAAAATTTATCAAGCTTGATTCCAATATTCTGCAATGGAAACCATTCCACAGTGATAACTGCAGCACTGCTGCTCTACATTAGAGTATCTGACAGTCTTTCTACTTTGGTGATTTTCAAGTTGGCAAACTCATCCTGCAGACACACAGCGTCTCATGTGCGAGTGTAGGCTGCATATTTTTGAGACAAAAAAGCTAATTTACAAATTGGGAAGCTGTTTAGAAGCACAAATGTGTGAGGTTTTTTTTAATGCACCTAAGTGGATAAATGTCTTCTGTGCATTTATGGTAGCTTCCACTCTTCATCCTTGTGACCTCTAGCTGCAATTTAACAGGGAATGGAGAGGCAGAGGGGGGGAAAAAGTCTTTCCCCACTGAGTGATTGAGAATATCTACTGCAAATTCTGTAAGCAATGGATTATAGTAAATCAAATTTTGTAGTCTCCTTTCTTGTGCTTTTAAGGAATTTGTCAGTGTATGGAGGGCAGGAGTAAGATTGGCAATTTGTTAGTTGAAAACAGTTTTAAAATCTATTTCTCACTGTGAAATGCGTCAGCTATGGAGCATATAATTTCTTCTATTAAGATGCTGTGTGTATATAATTTAAAATAACAATGCAAGCAGATATGCCAGTGTTGTGGTGTTTTCCATTTCAAGCAGCTTAGAAAAAGAACAGTTTCTGCTTGCTTGGGATCAGTACCTGATAGTCCTTCTCGCACTGAATAATACTTCACTATTTAACTGTTCCTGCCTAGGTCAGTAAGTTTTCTGCAGATAGAAAGTGTCAGGTGAGCACAGTCTTCAGGCTGTTACACTAAGAGGCACCGACGGCTGCTTAGCAATGTAAGGATACTAAGCAGAGCAAACAGAAATGTAGTCCATGTGAAATGCTGCTTCTAGGAGCAATGTGTAAAATGCTGGCAACACAGCAGCAGGTGCTACTGCCACAGTAATAGTATAAAATAATATGAAAATTTTTAAAGTATAGATGCAAAGTATAACCTTTTTGCCTTGGAGGTGCTCAGCAATAGGTGGTGGTTTTTGACAGGTGCTCCATGGGCACTGTGGCCTGCAGTGCGGTGCAGAGCTCTCAGGCCCACTGCAGCCCCAACTGTTTGAGACTCGCATTATTACAAGTATCCTGTTTAATTCCTTGGGGAAGCTGCCTTCAGCTTGAAAGTGCTAGCAATTCTTGGGATCTGTATGTTCTGAGAGGCCCATAAGCGCCATCCCCTTCAGTTGCACAGCGTAGCAGTTTTCGATGCCTGGTTGCTTTCCCTGATTGCGCTGCCTTTCTAATTAAATCAGACTTGGGTATTTGAAATTGAATTGGTGTGAAACACACAATAAGACACTCTGAGTCATTTAGGACTAGCA
The DNA here is from genome assembly GCA_032353885.1 of Nothura maculosa. Lineage (NCBI taxonomy): Eukaryota > Metazoa > Chordata > Aves > Tinamiformes > Tinamidae > Nothura > Nothura maculosa. The sequence goes on along the minus strand of JAUBOD010000210.1, from coordinate 2,959,914 downwards.
AGGTCTGGGCTTGTGCTTAACTGCCCTGGGAAGCCAGCAGAGGCTGAGCTTGCCTTGCTGTCTTCTGCCAGTGTCTTCTACAAGACTGCCTGCAAATGGGACTAGCAGTGCTTTGTGTCATCTTTTATTCCAGCAGTAACTGTTTCTTTTTTCTTCATGTGATGTGACTTTCCTTCTTGCAGTGCTGCTATAAACGCGGTGACAGCAGCACTGCATCCTCAAATTCAGTTCTGGTCATTATCACGAGGAAGGGACACCTGAGTGACCCATGAAAGCATCTGAAAACTGCTGAGAAAGGACAGAAGATGAGGGCTGGGAAGGAAGTCACCCTTCCGAGCAGCAGAAGCCATGTGTTCAAAATGGGAGCAAGAGGTAGCAGCAGCTACTGTGCATTTATCTCAAGATGGGTGATAAATGGGATGTGCAGATCACATCTACAAGCTCTATTCAGATCATGGCTGCGTGTTGAATGCAAGGAAGACAAGCCTCCCAGCTCGCCCAGTCAGAGGAAGCGCAAAATAAAATTGTGTGACAAGAATATCGCTTAGGAAAGGAGAAGATGAGCATCTCTGATCACAGTACAGGAGAGATGATACAGGAAAATGGCAGCTCTAAGCCAGGGAGGGCTAAGGAGGGCAAGCAGTGTTTCAAATGCAAGTGTAAAAGCAGTTACTTGCAATGTAAGAGGGGCAAGAAGCATATGCGGGTCAAAAGCTACACTCAAGTTTTAGAAATACATCTGTAAGAGGTAAAAGTAAAATTACTTCTATCTTAGCTTCTTGCTGCTTTGAAAAGATGTGCAGGAGCCCAGTGCTGCTTTTTTTTTTCCATGTAGCAATTCATGTGGGGCATCTTAAATATTGCCATTTTGCAATGCCTCATTTCAAGGCCATAAAACTCCAATATAACTAGACAAGCCATTGCTGTGATACATAACAAAGCTGGCATTCCCAAACAACATAATTTTGTGTGCATTTAATTAAAGCACATGCACTGTTTGCACATTCAGCTGAAATCAAAAGTGGTGCCCACATATTCATAGAAATTAAAGCCTGGCAACACTTAATGCCCAAGAAAATAGGTTGTGTTTCCAGTAGCACAATCTCTATTAGTGTAATGCAAAGGCTAATGCATGTGCTTAATGCAGCATTGTTTAAAAGATTGCCAAGATGTCAAATTTCGACCACCTTCCTATTCTTTCCAAAGCACTTTCTTATTTCATACTCCTGTAATCCTTTTAAATATGTATAAATTGTGCTCAAGTTATAAGGCAGAATGATTTTTACATGTATAAAAATATGTTGACTAGTGCCTAAATGCTAGACTCCCTGGCTGTCACTGCCTATTGTATATAATTTTCCCAGACACACAGCTAGCCTTAGGCTGCGAAGGTAGGAGCTCTGTGTCAGAAAGACTTTGACAAAAGATATATAGCTTTTAATTTGCCCAAGGAACAGAGGGAGCAGATTTATGACCTAAAATACAAGGTTGAGAATTGGCTGTATACTTTCAGCTAATGGGTACAGAAATGAGGAAATTCAAAATGGCTATTTCATGCATATACAGCCTTGTTTGCATGCTGTATAAACAGTCCAGAAAAATTTACAGTGTTATAATTTTTAAAAATAAGGTAAATGGTAGAGCCCTGTGGATGGTAGGTGCTGGGATGTTAGAAGGCCCACAGTTCCATGTAAAATTAATGCCCTGGCCTGCTTTAGTTGATTACTCTTTTGCATGTGTATTAGGTTAGATCGTTAGCATTTTTAAGAGACTTTTTTTTTTAATTAACTATATGAGGAGGTACATTCTGTTAGTTTGTCAGCTTTTTATTTCCATGAAGAGCCTTTTCTGACATGAAAGACCCTACAAGATCCGGACACTCGCGCTAGGAGAGCATTGAGCTTGTTCCCCAGGTAGCCTAAGATCAGGATAATTTCCTTGGGCTTTTTTATGCCAACTAAGGATCTGGCCCACAGAAGTGATCTTGGAGCGTAAGGGAGACACTCTGATGGTGTCCTCTGTTCCTAACTCCTTTCATAGATAAAGCTTTAGAAAACTATTTGGGGTGTTTTTGTCTCCTCACCAGCTTCCTGCTGTTGAATCCCTTGGGGCTACAGCGTCCTGCGAAGTGGCCTCCTACCAACCCCATCACAGCAAGGCTGAAAGGAGGCGCTGGTTCAGGTAGGTAGTGACGGCTGCTGCTTCGGAAGTAGCTCTAAAAAATACCTATCGGCATTGAATACCATCAAAGTACAGAAAAAACAATGAGCCGCCTTATTCTTTACTTCTTCGAAGATTTGGGAATGTGGAAACAACACATTAGAAGAAACTCTGGTAGGATTATTCAACTATAATCCCCGTGTATTGTTTCTCTATATAACATTAGCATTTGCATTCTAATTACTCATTAGAACTAAATTTTCTAGGAAGAAATTTCTAACGAACTTTCCCCTACCTTTTTCTTTTTTCTATTTTTTTTCCTCTCCAGCGATAAACAACTCATTTAAGTCTATATGCCAGAGAATAACATAAAGATGTTATATGAAAAATAAATTACCACTTCAAGTAGCTTCTGTAGTTTATTTGCAAAATGCCAGTTCTAGAAGGGCCATGGGATTATTGATTTAAGTTAACTGGCTGCAGATGATATAATTATGAATTGTAGGAGAAGCCATTGTCACAAGATATAGATTGAAACTGTGGTATTTTCTGGTTATGTTAGCATAATTCATATAAAAAACTGAGACATCACAGTGGCAATAATTCATGTTTTCTGTGGACTTTACTGATGTTTTTACCAAGAGAGGCTTCAATGCTATTTACAGCACTTGGACCAATGCTGCGTTTTCTGAACCGTAGGCTTCGTTGCCTCCTGGAGCACTCAGAAGTGAGACAAGCACTGCAGCAAATGGCTACATGCATTTTCGCGGAAGGAAGAGTAAAAATGGAATTTCTAGTGCTTAGTACCTGGCATAATCTAGAGGTGAGATCTGGTGGCATTGCTCACGTTGGGTTGACCACAGGGACTCTCAAGATTCTCTAAGTTGTATGGTCTCGAAATTACTGCAAGAATTCTCATGGCTTCAGCTAATTTGTTATTTTCCTTCAAGGCTGCATGGAGGGAGGTAAAAATTTCTCTGTGTGAGTGCACACACATGCTTTAAAACTACTGGATTCTGGAGTGAAGTTTTTTAGAAACATTGATTCCCTCTTTCAGATGGAAAATTTATAATCTATCTTTAATGTAAGAATTTCCTTTTTGCAGTTGTTTTGATGTTCTGGCGGCTCCTCCATGCCCACTTGATGAGCTGAGTCCCACGACGGTGGGCTCCTGTGAGTGGAGGAGAAAGAAGCTAGTTCTTTGTTAAAAAGGTTCTGCAGACCAAGTAATTCTCTACCTGAAAAGATAATGCATTTATTTCAAACTCATCTTCCTAGTTTATGTTGCATGTCGTATGATAAATGAATGCAAGGAAAAATAATCTAGCATCTATAGAAAAGTTCTTATCGTTGGTTTAGGATTTTTTTTGTGAATTTTGAACCCTTTCATTGTTAATAATTAAAATAGTAGGCAAAAAAGCCCCAGGGACCAAAAGCATTTTGCTGGTTTTCTATGAAAATTCATAGCTGATACTGCTCTCAGGAGATGGATAAATGTCTTATCAGTAATAATGTAAGAGCAAGATCCCTTCTGTTTTGGTAGAAAGTTGGTGTTGCAATGAATTAGCAATAAATCCTTTTGAAGAAATAGAATGAAAAAAATGTATCCAGATAAACTTAAATTCAAAAATGAGTGAAAAAAATATAATATCCTGTCAGATTTTAACAAAAAAACTGTGTGCAAAGTAAATTCTAATTGCAATAGAGTTCAACTAGATCCAACATCTTGATTCTGGTATCATTTATTAATGGCTTGTCAGTTGGCATCCATGTGGATTCTGTGAATTCTGCCCTTGGTTCAGTTGCAAAAAGTGAGGGAGTCTCAAGGCAGTCAGAACTGAAGCCCTATAGAATGATAGAATCACAGAACCATTATTGTTGGAAGGGACCTCTAGAGATCATCTAGGCCAATCCTCCTGCTCCACCAGGGACACCCACAGCACGTGGCCCATTGGCCTCCTTGGCCACGAGGGCTCTGCTGCCTCATGCATAACTGGGTGTCAACCAGGACTCCCAGGTCCCTCTCTGCGGAGCTGCTCTCCAGCAGGTCGACCTCTCATCTCTGTTGGTGCCTGGGGTTATTCCTGCCCAGGTGCAGGACCCTACATGTGTCCTACAGCTGAGAGCTGGGGCAGTTTGGGTGCTTTCCAAGCACCTCTCAATTGCTCTTCTCCAGCTCAGCTCTCAAACTAATATTCTATGTACATGTTATCAAGGAAAAAATAATCTAGAGTATGTTAAGAAGCTTTGAAAATACCTAGGAAAATGAATGGATACTTTCCCCTCCCATTGGGAAGGTGTTTTCCTTGAAATTGGCAGCTTCAAAAACACATACCTAGAGCCTGGCATGTCGGGAAGGCGGAGAGAAATCAAGATTTGCTTATTGTTATTTTTGTGTGCATATCCCTCCCATTCACGAAGGTCTGCATGGCCCCTTTGTGCCACTGTGTCGAGAAGCAAGAAGACATTTTTAATAGCAGTGTCACTTTCCAACCAATCCGGTGACAGATACGAGTGAATAATATAAATTCTCTAGCCATTCCTTGGCATTTATTTCAATGTAAGTGTTTTTTTTTTTTTCAAGTAGAAAGCCCAATAGTAATTTATCAAGGGACAAATCATTTTTTCTTGGCAGTGGAGTCTGCAAAATCCCCATTTTTAAAGCACTAAATCTCTTTCCTTTGACAGGAGTAAGAAAGCATTAAAAGCTTTGATTTAGCTGGATCATACAAAATAGTTCCTCATAATTATCCTTTTGGATGATATATGCTTGTCTTTTTTCCCCTTCTTATTAAACCTGAGGTCTCAATTTTTCATCCAGCTGTATTACTAAATTAAATTGCCTTTTGTTGTATTCAAGTTAAGCACTTTGCCGAAAGCTTTCCTTGTTCAGGGAAATAACATTTACCCAATGTGCTCCCTGTTTTACTGTTGAAATTTACTGTTTGCAATTGTTTGGTTTGCTAAGCAATTTGAGGTTATTGTTAGTTTTAATAGGAATAATGAATCAGTGTAATTTAGTGCTGTATCTCAGAGTACAGTATCCAGGGAAAAAAATAAATAAAAAAAAAAATCCAGCTCACAAGGAATTCTCATTTCAAATTGAATTGTAGATTGCAAGACTGATGGAAAGAGCTTCTTGCATGTCCAGCTTTATGAACTTCCTTTTTTTACTGCTGCCTGAAAAGGGAGATAGGTGGTGATAGAAGAAATCCATGGAGCATATAGTCACCCTCATTGACAAAATAATAAAAAACAGCTCAACATGCCACCTTTCTGGGAAAGTTTGCATCTGCATGGCAGGCAATAGCTGTGAATGCCAGAGGCAGCTTCGGCCAGAGCTTTAATTCAGTTCTTGCAAGAAGAAAGCTGGGATTTTAGGCAAGTATATCAAAAACTGTGCCAAAATTTAGTCCAAAACTACCCATGATTAGCAAAGCAAAATGAATTGCTCATTTAAGGATTTAGGAGATGCAGTTAAAGGCATCATGTGGAGATGGAGGTTCAGGGGTCAGTTTGCTGTGCAGCTCTTCCCAGCAATACTTTGTCTGAGCCAAGGCTCAGAATTGAGGATGGGTGAGACCAGCTCCTTGTTGCTTTTCCCTCCTTGCCCCTGGCCACACCAGACTGTGACTTGGCACAGGGGGAGAACTTCATCCCTGTGAGAGTGCCAGAGCCCTGGAACAGGCTGCCCAGTGGGGTTGTGGAGTCTCCATCTCTGGAGGTCTTCCAAACCCACCTGGATGTGACTGGTTGCTTTCGGTGTCTCTGCTGGAGCAGGAAGGTTGACTAGATGATCTCTAGAGGTCCCTTCCAACCTCAACCATTCTGTCATTCTGGGGCCTTATTGTCACCTTCTCTGGGCTCAGTTGCATCAATGACACCGTATCAATGTAGCCATCAATTTTAAAGATCAGTGTAATGCACCATGAGTAGATCTGATGTTAAGCAGCTCTTACACATGCTGTGAACTCTGTCAGGCTTTGCTGGCTCCATCAAGAGCTGTCTTAATGTAGGCAGGTTGGAGCAGAGCAGTAAAGAGGATCGGGTATCTGGAAAAGAGGGCAGAAAAATTTTCATCTAGGAAAGTACACGTTGCCTACAGGAATAAGTCCATGGCTACATGGAGGTTGTGGAACTCAGTTTTGAGTTTTCTTTTTAAGAACAGGTATGACATACAAATGGTGATCATAACTTGTAATCAGAGAAAAATGAAATTACTCTCTGACATTATCTACAGCTTTCCTGGCAGAAGGACTTAAGAGAAACAGTATTGAGGAGTCAGGATGGTGGAAACCAGGGGAAGGGGCAAGAAAACTGCCTCATTTTTCTTCAGGAGCTCCTGAAAATTGGTTTAAGGCGTAAGGGACCTGGGATCTGAGGCAGAACATTGAACAAGATACTGGGAACTTGGAGGTATGGGGAGAGTGACACAGGCAGCACAGCTAGCTCAGGTATTGATGATTGTATTTATCAGATTTTATGGAGAAATATAGAGAATAGTTCTGTGACACGAGATGTGAAGGGAAGGCTGACGAATTTCCAAGGTTGCTGAAAGGCTGTGGGACGTGTCAGTGTGGAGCATGTGGCAGTGGCTGCATGCGAAGCTATGGCCTTGATGGTCACGATGGCAGCTGTCAGCCTTAAAAATCTACGAATGCACCAACGTGTAATTGTCCAGACAGCTTTGGAAAGCGCTGCCTAAAAGGCTGTCCTTGCCCTCTGTACCCTTTGTAATAAACTGGAAAGGCAGTCCTTCAGAGAGCAGCTTTTTCTGCTGTCACAAACTCCCTTTTTTTTCCTTCTTCATCTAAACCCTGCTGCTCTAACAGATGCTGGTATAACTTGTTGTATTGATAGTTTCAAGCACAACATTTTTTTTTTTAAAGAATAGTCTATGGTATATTGGGTTTTAACCTTCTTCTACTGCAGTGCCCCTTGTGAAATACTCTGTAAAGGAGACATAGGCCTTCATAATAAAACATAATCGACATTTAGCTGGGTTTGTAAATTGGGTATTAAGATTTTTTCACGTGTTTTCTGCTTTATTTGCTGTGTTACTGTTAGCAATTTGCAAGTATCACTTCTGGGCAGCTAAATATCTCAAAATCAAGTACTAAAAGAAGGCATATCTGGACGTCCTTGATTTAGAAATTTTGGTTGCACATTCAATGAAAGGTTCAAATCTCAAAATATAACGTTCTGTGTTTGGGTCAGTTGAAGTCACAAGCTATTCTGTTGACATTACAGTTTTTAATCTTACAGAATATACAGAATATACAGGAAAACACGGGAGTGAAGGATGGTGCCTTTTCAGTTCAGGAAAGGGAATGAGGGAAGTGTTAGTAACCCACTTCACCTGGTTACTTTTCCCCCTCTTTGATTTGTAATTTTATTGTATCTCCTTTTTTGAACAAAAGTGTACTTTGAAGTGAGCTAATGTCCTATACTGCTGTTTTGGTTTGGTGGGCTTTTTTGATGAGTGAAAGCCCTTGACCAAGAAAAATAATCCCTTTTTATGGCAGACTATGAAGTAAGGGTGTTTTACCACCATTTAGTTCCTTCCCAAGGCAACACAGAGTAGCTATATCTGAGGTATGTTGGTTGTTGGCAGGCCAAGTCATTACTGCAGGCAGGCCACTGCTGCTTCTGGCATGAGATGGAAGCATTGCTTTTTTAGCATTGTTTTGTTTGTTTTGTTTCGTTTTTTTAAATCTCCAAATATTGAAATGGGCTCTTTTAAAATCTGTTTTTAATTAAATAAAAAACATATTCACTTGGGACATTTGGAACATAAAATCAAGAAGATCTTGAAAACAACATGGAGGACTCAGCCACCTATTTCCACATGTGCAGAAACCAAGTGCCAAGGCACTATATGGCGCAAAGTACGTTGTGAGACACAGTTCCCCTCGGTTTAAGTAAGGGTAATGGTAGAAAAGACAGACTTGTGTGCAGCTCTGGTCATCCCTCTAGATACCTTGATAAAGGTGTTGAGCTCAGGTCAGCAGCTGAGTTATGACCAGAGCCTGGATGTGCTGGATTTCCCTAGCACTTCACCTGGTCCCCCTGGCTCTGTGGTGTGTCCATGCTCCCTTGGGAACCCCTATAGCTCCCAAAGGCAGGAGAGTGAAGAGGTGAAGCTCCTTTCTGCAGGCTCCTTGTGCACAGTTCATCTTCCCACATCTATGGGTTGCTGTCCACAGTGGACATTGGTGCTGCTGCCTCTCCTTCCATGGTAAGGAAACAGGCATCACAAGCAGAGTCTGCACTGGGCTGCTGGGAAGGACCGGCCTGATGCCTAAAGCAGCAGCAATAAAATAGCACTGTTGCACCTCATGTAGATTAGAATGTTGCTAGCTAGAAAACAGGGAACTGAATTAGTCTTTTGAAACCCAAAAAGGAGTCCTTTAATTGCTGCCAAAATTGCAGAGCTACTTGATATGATAGGGGTACATGCACACTGTCATGTGCTAATGAAGGTTAAAATTTCATCTCTCATGTTCTCCAAGGTTTAGTTTGTCTTCTCTTGCTAAGGGATTAGAGCATACAAACCATAAGAATTCTGCCCTAAGTAAAAGGTTCCTTCCTTTTTTTGGACTGCAAAAAAACGCAGTTTATGGTACAAAAAGGGAATTTGCCTGCACTTTTAGACATATGGTCCTGCACTAATGATCATTTCCTGCTATGAGATTAATCAAATATTAATAAACTAATAATGAATGCCAGACCTACAGAACTGTCAGGCGTTCTTTTGGATTAACAGCTCTTTTCATTGGATTATCTGTGAATCTACCTTATGGTCCAAAGCTGGTTATTAGTTTCTGGGTATTTTGAAGTATCAGCGAAAAGGAAGACATGAAAGTAATAGTTTTCCTTATTAAACTGTGCTTTATGCAACATTACCAGTCTTTCAGGCTGTTTAAAAACTGTCACACTCCAATCTTAATGTTGTAAACACGGTTCTGTTTCGGGTGGATTCTGACTGAATTCTGTATGAAGCTTTCTAATATGAAACCCAAGTTTGCTTCTTAAAAGAGTAGAGGCTGCAGATTGCTTCTTCAAGTCTCTGCTATCCAAGCTAGTATTTATTCTGGTCTTTGGTTAGTAGAAGCATTAAACCCAAGAAATGGTGTGTTTTGTGCTTCTCAAATTGTCATTCGGGCATGAAGAAAATGGGAGAACAGAGAGATGGGAAGTTATGGAGTCTCCTTTGTGTCCATGGGCATGGTTGTTCTTTCAATACAGTAAGGCAGGGCGCTGCTGCTCCTCTCCATGTACCGTTATTGGGTTTACAGAAGGATGCAATGAAGAAAGGGGACAAAGTCACACAGGTGGCCAGGTCAGTGGAGCCCTTGTTGGTGATGGATGGGGTGACAAGCATGGTAACCAGGGGAGCTTCAACTCTGCTGTTCCAAATTAGTCATTAACATGTTAATGAGCTTATTGGGAACCGGTGGCCTGGGATTTGTTCCAGGTATGTTGTGATCATCCAGAGTCACTGCTGACAATCTGACTCAATACACAGACAGCAGTGCTAAAGAGTAATGTACAGGATATAGATGGTACTGATTTAAGTTTAGCTAAAAGTCCTGTTTATTGAGATACTTAAAATTTTGGAATGTCCCATGAGCCTGAAAAAGCATCTGCTTCTCGGTCACAGCTCAAAGGTGGCATTTTTAAGGCTTTAGAACAAACCCCATCTTTTCTGTAATTGTAGCTTGCCTTAATGTTATTTGTGAAAACCTTCAGGAGTCTGCTAATATGAACCTTTACAGATTTAAGAGAATTTATATTATATACAGCATACTTGTAGAGAGTAAAATAGTTGAGGAATAGACAAGAAAGACAGAGGAGGACAGAAGATTGGCACTTTTTTTTCCCCTCCATGAAATTACGCATATCTGGGCTGTATTCGGAGCATGTAAATTGACTCAAATTCAGACTCTTTTAAGTACATACGAGAGATGACGAAAAATCAATACCCAACTCAGTAGAACTACAAGGCAGTGCAGATATTTACTGTCAGGAAAGCCATTTCTCTGACTCCATTGTATGCAGGAGATACAAGCTGAGGGTTTCATTCACTGCCTGCTGGGATTTAAAGAGAAGTCACAAACACTTCCCTTACTCGTTGGTTTTATAATTTAAATAGAAAAATCATTATGCATTATCACTGCTTGGCAGTCTCTTATCTAATTACTTAGGCCAGTCCTTTCCTGTAACTGAGAAAGCTGTGCAGATACACCAACAAGTCAAGTCTTAACTGCATGAGACATTATTAAAGTAGCAATTAATTCTGGTGCTTTACTCGGACAGAGAGCCAAGCCTGGATATGAGGACCAGTTCACAAAGTTACTCCCCATTCTGGAGAACCAGTAGCTCACCCCGGTTTAGACGAGTAGCTGTGTGTTCTTTATATTATTAATGCAACTTCACATGGCAAATGTGGTATTTTAGTTGTGTGACACAGGTGCTTTCTCCAGCTGGAGGTATAAATGAAACAGTGCAGGGTAGTCTGAGGAGTCATCATTGGAGTCCAAGCTAATGCTCTCAGAATTCAACTTTATTCAATTCGTATTTCATAATAGAAGTTGCTTCTAACATCTGCAGGTGAGGTAACAAGAGCATTTCAATCCTCTCAGCTGCACTGATGCTCATTTCAAAACAATTTAGGAATGCAGAAATCAAGAGCAAGAACTGAAAATTAACAGTTGTCTGTTCATTCCTTGGCACCTGCTTGTACTGTTGAATTAAAAAAGCTCTGGCAGCCACAACTGGCTTCACCAGATGTTGGAAGCATTTTTAAGATGAAAGGAAAAGAGAGTGTCAGATAATATAACGATCATTAATTTAAAAAATAAAAGTTGAGATCAAATTCTTGTCAGAATAGATAAAGAATGTAATGAAATATAAAGGACAAGACTAAAAAGATGTTTTTAAAGCACAGGTGTCTATAGAATGGACTCACTTTATAGAGACTTTCGTAACATTTCCTCCTTGCTAACAGGGCAAAGTTTGAAACAATGAATTCTTATGTAAGTTAATTCCATTCTTTTCATTTTCATGGATGCCATGAAAGAAAGAATAGTGCTTAAAACACATTTTTCACTAGCTTTAATCTAGGTGATAGCACTATCATAACCTGTTAGCCAACCAGAGGTAAGAGAATCAACATGTATCAACCAAACCCCAAAACTCGCCTAAAAAACAGCTCAGTTTTGACTATAAACTCTTGTCAAAGTACACTGCTACACTTTGAATTTTCACTAATTATAATTTTCTGTTTTAATTCCATACGCTTTGGTAACTCTTTTTGTGTGCATGAAGAAGGCTCTCTCCCCTTGCTTGGGAGCGGCCTGGCACGTGCTGTTGTGCTGCTGGATGTGGCCTGTTAGAGCAGAACAGCCCAGGTTTGTCCCCGCAGCAGCAGTGCCCGCAAGGCTGTGCTAGGCTGAAGAGCAGGGCAGAAATAATTTCCCCAGAACCCTCAATAAAACAACACACAGCAGAAGCTCATTCCCTCTCGTAATGATCTGTAATTTTTTCACACAGCTGCAGTCAGTCAGTTCGACCACGATATCTGCTGCTTGGCAAGGGATTGCTCACTGGGAGGGAGCATGGAAGAGATCCATTTATTTTTGAGGTAAAATTTGGCTATCAAAGGATAGTTTTGCTGATGGTCTATGAAGCAGCTTTCTGCATGAGAGCAGTAACTGGAGAAGAGGGGCTGTTATCACACTTCTCTTGGTGAGGGGCAGCTTATTTGGGCACCTTTAGCCAGGCACAAGAAATTCTGCAAACATGACAGACATCTAAGAAGTGGAATTAGTCACTGGTGGGTGCACACTGCAGGCAGCCAGGAGCTAACACGCTAAGGACAGGGGCCATCTCCAGGGCTTCCACCAGGGCTCCTGGAGAGCGCGTTGAAGGCCTGGCCTCCCCACAGCTCTGATGGACCCTTGCTATGGCCAGTTGTCCCCTCCTAGCACCTTCAGCAAGACGGTAGCACTGACAACTGGATCCAGTTGTTCAACAACCCTCCCTGTAGGTGTGTGGGTGTTTTTTGTTTTGTTTTGGTGGCGGGTTATTAATTTTTATAGATTTGTTTTTAAATGTGGCTGTGGCGTTTTTTGTTTCCTTCCCTTACACAAAGCAGAGCCTGTGTTGTGGAGCTGGGCTGTATTAAAACTGAACTTCGGATACTCTGAAAACAGAGGCAGCTACACCGCGAGCAAGGTGTTCCAGCAACACTAAAAAAGGGCTGCAAAGAGAGCTAAATAGTCAAGAATGTCCTATCTTAAGATGTCTAATAGGAAAGAAAAGGATTTAGTTGTCATGAAGGATAGATCAGATTTCTTGTTAGGGGCCTATTTCTCATAGCAGTTAGCACTTCTAGTTACCGCAACTCTCCTTTGCTATCGTGTTCACTTTTTCTATTTCTTTATACTTTGCCGAAGACATAGACTGTTATTTCATTCTTTATGAAGAATGAAACATTAAAACCCAAATGACTCCATAAGAGGGTCAAATGGTAGTAACCTTCTGGATCAAGCCCATTACAGTAATTATTTTGAAGCATACTAGGTTTGTGACTACTTTTCTTCATGGTGTAAGTATTTATTTGTCTTTCCAGAGAAGATGAGAAGAGAGTATGTTGAACTCAACAGATATATCAAAGTTCTGCTACATAAAAGAATAGTCTCACGTTTGAAATCAGGACAAGATCCAAAGAAAAATATTCAAATTAAGTTTACAAAAACAAACTACAAGGAAAACACTTTTTTTTTTTGAGAGAGGGAATTCAAATCACTACATTCTGTTTGGTGAAAATCTGAAACAGAAAACTTTTCATATTTTCCTGATTCAGTTGTGAAAATGATTTTTTTTTTTAAGTTTTAGGGATATTTTTTAGTTTAGTAATAGTGCCTGCAGGAAAGGAGGAAGCTAGGATTTGATGGAAATAACTCTAAATAACATAGAGTGAATTTTGTTCTTAAAAGTTGTTCAAGTGTGGTAATTCTTGTTACTGTTGTTATAGTTCACAAATTTGAAATACAATTTACATAAATGTCTAGAACTTGCCTGGATGGGTGCGTTTTGGTCTTTTAACAGCACTAAATCCAGACATCAACCAGAATGTTTAGAAAGAAAATGCTTTTGATTTACAGTCTTCTAGAAATATTAATTGGTGACATAGAATCATGGAATCATAGAATGTGTAAGGTTGGAAGGGACCTTAGAGGTCATCTAGTCCAACCCCCCTGCACATGCAGGGTCACCT
>JAUBOD010000210.1:2933837-2945781 GCA_032353885.1 Nothura maculosa | reverse complement strand
TTTTTTTTTTTTTTTTTTTTTTTTTGGTGACATATATTTGTTCAAGTCATGTTCTATGCTGTATTTCCACAGAAGACCCTTTTTTTTTTTCTCTCTCTCTCTCCTTTTAGCTGTGCCTAGTACAGTGGAATGAAACATAAATAATAAGCTCAACTAGCCCAAAGTCACTGTGGCCTTGGGATTTTGTGCATCCCATAAAAAACTGCTCCTTGCTGCACATTTCTAAGACTTGGATAGATGTGTGCTTGACAGCTACACGATACAGTAAAACGGGAAATGCCTACGAGGCCTGCAGAGCTTCCTCCAAATTCTGTGTCTTGGAGAAAATGCTGCCAAAGCTACATAAAGAAAACTGGTAGCTTAGGACTTTATAAAAATTCATCTCATTGGCCTTTTTATAGAAGCCCAGGCAATCTGGTGCACACCTGGGCCCCTCCTGTACCACCCTGGCAACTTCTTTCTTGCCCCCAGCAAAAGCAAGCTGGACCATTTGCCAGCCAACCGGGCTCTATTAATATTGCTTATTCAATAGATAATTCTTCTGTAAGATAATGCTTCTGTAGGTTTTAGATTTTTAAATACATTTAAAAACTCACATTCTTAACCATTTCCAAATATATTCAAACTTCTATTTACTTTTTCCTTTTTTTTCATATTTTCCCTTTTTAATTTGTCTTTTTGCCTTTTCTATATTTTCCCTTTTCAGTAATTTTTTCCTTTTTCCTCTTAACTTTTTTCTTTCCATTTTCTTTCTCTTGACTTCCTTTTCTCATTTTTTTCTCTTTTCCTTTTCTTTTTTCTTGGTTTTGTTTATTGTTTTTGGCTTTTACGTTGTTTCTGTCTTATTCTTGTATTATTCTTTTTATTTTCTGTTTTTCCCTTTTTTTCTCTTGTTCTTGTATTTTGTCTTTTTTTGTTTTTTTTTTTCCATTATTTTATCTTTTTTGTTTTCTTTGTTTTCATTTTTCTTTTCTTTTTCCTTTTTCCTTATGTTTTCTTTTCTTTTTTCTTTTCTTCTTTCTTTTCTTTTTTCTTTTCTTTTTTCTTTTCTTTTTTCTTTTCTTGATTTTTTCTTTTCTTTTTTCTTTTCTAGGTTTTTTCTTTTCTTTTTTCTTTTCTTGGTTTTTTCTTTTCTTTTTTCTTTTCTTGGTTTTTTCTTTTTCTTTTTGCTATTTTTTCTTTTTTCTCCTTTTTTCTTTTCTTGTTTTTTTCTTTTTCTTTTCTTGTTTTTTTTTTCTTTTTCTTTTCTTGGTTTTTTCTTTTTCTTTTCTTGTTTTTTTCTTTTTTTTCTTGTTTTTTTTTTCTTTTCTTTTCGTTTCTTTTTTTTCTTTTCTTGTTTTTTTCTTTTCTTGTTTTTTTTTCTCTTCTTTTTTCTTTTCCTGTTTTTTTCCTTTTTTTCTTTTCTTGGTTTTTTCTTTTTTTTTCTTTTTTCTTTTCTTGGATTTTTTCTTTTTTTCTATTTTTTTCTTTTCCTTTTCTTGTTTTTTTTCTTGTTTCTTTTTTTTTCTTGTTTTTTCTTTTTTTCTTTTCTTGGTTTTTTTTCTTTTTTCTTTTGCTTTTTTTTCTTTTCTTGGTTCTTTTTCTTTTTTTTTCTTTTCTTGGTTTTTTTTCTTTTCTTGTTTTTTTCCCTTTGTTTTTTTTCTTTTCTTGTTTTTTTTCTTTTCTTGGCTTTTTTCTTGGTTTTTTTTTCTTTTCTTGGTTTTTTCTTTTTTTCTTTTCTTTTTTCTTTCCTTGTTTTTTTCTTTTCTTGGATTTTTTCTTTTCTTCTTTTCTTGTTTTTTTTTCCTTTTCTTGTTTCTTTTTTTCCTTTTCTTGTTTCTTTTTTTTTTATTTTTTTTCCTTTTTTTCCTTTTCTTGTTTTTTCTTGGTGTTTTCTGTTTTTGCCATTTTCTATTTTTCCTTATTTTTTTCCCTTTTGTTTTTTCTCATTTTTTCTTCTTGCTATTTTTTCAATTTTCTTTTTCCTTATTTCCTTTTTCTTCCTTTCCTTTTTTTTTCTTTATCTCCTTACTTTTATTTTCCTAGTTTTCTTCTTTCACTGTTCTTTTATTCTGTATATTTTCCCTCTATTTTCATTCTTTTTTTTCTCTTATTCTCCATGTTCTATTTCTTCATTCTTTTTTCTAGTTTTCTTTCAGTTCTTTTATTCTGTATATTTTTTCTCTATTTTCCTTTGGGTTTTTTTTCTATTTTTCTCCATGTTCTATTTTTCTTTTTTTCCTTCTTTCTAGTTTTCTTCTTTCACTGTTATTTTTTTCTGTATATTTTTTCTTTTTTTCTATTTTTCTCCATGTTGTTTTTTCTTTTTTTCTCTTTTTTTTTCATTATTTTTTTCTTCCCTATTTTTTCTCTATTTTTTTATTTTTTACATTTCATCCTCCCCCTCCTCTTATTTTTTAACTTTGCTTTTCTGTATTCTTTCTTTTAATCCAAGTAAAAAAATCTGGTAAAGATAATGAAGCAAAAGGGAAAAGGCATCAATAGCACTTGCTTCTTTATAAAATTAGATCTAGGAAGCAATCAGTGCAGCACGCATCTAGAAGATGATATGGACTAGGCTTTTTCACAGTGCTATGCTATTTACAAGAAGTAAAACCTGGACTGAGTTATGGAAGTCATTTCCTCATGTATAGAAGTGAATTTTATCACATCTCTCACCAACTTTATGTCTTCTACTTTATCACTAGACTTTCTGCTGGCTTATAGCCACTGTCCCATTTTAATAAAGAAAGCAGAGAGGGCCTAATCCAGAAAACACTTTAAGCCCATATTTAATTTTAGGGCTGTTGAAGAGTTGATCCATTGGGGGAGATGCTCATGTTCAAGTAAAATGTACTCTGCATGTGTTTAAGGGCTTAGCTGCATTTGTCCCAAAGGGAGTTGCTGAAGTGCAGCATAACCATTTCAAGTAACACTATTCTTAGCATCAGTGAAAGCTTCTCAGGGAATTCAGACACTGGCAGCTCTGGTTCGGGTCAAATACAACATGGGTTTTGTGATTTGGATTTGACCATACCCCTAGAAATGTAAGTTACACATATTTGAAAATAATGCTACAAGTGTAGAGTCTTGCATATCTTATTGCAGAAAATCAGACCATTTTGTAAGACATCGCGCAAGAAGATGTGACATGTTGGATACTTAAGGCTTTTGATAGAAACTGTGAATGCAGTGAATGTTTTGAAAGAAAACAGAATAATAATATTCTCATTTATTTTTTCAGGCTACATGTGTATATGAACTGTTTCCCTTGCTTCCAACTGAAAATATGAAGTGAATGTGCTCCATGTTTCTTAGTAGCTCTCAAAGGGTGTTTAGTTCCTTTGCCTTCCTCCCTGCACCCCAGTTCAGATGGCTGCACAAAAATCCCCCACTAAGTCAGCTTTTTATCTGCCTCATCTATTGTGTTTTGTATGTCAAATAATTTCTCATCCTGCTTTGCGGCAGCGCTCATGCATGAACGATGCTAGAATTTATCATTCTGTTGGCCTCATTTGTGGATTCATTGTAATAAAACATAACACAATTTTGATGCTTTTGGATGCTAAAAACATAGCTGCTTAAGTCTCAGAAATACTGAGCTGATCTTTTTGTTTCTTCTCCCCTATATTTTGCTACAAATAACGTGTATTTCCATTTTGTCTGTGGAGGAAATTCTTTTAAAAGGCTCTTCATGAAATGATACGAAAACATGCTAAAAATAAATACAATTGGATATATTAATTTTGGATCCAATTGTGATAAAATCAGGTCAATACTACAGGTTACAGCTACTGGAAACAATGGTTCTGTAGCTATCAATTCTTAACATTGGTAAGTGAACTGCTCCTTAAAATACAGTCCATGGTGGTTATTGTTGCTAAAATCTTTCTTCTGTTTCTAAAACTTTTTTTTTTGGCTAGAACTGTGAATTCCTTTTAGAGTATATGCTTCATTGTTGTAGAAACGTGGTAATTCACTTTATTAAGTTTCATTATAATATATATCCACTGAGGATATCGCTGAAATAACCTGATGAACATAATCCTTTTTTTCTGCCAGTACAAATTGTCAGATTGATCTTTGTTGTCTTGAAAGTCTAAATAATTACTTGTAAATGGCTTTAGTTGATTGCGAGTACTAGATAATCAAAAATTAGGGACTTTAATTGAGTGCATTTTGCCGTGCACATCTTCTCCCTCAATACTCTTATCCCTGGAATCTGTTCTCCAGTGTGAATACTTAAATATCTCGTGCAACTTTTGGGTTTTTTTTTCTTTCTTCTCCACTCTCTTCTCTTCTCTTCTCCACTCTCTTCTCTTCTCCACTCTCTTCTCTTCTCCACTCTCTTCTCTTCTCCACTCTCTTCTCCACTCTCTTCTCAGTAAGAATAATAGCAAACTTTCCTGGAATAATTCTTTAAGAGCATAAAGAAGGTAATTCAGAAGTTTACAGACATGTTGAAATACATACAAATTTGACTTGATGATTTTGTGCTGCTTTACAATATTGATATGTGATCTTTTGCCTTTTTGTTGCTTCCAAAAGTCAATCTCGTCTCCTCACCTAGATCTAATATCTTTACAGTAGTCTATTTTGTTTCAGCTGTTTAGAATATAGGAGGTTGTATATATAACAGCACTTGGGATAAGCGGGATAAGCTGTCCTCACAGTTTTCCTCATTAGCTGTCCTCCACAGTTTCCTTATTAGCTTATTAGTTTGTGTTTTCCCTTAAAAAGCTGTTTTTCTATGCAAGCTGAAGAATCAGATGGCAGATGGCATCTTCATAGGGTGCTGAAAGGCCGTGTACTTTGTATGGAAGGTTGTAATTTGCAGCTACAGCCTTAAAATGGACACAGAGCGGTCCCTACTCTCTTCAAGGAAATGGCTGTTAAGTTACATCGCTCTACAGCAGCATAGACTGCCTCTCTAACACCACATCACCTCCATGAGCTGATAAAATGGGCAAGCCCACATGGTGCTCTGGGAAAAATAAGCTCGTAGTGCTTGCCATGGCCTCCTTGACTGTGCTCAGTCTATCTTGTGTGCAGGCTATCAAGTGCTGTTTCGGTGCTGGAAAGATGCCGGAATGTGCCCCTCCCGAGGCACCCAAAAGCAGGCAGGGCACAGGAAGACGTGTCCTGTTTGTGATAGCCCTTCTTGCCTCCGGTTTCTGTGGGGAGGCAGAGGGTGAAGCAACGGCCGAGGCAGCAGCAGAGCCCCAACGCTACCGCTGTCCCCCGCGGCCGCTATCGCTGTGAGGCGGGAAGCGCGGCTCGCGCCTCAGCGCCGCCTCCGGGGGCGCCCTGGGTAACAGCGCAGGGGCTGCAGTTCTCGCTCCTGATTGGCCCATGGCAATTCCCTCAGCGCCCTCCCGCGCGGCCGCTGTCGCTGTGCGGCGGGAAGCGCGGCTCGCGCCTCAGCGCTGCCTCCGGGGGCGCCTCGGTAACAGCGCAGGGGCTGCGGTTCTCGCTCCTGATTGGCCCATGAGAATTCCCTCAGCGCTGACGGGCGCTGAGACGCCGCCATCTTGTGGGGGCGCCTGGGGTGGGTGGCTCTGCTCTGCTTCATGTCGCCCGTATCAACCGAGGAACTCCCTATATTGATGTGATCCCTATATCACATTTGATATGTTAATACCAACCCATCCCAACTGCCGCAACCTGTAGCCCATCAGAGCGTTTCATGCACTAAGTCATGCCATCTCAGACAGACCTGTAGCTGTTGGATATTTAACCCACTGATTAGCTGCCCCTCAGAAATGTGGCCGAGGCCATTGAAAGCTGTACCGCCAAAGGGGCATGCAGCAATGGCAGCTTTACGTGCTGTGCTGGGCATTGCTTAACGGTGATAGTATAAGTGCATGTGCGATAAGGAGGGCTGGCAGCTGAAGGAGACCTCATTTGATGTGTGATTAGCGGTTCAACAGCATAAGCCGTGTTCTGGCTGCTGGCAGATACACAATATGTAGTCCATCAGGTCAAGAAGCACTTAAATGCTGTAGATGCTATGTGCACGCTCTGATAAGGCACGCTGGAAATTATGGGCATGAGAAGCTTCCTCATCTCCCATATCCATCCCAGAATATATTCCCCATTCATTAGTTTTGGGGCATAGAGCTCCAGGTACGGGGCCAGTAAAGAGGATTTCTTTTGAGCTTCATTGTTTTTATCTTTCCACACAGGCAACTTGTGTTCTTACACTGCTAAGTCTTTTGTGGGGCAAAGCACAGTCACTTATTTTTAACTTAGCCCAGTTTGATCTTGTGAAAGTCTTAATTACAACCCAATGGAAAGACTTCTGGACTTTTTGCTCAGCCTGAAATGGTTAAGAGACTCTTGTACTACTTGGAAGTTAGGAAAGAGAGACAATATAAAAATAATTTATAAAAGCTTCATAAAAACAATTTTAGCATCTGAAAACCATTAAAAGCCCATTTTACTTGTAGCTCATTGAATACTTGAAGTACTTGTAGAAAACAGGTATTTGGTTTTTTGGGTTTTTTTTTGTTTTTCTTTCCTGCTGCTGTGGAATTTTATACAACTTATTTTAATTTTCCTTTCTTCCTAGTTTTTTGTTTTTTTTGGGGGGGGGGGTAAATTTAGATGGTCACGTGGCAGAAGACTTACAGCATAACTCCTTTGCTGTTAAAGAGTTTGGTGAAGAGCCTGCCTGGCCAGGATGAGATCATGGCACCTGCAAACTATCAGGAAAGAGGAGAATTTCACCCATTTTCAGGAAAGATCAGCTCCTCTAAAAGCTATCATACTATCCCTGCAGAATATTTTTTTCCATGTACTGCACATTTCCATCAGCTGAAGAGCAACATGTTTGCAGATAAATCATAAGGATCAGTGTTTTTCCTTCCCTCTAAGTCTTCTAAAGATCCCAGTTTGATCTCAGCATGATTTTGAAAGCTTTGATCTTTTAAGGTTTAATTTAGTCCAATGACAACACGGTTCTCCAAGGCAATTCACCTTTCCCTGACTTGTTTAAGATGAGGAGGGAGGAGAGGAAAAAAAGAAGAAAAAAAAAAAAGGCACTTTGTAACTGAGGAGAAAAAAAGAAAAACCTTCATTATACGGAAAGCATCTGAAAATTTTCTCTCCAGTGGATTCACCCTTTGCAATCCCATTAGTATACCATCAAAATTCACCCTTTGCAATCCCATTAGTATACCATCAAAAAAATGTTCTTTGGGGGTAGCCATCTCGTTGCACACCATTTTTAATCCATTCGGAGACACTAAAAAAAAATCCCAATAGTTTATTTACTGTTTCAGTTCAAAGCTAATACATTTAAAAACTGTAGAATTGTTTCACAGTTGTGTCGGACAACCTTTGCTAAACTTAAATGGAAATAAGTAACAGTTCATTGTACCCCAGCAGAAGCCTTTTTAGCGAAGTGCTTAGACGCAGCACTATGTTAAAAGCCTCATTGTAGCTCTCATCACATGGCTGCACGTTTGGTATAGGTAGCAACAACTCGTAAGATTCAAGTGTAATAACGAGTATCGCTTCAGAACCGTTTGTTTGTTTTGTTTGTCATCCCTATGTGACAAAGGGAAAGGAGTTGCAGCAGTCCTGAAACAGGGTTTTGCTGCTGATTTTGTTGGTTATTCTGCTGAGTTCTGGGCTGTGTGACTGCAAGCATGGCCTGTCGCATGGTCTTTTGACAGCTGTTAGCACATATAGAAAATAAGTGCTAATTACATATAGAAAATAAGTGCTGTTTTTTAATGGATGGAATTAAATGGAATAAGAGAAGCATGGGTGGAATGCTAATAATATATTTGAATATCATTACTGCTGAGTAATTGACATTACAGCAAAGAACAGTGGTCAACCTACCCCAGTAAGAGTTATTGCTAGTTTCTTTTTGTACCAGGAGCTTAGAAAGAGCTAAGACACCATAATGTACTTAACTGATTATGTAATTTTATTCCCTGGAGGTGGGGGAAATGCGGCTCAACGCAGTTGGTGATGAGCTTGTTCCCTAGAGCATGAAGCATTAATCTGCATTTCTAAAGCCTCTTAGCTGAACATTAGCTAGTGGCCTGTGAACCTGAGGAGGTTCAGGACTGGGTGAATTGTTAGGAGGTGACTGGTGCTGTGAATGGAGGGCTCGCTTTCAGCCATAGAGATTTGCCTTGCTGCGTACTCTGTGTTGCTCAAAATTGCAATTATTTTGAACATATTTTAATTAATTGCCAGTAGATTGCTCATTTTAGTTTGTTTCATCATTTGTTTTTCTATTTTTTTTCCTTGTCAATTTGATACAACAGAATAATTTGATGCACAAAGAGCACTTCAGTTTGCCATCATCCTGGCAAAATGCCAGCATATTGGCAAGCACTGAGAAAAATTACATGACTTTTGGAGGAAAAAACTGAAAACTAAAATTCTGTTTGTTTACACTGTAGTTCTAAGGCTGTTTGAGGATTTTCAGCATGCACTTGAATAGGCCAGTCACAAAATACTTCACTTGTTGATATGTTTTATGGTTTCTGTGTTGATTTCTTCTTGTCGGCCTAACTTTAAAACACCAAACACTGTCTGTAGCTAAAAATACAGCTGTAGTATATGATGTAGCATGCTGTTATTCTTTACACTATTCAAATATTTTGCATTGTCCTGTATTTTGTGTTTTGATCATGAACAAAGTTGTTGAATATGGGGCATTGCATTGAGGATTGGCTCTTAAGAGGCATTTAATAGCTACTTACTAATATCCTCCATCAAAGTCTTAAGTTTATTTTAAATAATGTTTTTTTTTTTCCTATGGTTTTTGATACATACATCATGTAACTGTACTCATGTATCTCTACTCCTTATGACAGCTTAAACTTTTGCTGTTTCTAATAATGAAATTAAGAGTTTCTTGTTATCACCTGCATCTGGAAATGAAAGTTTTAGCAGTTTTAGCTAGCATCGAGAGTAATGAGGCTTTCAGTTTGGCCACAAGAGATGGTAAAACTATTTGTTCTAGCAATTCCAATTTTTTTTTGTCCAGGTGAAAAATAGTAGGTAAAATATTCTGATGGGTTTTGACTGTCTGCTCCTGTCCCAAAAGGATAAAAATGTTTCATATTAACTTAGATGGAAAGGTTTAGGCTTGTTGTTTTCCCTGATACAATTCATGCATTTCAGTACCCAAGGTGTCTAAATAATTTTGGACTTTGGCAATATATGGAATATAAACTAAGCTCAGTATCAGAGATAGCATCTAAGACAAATGGATTCATATCTTTGTTTTATATCATGTCTTGTCAAATTGGTAATGTGTTCACATTAGCTGATTCTACAAGATATACAGCTCTGTGTGCCCACATATCTAACATAAAAATCAAAACCTTTATCTTTTCTCATCGTTTGCTAGGTAACCCTCTCCCTTTTCCCCTTAGTTTCTAAGGAAAATTAGAATAACTTACTGCTTTATCTAATTGCAGAATGCAAAGAAGAATGCCTGTAATTAAGATTTTAATTAATTTTATGACTCTGACTTTCTCATTTTTCCAATAATATCTAAGTGAGGGTAGAAATTTACAATCAAATGCTAATAAGAAGTTTGATAACCTGTAAGGACAAATTAGCCCAAAGCGTTATTAACCAGCAAGACACATTGACAAAACTATGGATCTGTTTGTAGTCCTTTTCCTGCTACCCTGAAAAGAGGTTGACAGAATGTGGGATTTAGCAGACTTGGCATAGTATGGCACATGAAAAATGTATTAATTACTAAAAATAAAAACACACATCGACCCAAAGCCTGTAGCACAGAGTAGCAGGAGGTGGTTGTGTGTAGCCCCAAGGTGAGGGGAGCAGAGCTGCGCTTGCGCTCCCGTGTCCTGTGGCTTCTTTATGTCAATACGGTTCCTGATTCACTTTCAGGATTGATGCTTATTTGGGTTTTGTGAAATGTCACCTGTTCCGTTTTCTCAGTGTTGATATTGAGAGTATGTTTTTTTCTTGTTTGACAGCTTTCCTTATTAATCTATTTTTAATAATAATAAAAAAGCTTTTCTTCTGCATGTACCCTCAAGCATGGAGTTGCAAGTCATATGTCTCTGCACCTGTCGAGAGTATACAGCATGTGACAAAGATCCAAGGCACAACATGGAGAAATTACAGAGGATGGCAAAAATAAAAGGATGGAATCCAGCCCCTTGGTACATAGCTCCCTCCAAAGCATAATTTTGATGGTATCTTAGTTTGGATTGAAAGAGATTTTTGTCAACACTGACATGAAGCATTGGGACTTTGAGGAAAAAATAAATTATATATCTTGAGTTAAATCATTTATAACATATTGTTGATGGGTGACCCTAGGAAAAAAAGATCTGAAATTTATCAATTCTGGAGAAAGAGAATACAAGAATACCAGTCAGCACATTAGAGAAAAACATGAGCTGCTTTTAGATCATATAGAAATGTGAAGTGGGCCGAGCTCTGTACTTACTCATTGCAAATCCCTTGCCTGGTTCATGCTGTTAACAGGAGCCTCTTTGGCGTTTGCCGGCCCCCGCAGCTGCCCTGTTGGGTGCCTGGCAGCCCGCTGCTCACCGTGCCCGTCCAGCCTGCGCTCTGACACATCCACACTGATCGTTTGTCACAGTCACACGTGATTTATTTACTTCCAGCTCTGTGTGAGGTGCCAGGCTGCCTTCAGGATAATGTGGCTACTCAATTGTGCTGTAAATTAATACATTCATTTTACTTAACACAGATTGCACTTGCTTTGGGTTACCTTTGGATTAAAAATGTAGCAGGAATTGCTGTTTAACTTCAGAATGTGGATGTTGACCAAATTAGCTCTGGATGCAACTCCATCGGCTCTGGAAGAGTTCAGCTGTTTTGTGCTTGTGGTGAATTTGGTGCTTCCCATGTCTCTTTGTGCTGCACTGCTGCTATGTTGCCTTGTGCCATGGCAGCCGTTTGGTTCCTTACAGCCCAGCAGAAGTTTCATTCTGCCAGCACCTCCCAGCAGCCTGGAGGCATTTGGGATAAGAACATAAGGAGGAACCGGAGGGAAATTCCATACATAGGTGGAGTGGTACATAGCTGGAGCTAGGACTGGCAATCTCATGACTTTTCCTTTCTAAACGCTCGTGCCATGGAGCATGTGGAAACAGGCTGGCAGGTCTGTTGCATAGGGCCTGTGTTCCAGGGCTCCCACCCTGTGCAGCCCTGAATTCCTGCAGACCTGCCTTTTACCAGTCCTGGACACAGTTTTGCCCCTTAGAACAGTATTGACAAAGCAGGTTGAGCTTCACAGAGATGTTTAATCATATATTTAGGAAAGCATAGGCTAATTCTGGATAGATGTTTTCTCCTTCTGTTTTGTAGCACAAAAGACATAGTAATTATTCAAATTCCCTCAGAATTTGGGTGGCACAGGATGCCATGAGGCCCTTCTGCTTTAACTCCCCTTTGACTAGGACAGTGTGTATGTTCCTGTAGGTGTCTGTCACAAAACTGTTCTGAGGTTAGTAAAACTTTGTACTCTGCTGAGACCCCAGGCAGAGCAGAATGGGAAGCATCTCCAGTGCAACCCTTACCTTTGAAGTCCCAACTGCCAGCCCAGCATTAACAAAATTGAATCAAAATGCATGACAAGTGTCTGGGTCTTTGTCATGCAGACTGTGCTTCATCTGTAATAGGTAAGAATTGAATTCCTCTTTCCTAAATGCATGTGTAGTAGTAATACTACTAGTAGTAGTCTGTAACACTTCCCAAAAAGGGAGAACTACACATTACGTTCATGTATGTGCCTTAACCTTTCTGAGTTAAAAAGCAGATATATTTATGTATCTTTCACAATTCCCCCCATTTGCCCGATCATTGCTCTTGCTGTGCCATGTTATAGCTTATTACTAGCTTTCCCCATTGTAATGGAATATTTCATATCACATATTCAAATATCTATAAAGACATCAGTTAAAAAAATCATCTACATTTATAACCT
>JAUBOD010000210.1:2891718-2913731 GCA_032353885.1 Nothura maculosa | reverse complement strand
AGAAGCCAGCATCGTCTGGAGAGGTGAACTCAGGGAGTCTGGGCTTCTGAAGATTTCTTTCCTCAGATTTGAAGACACAAGAGAATGTGGGTCTTTCTCTGAAAAATAAAACCTGTTGTATGCCACCCTCCGCTCTTCTTTTGAACTTGAAGATGAGTCAAGGGCAGCCGACCAGAGTAACTTCCAACTGCCGTGGCAATGCCCTGCCTGTTGGGCTTAACGTCAGCGTGTACACCAGCTCATTCAGGTTAAAAACGTATGTTATGTCTCTGTGGGATCCAGACCTTGGGTACTTGAAGACTTGATTAAGACTTCAGATTTCCAAAATAGAAAAATGAGGAAACAAATTGCAGGGAGGTAGGAGCATGTTTGAAAGACTGGAAGAGCATTAGGCAGTTCACAGATTTCTTGCCTTTGAGGGAGCAGAAGCAAATCGTGGTTTCTGGGGGACTTCTGGAGACTTTCTGGAGAAAACATGTAGAGAAGCTCTACTTTTTTTTTTCTTTTTTTTTTTTTAACAGTAAGTGACACTCATGCATTTTATTATATGTTGTGTACATACATACACGTATGTGCATATATATACATGCCTGTGTGGGGAAATCAACATAGATCGCAGTTGTCACCTTGGCAGAGTATTCTGTGAAGCCAAGATTTAAGGTTTAGACTTTCTTCACAGCATCTCTTTAACTTAGAGTTTGGACTCGGTAGATTTAAAAGCACTAAGTTGTTGACATGGCAGAGTTTTATGACAACTCTTACTAATTTGCTTCCTTGGCAGAAGTAAGTATTATTGTAAGGAATAGATTCATAAGCAACAGTAAAGTGCGTTAATAAATAACAGTAAAGTAAAACACTACTTATGTGCAGTACAAAACTGAAACAAAATCTGTCATAACTTCCAGACAACTGTTTTTTTTCCTCCCACTTCTGAACCATCTCAAATTGAGATCATGGTAAACATGCTAGAAAGAACAGAAAAAGATAAATAGCTTTATTTTAATCAGGAGACTGATATAGCAATTATATAAAGTAAGTTTTTTATTAAGTATTTCCATAGAAGTCTTTTTCAGCCAACAAGAAGTGTGTTTTTAAGGACTATTTTTCCCCAATATCTGTTGCCTTGCTTTAGCCCTTGCTAAATAAAAGGTTGCAGTTCTATGGGAGCTTGGCAAAAGCTTTCATTGTGGCAGGGGAAGTATCTATTCTGTTTTTTCCTTTCCTTCTTAGCCAGACAGTGATTCTTTTTAATAAAAATCTTTCAGATTTCCTTCATCCAGCTGTGTGTGATACAGTGAAAGGATTTGCTCTATTTCCGGTTTGAATATCTCGTGGACAAAGAACTGGCCCTTGCCTATCACAAATGCCATTTAGAATAGAGTGTAGCGCTTTTCCAGATAACTTTCTTTTAGAAAAGGACTTGAGTAAAGCAAAACTTCTGGTGCTTTCCTTTTTTGAAGGGCATGTGTTGCAGGTATTTCTGATTCTCAGAATTCTGTAATGGAGTGTGTTTAACCCTGTGCAGTAGTTTTCTGATCTGTGATGGTGTTAATAACCAGAAATTATTGTATAAAGTGATACTCTTAACATGTTTTCTTACTAATATCCTCTGTTTTGTACTTGATGCTAAATGAAGCCAGACAATGAACCAAAATTGTTCAATCATGTAGGTTAAAAGAGTCTGGAGAAGACCTAGTAATTTTCCCAATGCACTGACAACCACAGTTCAAGGTTACTTCAGAGCAGCGGCTTCAGAGCAGGAAGGAACTGAAATTGCAGAGGCTGGAGGTCGCACCAGAGTGTCACCAAGGACGGAAGGGAACGTGCCTGGGCCCTGGTAGAGCTTGCCAGTTCTTTCAATCATATTGATACCGGCTTATTTCAAAGTTGCTGCTTTGCTCTTCTTATTGCTAGGTGAGATGATGAATAATGAGGTTTCCTGAGACATCTTGTCTGCAATCAGAGGGAAAATGATGGTTGTGTAATAGGTGATAAGGATGTGTGTGTGAAGCCCTCTGAGGTCTCTTGCTGCCATCAGGATTCACATTTACTTTCTTCTACAAAAGCCGATGGGGTGGTGCAGACTGGGCAGCCTAGGAGCTGAGCAAGAGCCTGGTCAAAACAAGTCATGGCCTAAAGCAGACAGAGAGGTTTGGTAGCTCTCAATATGAGGCTACAGCAGATGTAAGGTTTTGCTATTATAAGAATTGCCACGTGATGTTGTCGAGCAGAGCCCCCAACTGTGTTGGGCTTGGGTGTTTTTTTCCTAGGTAAACGGTCTTTTTTTTTTTTCCTTTCTCCAGTGAACTAATCTATGTAGGTATAGAAATAATCACCATGGGTATTGTGTAAAATTCTATTAGATTCTTCCCTTTCTTTTTACGTATTTGCTGCCGTGACTTACCTTCCCAACACTTCTGCTCCTCTGTCTTCCTCATCCAAACATTGCTTGGCTTCCTCGTAGAGATCCACATGTTCTGGCTCCCTAATGTTGGTAAAGGCAAGTCCCACAGCTGTTTTATCCAGGGAATTGTCCCAAAAATTCCTGTTTTAACTAATTCAACATTTGGGCCACTGAGAATTGGAGACCTGGGTGCCATTTTGAGCTTCCATCCTACCTTTTTTCCTTTCTGAGTTCCCTTTTGAAGTCCTTTGTTTTGGAAGCTTGCTTGGCATCCCCAAATCATAGTAGGTTAAATACAGATGGAATATTGAGCTACTTTATTAAAATCACTGTGATTTGTGTAAGAGCTCAGATCTATTCAAACCTGACTTGTTAGTTTAAATTTCCTTACTGAGGTATAGGTCAGATTTAAATTAATAACTGGTAGCTGCAAAACGTTAATTAAAATAACACACTTCTGTGAGTCGACAAGCACTCTTTAATTCATGATGGGGTGGGAATATCTTCTTTCTGTTGGTTTAAAAAAAACAAACTACTTTTAAAGATGTCAGACCAAATTAATTCCTACAGTTAACATTTGTGCCTTAATTAAATTACCAAAATAATAAATTTGACCCTTCAATCATACATGCCTTCAATTATTGGGGGAAAATTATTCTCTCGCATACTGTTTTCTATTGAAAAGCAAAAAGCTTAAAAAAATTAAAAAAAATGCAAGTACATTGTTCATTTCCTTTGGGGGCTTGACCTTGGGACTTGATTTTCCCTTCCTTTACAGTTTTGAAGGCACTCCATTGCAGGGTCTGTGTGAAATAGCTCTGAATTACAGTTTCAGGAAGGCAGTTGCCCTTTGCAACCTATTTGCCATTCACAGAGCACCAGCCTAAAGTCCAGAAGGGTGGGATGACGAGCTCCCGGGGTGACCCCATCTCCTAGCACTGGCTGCGGGCAAGTCCCGCTCAAGATGTTGAAGCGGCACCAGCTCCTTTGCAACAGCACAAAGTCTGGGCATAGAATACATGGAAGGAAGCAGAGGCAGCACCGCAGGGCTGGGGCTGCTCGTGCTCTGCTAGAATGCCACTTCACACCAGTTCCCGAGTCACCTTCAGAGGGACTGTGCTGAATATAAAAATTATTGCTAATCTCCATACAGCTCTGCAGCAGGCAGAGGCAATAAAACCGTGGTTGCTATTCCTACCTCTCTCCCCCTTCTTTTTCCCTTTGTCCTCTGCGAGGCTGCTTACAAGTACAACTAGGAAATAACATAGCGTCTAGCCTAAAAATATATCATGAAATCCACTTTTTATCCTAAGATGCCTTTTTTTATTTCCCTGCAATAACTCCAGCAGTAGGCACGGCCTCGATTCATTCCGGACATGTGCAGAAGGGGGATCGTGAGAGCCCCTCGTGTGCCCCGTGCTGTCCTTTTGTCTCTTCCCCTCGCCCTAGGTAAGTGCAAACAACGTGTAGACAAGACAAAACCCCAGCGATGAACAAAAGCTGCCCGCGCGTTATCCATCAGTATTATTTAAGTAGGACATGCTGGGCTGTTCATGATACACTCATACTGTAAGTGATAAGCCATAACATATGGTATTCATTTACTTCTGCATTCCAACAGTAATATAGTGAAGACAATAAATTTTCCTGTTTGTTCTCTGACCCACTGTTCTTGGGTTAAGCAGCATGTTTTGTCTACATTTGTCAGTTGTTACAAGCTTCTAGCTGCTGTGGACTAGAGTATTGATGAACCTTGGAAAATGGAGCCTTGAATAATGTATAAAGCATTAAACATGCAACCATTTCACTGGGAAAAAAAGAGGGAAAAGTGTATTATATGTTTTCTCTGTTGTAGCTCCTTCATTTACAAAACATATTTGTCAAGTCCTTTGCTAAGAATAATGCTGGGATGCAGCTTCCCATCATTCTTGTTAATGGGACTGTCTTGGTGTTACAGTAAACAACCATAAGTCTTGTGTCTCAGCCATTGTGCGGCATGCTTAGTTTTTTCAGCATCCAATTAAGGGCATTTTAAATTTGCCGTCTGCAGTCACGGGAGCTCAGCTCCCAGCCTTACATCAGGAAGGAAGCAGCAGGGAAAAGGGCATTTTCAAAGGGAATGGTGCACTTGGGGCATCGCTGCTGGATGGCACGATGCAGGGAAGGGTGTTGATGGCATTTTTAGAAGTTCAGCTGTTGCAGTGGTGGAGAACGTAGAGGCATTGGAGAAAAGCAGACTTTAAATGTTAGAGTGAAAAATGATAGATTGAAAAAAAACGCTGTTCCTACCTGATGTCTATTACCAGAAAAGTAATGCCAGTTCCTGCATTTGTCTGCATGAATCGGTATGGTAAAGTGCTAACACATTTTTACACTATCAAGTGAAACTTTCTGTCTTATTTGTGCTTCTAGGGTCCAGGGCCTCAGAGGGTGTGAATTGGTGCAGCCACATTTGCTTAGAGGAGCTGTGTTGATTTATCCACTGAGCCTCTGGGCTACTAAATTCTTTGTTTTTGAAGTGTGTGCCAGACTGGTAGTAAGTTACCAGATCCGACTTATTTCTGAGGTGACATAGCATGGAATTCACCATTGCCCTGGGAAATGTCGGTAATGATATGGAGATTTATTTGGCACTGGTTTTAGTCAGCCTTTTTTTCCTGGTCAAGGCCGAGATGTTTTGGTGAATGATGTGGAAGGCAGTAACGATCCTTCCATTTGTGCTGGACCTGCTCTGTCATGGTCCGTGCAAGACGGTGCTTGGAGCTGCAGCCTGCGCCTCTCCACAAGCACTAAATTCATGTGCAAATTCAAAGAGCTGATTTCAGAAGAGCAAAAGTGCATCCTGTACAAGCTGCGAGTTTTCCAATATTAGACATTTCACCATTCAACATGGTTACCTCTATAAACTAAGAATACTGTCTTATCTTGCCACAGGAGGTTTCTGCACATAAATCCCGTACACAGGGATGTGGGTGCACTGAGATGAGACTAGAGCCCATCAGTTTACTAGAGCTTGACACTCCTGGAAGCCGAAAGCGCTGCAGAGGGGTGAAGAGTCCGTGTGTGCGCAGAGATTTAGCCACAGGACTCCCATTAAATATAACATAGCCCCATAGCTAAATCCCTGCGCACCACACTAAATATGTGCCCCCAAATGTGATCATCCCCAGCAAATTATTTACTAGTGCAGAAGTAGAAATGTTCAAGACACAAGAAAAAGGCTTGTAATTTAAGGAAAAAATATGAAGTGTGAAGGATATGAATCCTCTTTTCTACCTTTTTTTGGAGGTCTTCATTATCTTGCAGATGTGATACCGCTGCTAGAGCAGAATATCTGCTTGGCATTGACAGCTGATAGGATTGATATGCAAATGGTTTTGGCAGGGTCATTCACCAGGAAAATAGAAGACTAGATTAGTAAAATGTTCACACGATAAATTGATGTCTGATTTGTGCGTTACTAGTGAATGATTCTAGTTAAACAAGATCAATGTGATTGCTCCTAAAGATGAATAAGATGGCTTTGGAATGGGAAGTTTGATTATATTTTTAGAAGAATTTCTTTTTTTAATAAGAATACCATTTTTACATCTAAGAGATTTTCTTTCAGTTACTACAACAACTGAACACATTGGAGCGTTAACCTTACAAAGCTCTTCTAGTTTTTGGCTTTGTTTTTTAGCATTTGAAGACCAACATTGCTTTCTTGTTTTTGATGCGGATAGTCTCCTCCTTTCAGAATTAGTTGTCTGAGGTTTCCTTCTCCTCCCTTTATGTCCTGAGGCCCATTTCATTTCTCTTAGGAGGAGGGCAGGTTTATGCTGCTCTTGCGTGTGGGTGTCTCCGGCGGGCTGATGTTTAACCTCATGACTTCATTACCAGGCTCCATCGTAGCATCTCGGGCTATAGTCAGCCTGTGATTTTGAAACTCAGACATTACTTACAGTTTTTGATTTACTGACTATGTTCTTAACGTGAACCTTGCTAGTTTAATTCTCATCAGTGCTGCTGTCTGCAATTCATCTTCTGAAGAAAATTATGGATCCACTGAAAAGCAGGAGGAGATATATAATTCAAGAAGTTTTCAAGATTCATTTTCAGGAAGATGAAGTGCTGAGCACAGTATATGCTGAGTAGGGTTCTTTGAACAGTAACAATGCCACCTGCAGCACTAAACATGTATTATGAATAAGTGTTTTATTGCCAGCAAGCCGGGAACAGAAGTGGTCAATCACTGTTGCCATGCCTTTTCCCAGCAGATTAAAGATCCTTCTTTTGCGAGCGGTAATGACTTCTGCAAGAAAGCTCACACCAATAGAGCACTGGATTCCATTTCTGTGACTCACACACATTTACAATAGGAAGCACACTTCATTTCTAGAAGAAATGAATGGAAAATATCTAAATACAATTCTTTGAAAGAGTGCAAAGCACATTTGCAGTGCTGCTGTATGCATGATTAAAGTGGCACATTCTCCAGGGGGAATATATGAGGGTACCAGTAGGTGCTGCAACTGGCTATCAATAACCTTGGAATAATGTGCAGTGTTCTCCATCCTGCCATGTAATTAAATTAACAGGAGCCCAACTTTACATCAGAGATGTTGTGTGCAAAAGCAGAATATGAAAGAAGAAATGCTGAGTGTTTAATTTCAAATGAGGAGCTAAGGCAATGCTGGATGAGCTAACAATGCTGGATGAAGGAATGAGAACCCGCTGAATTCTGAGGGTTATTTTATACATGGTGTTATTGAAACTGTTCCCAAGGGAACATGAAGAAGACTTTGGCCTAAGGTACTACACTCTGAAAACTTAATATTTATACTAATTTCCTGCCACTTTATGTTACTCTACAGATTTCAGGACAGTGTGTTCATCTAAGTCTGGAGTGGAAAAATAATTGATTTGGCGAGACCAAAGGTCCTGATTCTGCTTCTCTGAAGTCAACAGGAGCATTGCCAGTTGAATCATACCAAGATCAAGCAGAATAAAAGCTGAGATTAGTATCTGCTGTGGTTTTTATAGAAAGTTATCTGAAAACATTTTATTTGATCTTGTGATAATATGAAAAGTTAAGAATTTCACAGTAAAACATAAAAAAAAATGTTTCTTTCAACAAATGCTTTCTAAAACCAATTGGCTTTCCACAACTTTGAGGTGCTGAATAATTTGTAACAGGTAAGCTATCTAATAATCTCCTCCCCCCATCACAAATTGTCCAGGAGCACTTTAAGAGGCTTTCAAATGATCTCCTGGATAAGAATTATTTTGCCACTCTGCCTTCCCTGACCTGTGGCTTGTCTGTCGATTGGGTGCGAGTCCTCAGCTGAATACTGAGCAGAGCTCAGAGAGATGTTGGGAGCAGCAATAAAGAGTCTTCTGGAGAGGAGAGGCTTGGGAGAAATAGCCTGAGCTCTGAAACGCAGAGCTCTTAGCTAGAGATGCTACTTATAAGATGGCTCGATGCCATTCATTTCTGACCCATAACTGCCTTTTGTAAACAATGGTCGGTATGAATTAAGTGTGATAGTTTGAAATTTAATCCTACAGAATTTCAGTGGCAGGACACTTGCACGTCCCTACTGAAAATAAACTAAATATGAATGTGTGTGGCTGGTGGCAGTGACAAGTGGCTCTGGTGCGTGTGCTGCAGAGCTCCTGTCGCAGCCCTTGGGAGCACTTGCTGCTTTGAGAATCAACCTGTCTTTTTCTCTGAGAGATTGGTCTCTCCTCGAGGAGCCTGGTCCTCAGAGGTGCCATTTGTAAGGTAAGTTGCTTTCCAGGCAAAAGAGAGGCAGCATCCAGGGCTGCACAGTTAGCACTGTGTTAGATTTTCAATAAAGGCAGCAAATACAAGGGTCTCCCCTTGTTTTGCAAGCAGAGGGCCTGGCATGGCACGGGACTGCTGCCTTGTGCTCCCCAGGGTGGCACTGGGTCCCCCTCTTTCTTGCTGGCTACAGCTTCATCACTGCCCCGTGCTCAGAGGTTTTCTAGCATCTTAGCAGAAATCCTCAAATTCCCACCTGCAGATGGGGAAATAGGAGGAAGGTGACTTTTAATCAAGGGAGCTGAAATGTGAGACTGTGCTGGAAAATCCCGTTCTGTTTGGTATATTCAGCAATGTTGTTCTCTGGGTTATTCTTATTAACAACTGGTAAGGAATGGACAAATATAAAAAGTCATGTTTTAAGTAAGCAAAAATGCACATTGTAGAGAACAGTTTAGCATAAAGTGGTTGTCATGAAATATGGATTTGTTAACTAAAATACAAAACCAGAGTATTTATTGTTTGTTTTTCCTTTCCCATTTTCCCATCCTTGTCTTTACTCACTTGCTTTCTTCCTAGGAATGTGTTTCTAGAAGCCCTGTAACTGGGTGTCCTCCACATAAAATTATGACAAAATCCTCTGTGAACTTCCTCTAGTTGCTCTTCTCTCCTCCAGGTCACAGGAATAATTCTTCCTTAACTGGGCACCTCCTGCCAAAGTTCTCACTACTTCCTAGAAAACAAAATGCGATTCTTGGGTCTTCCTCATTCAAAGCTGTAAAAGATGTAAATGAACTTTTTGAAACAATCTAGAATCCATTTGTCAGGATAATAACAATTCTTTCTGCCTCTCCCCCTACCCACATTAATTATAATGCTCTAGCAGAACAGAGCTTGATTCCCTTTTTTATTAAGGTTGTTTCACTCTATTATTGATTAAGCTTATTTCCCATGATAAATAACCTTCCTGTCAAAAAATGATTTATGAAAGCCGGTGGTCTTTCCTTTTCCAGTTTGCTTTTCCTGTGGTTACATATTACACATTATCTCCTGCTGACTGGTTTGGGCAGTCTTTGAATCTACAATTACTGGTCCTCATTAAGAGAACTGAATTCTAGTGCTGTAAAAGGCTTGGAGATTTAGCAGGCGAATCTTATGATTTTTAAGTTAGAAACATAAATATCTTTCTAATGTGAGTGTGTGGGCTCATCACATGCCTTTAAATCTGAAATATATTAATATTTCTTTGGGAATATTAATTCTTTCCTATCATTCTTTGGGAATGATAGGAGACCCTTTTGCGTTGCCATCTTTCTTTTCCCACCATATGTATTTATATGTGTATATATAAAATGTAAGAGACCTTCTTAGAAGACAACATTCATATTTTATGGCAACTTTTGAGATGCAGGAAGTGTGGTTTTGCTTTGATATGAAATAGAATCCTTTAAACACTTGGCTGAAAATGGCCCTATCCTGAAATAAACATTTGATTTGGAGAACTGAAACATTTGATCTTTCAATTTGAAAACAGTTTTCTTTTATGGGGAAAGGAGAACAGAATGGGTAGCACATGAGCTCTCTGTGGCTCTGAAAGGAGAAGAGAAGGGAGAGGGAGAAAGAGGCTTCACAGATGTAAAAGAATCAACAGGTAAATGTTTTTTCTTCATTTCTTCTGTCCTCAGTTTTAAGATGAAATTAGTTGTCTCATTATTATTGTTAAGATAATTTATGTGACCTTGTCATGGGATGGGAAAATAAAAGGACAGAGGTTCTATCTAACCTTGTTATTGAAGAAGACTGTGCAGAGATTTATGTTGTGACTGCATTAAGAGCCAAGCACCTTTACACAAGGTCGTTTGTCTACAAAGTCTTTCATGTAGCTTCCTTCATATTCTCATAACCAGTACTTTGTCTGTGGTCTCAGCTTCCTTCACTGTTTTTTCTAACTTCATCTATCTTATTTTTCCTGTGTAGTTCCAAATATTCAGTTCTACATATATTAAATATATGCTTCAGCACAACGAAGTGCAGGCTAAATGCAGCTTGTCTTCTGGGTCACAGGATGGTGGCTGGTTGTTGTTCTGTCCTTGACGCTGCAGAGTCCTGATCCACATGCAGACTTCTGTGCAATGGTATCCTTGAGTATGCTTGGTAACCAGTCTATAGAGGGATCTCATTGCAGTTTACAAATAGCCCGAAGAAGGCTGACTCTGTAACACCATCTTTCGTAACATTTTCACATAATTCACATTATAGCTAGATATATATTAAGCAGGCCAGAAAAAAATAGAGGTTGCTCTTCCATACCCTTGAACATTCTCATGAAAATCCTAGTGCTTATAAGTCAAAAATCACAAAGGAAAACCTAATATTATCATTCCTTTAATTCTCAGTCTTTGTTCCTTCTGGCTGGGACTCTTAATAGAAGCTAATGGTAACTACATAATCAGGATATTTTCTTTTCTGAGTCAGTAGCTGCATTAGAGTCCTGGAAAGATAGCAGGCTGACAGTGGAGGTTGTTAATACCTAAAGCCAGCTTCAAAGGGAATGAGGCAATGTCACCAACCTAACAAATCAGCAGAGACAAATACTTTCTACCTGCACTAGCTCAGTCCTCAGAATTAATTTTGATAAGAAGCATTTTACAAATGAGATGATTTTTTTTCGTGCTTTATCCAGCCTATCTCGCCAAGAAGACGGTGAAGGGGGAGAGTGTCATTACTCTTGTCTACTCTTGTGGGGCCACAATATTTCACCTCTCACAGATTTTGAAAGGACCACTTGATCCTGTGACAGGAGATAAAATCCACAGGGCCAGCAGAGGACAAGCCTGGCTCACGTTCCTTCAGAGAGTGGCTTCTCTTCCTGAGATGGGGCCTGGTGGACAGCAGGTCCCGGCCTTTCCCAGGTCAGGGCTTGCCCCAGGGATTCAAGATCCTTCTGTTCTTGTCTTGCTGCAGTAATAGAGCTCCTAGTTCTCTTTGCCACGTTATCCCTGTTTGAAGGAAACGTGAAAAAAAAATGGCAAAGAAAATGGTGAGTAGAAGAGTGTCAGACCCTGCTCCCCCTGGCAACTGGGACCAGAGGCTCGCGACCCTTGTGCTGCATCCACTCCAGTGGTTGTTTTCAGGGTAGCTTCACCTCGCTACGTGTTAAAGTGAATACGTTCATGACTCTTAAACAGCTACTCAATTTCTCAGAGTGCTCTATGCTATTTACTATTATATCAAAATGTAGAGCTTGCTGTCTCTGAAACTCTACATAAAGGATCTTACTGAGTGCTCTCAATTGCCATGAACAGCCTCTTCACTGAACAGAGCACTCCACCAAAAGGTCCAGGCCTATAAAAATGCTTTCATAACCCGTTTCCATCAGGTAATAGCAGCAAGGTTATTAGGCAACCAACTCAAAGAAAACATGATGGATTTCAGTACAATAGGCTTATAAGATTTTTAAAAAATATATATCTAGAACAGGTTTAATTTTGCCTTGTTCAAGTTTAGTAGAAGTTTATTTTTCCTGAATTCAGTAATTCATTTTAAGCCTCTCAGGTTTTGGTTCTTGTAAATCTGTTTAGAAAGTTGCAGAAAGGACTTGCTGAAGTTCCTTTTGGTCTGGAGAGATACCAGTTAAATTCTCAATTATGAAATTGAGAGAACTGAGTCTGTAATGTGTTGGGAAGAACTTAAGAGCTGGTGGGAGGAAAGACAATGAAATTTTAAGCCTCTTGAACACCCGGTGGCAAAAGGCTCTGGGATGAGGAAGGCTTTAAGCGATATTACGGAAGCTCATTGTGTTCTGGGGCGTGGTGGCTTTCCATGCTGATCCTGGGTGCTATATTGCCTTTCTGGAGCTACCCTTAGTATAATACCTATCCCAAAACTTGTGCTTGTATTTGGAAAATCTACTAGGAGTTGATCAGAGGATTTCACGATTTGCAGCCTAGACGAAGCTAGAGGTACTGTATGTTTTACAAGAGGTTGTATCACAAGAATCACAAGGAGAGGTTGTGAGGCTACATGGAGACAGAGCCACCCGAGCTTCTCTGCACTTGTGACTGCAACTGCTGTTCTCTGACTGCAAATTCATCCTCCTTAGCTGAGGAACACTGCCACCATCTCACACGTTTTCTAGTGAATACAGATCTTTATCTTAGAAATGGGTTTGTTCTTGCTCCACTCCAAAGCTTCACAGAGTCTGTTGCTTGCCCAAGTATTATAAATCATAATTGACAGTAAAAAGTGCATTCAGCATTCACTGCTCTTGAGCTCAGGGGAATTGATAGGGTTTTTTTTATAGTTATTTCTCAGAAGCTTAGATAGAGCTGATTGGAGAAACAGAATAATTCAATTGCTTCTCTACTTTCAACTTGAAATAAAGTGATATTTTTATTCACCTTCTTTCTCTCACATCAGGACATCTAGTGGGCTCCCTAGAATTTCACATGTTGGTTTCCTACGGTTTGCATCTTCTTAAACACTATCAAAAATACGGGCCCCAAATCCTATGTTAGGCATGGCATAAACTGTCTTACCACAGCCAGAATGAGAAAAGGACAGCTATATTGTGTGCTTTTGACCTCACAGCATGGATTGCTTTTGAATACTGCTTATATCATTCTTCTGTGCTATGTTCAGATGGCCATAGTCATAAATGGTTCAGATGACCAAGTCTGCCGTAAATACCTATTTTTGTTTTAGCAGAAGGTGTGTTATATATGAGAGGAGTTTGATATTTTAGGCAGTGAATTGGTTCTGATTCCCATAAAAGAAAACAGGCTAGGAGGTAATCCTCTGATTAGTCGAAGTGTCTGGCATTAGGGATTCTAATGTAAAAACTGGCCAAGTAGAAATCAAGAGGCTTTGCCAAGGACTCTGGAGATATGGGACACGTTCCCTTTCTACAAAGGTTGCAATGAATGTATTGCAGTTATTATTCAAGAAGGCCGTCTGGTCCTTCTGTGAATAAATAGGAAGATATTGTCTAGGATATCATGTGTTTTGGCCTGCTGCCAGGCAATATACTATGATTATTATTATAATTAATGTTATTATTGTGATTATTCAATCAGATTTGCTTTGGGTTATTTTTTCTAATGAGGGCTGATTGCATAACCTTGATGTACTCCCAAAATCTGATAGTGTAAGTCTGAAAGTAAACACTGAATTAAGACGCTCGCCAGTATGTCTTGCAAAGCGGTTGTTGCTGCGCGGTCACTTGAAAACCACGACTGGTGCATTGAAGAACTCCAGGCTTTGGAACGTGTAATTTGAGATTCTGCAGAAATCCTCCCTCCCACACAAGCGGAGGTGCGTGAGTAAGTCTGGGAGGTGGGTGGCGGCAACGGGGTTTATTCTGTGCAAACCTGGACAGGATGGGCATATCTGAGAATTAAATCGCTGCACTTTAAAGGGGAAAGTTGCTTTTCTTCTACTTTGGTGATAATTACTCAAAGGCCTATCATTAGAGCTGAGAATTATCCTATTTCCGCTTTTATGGGGTGATGTTTTCCTTTAGCATGCTTTGCTTTAGTAGTACTAAAGAAAATAATGATCATAAGGAAAACAAATTCTCCGAAAGTAAATAAAGGAGGCATTCCCCTGCTAGGAATATTTTTAGGTAAGGTAGTTTTTGCCACTTGGCTCTTCAGCAGTCAGTTATTAAAAGAGAAAATACATGAAATGAATGAAGGGAATTTGCGAGGGGAGTCAAATAGTCGCTGCACAAGTATGTGGCAGTTCTACAGATTTTTCTATTGTCACACACAGTGTTACATGCCAAGCAGTTTAGGAGTTTACAGGGATTACACTTTAAATATGATCTAAGGTTGAACACCATATTTCTGTCCTTGATCTCCCATCCTTGCATAGTAAGGTGTCTAATTTTCCAAACTTCACTCCATCCTCTCCTTTGGATGTATATGGTGACCTGTTTCCTGCTAGGCATTAGGAAAGCAGAGTCCTGTGTTCCCATACAGTTTGTCTCCTGATGACTGAGGCCCTTCTGGGGTTGGGAGAAGCAGTGAAACAGGAGGAGAAAGGGCGTGAGATTTAGTGTGGGAGCGCCCCCCATTAAAGGGAGGCAAAATGAGTCATTGTCATTTTGCAAAATGTCTGTTCCAATGAAAGGAGAGGTAGGAAACTGCTGAGGACACAGCTCGTGCATGCTCTCCTTTTTGGCTTCTTGACAATGTCTCCTTACTTGGTTTCCATAAAATATGATTATTATTTTCATGATGCCATTAATTAATGTGTAAAAGCAGGACTTTACATGAAAACCCCTCTCCTCTCTTGCTGTAGTTCCTCTTCTCTCATTGCCATTTATCTCAGCAAATATGTAAACCTCTATGCAAAATCCAATGGTAGGTCAAGTAAATCTCATGAAAGCTTTTAAAGGGCTTTCAGATCAGTTGGTTGGAAGGTACTATTATTCTGTGCAACTGTAATTCATTTAATAGGCACACTATTAGCTGCTTTTTACAATGACATATAAGTTCTATATTTTCTTATACAGTTATCATTTATTCTCATTTCTATTTTGAAAGTTAGCATGCCATTTTTGTTGTGTTCTCAAAGTTTTTCAAGCAGCTTTGCTGACCTCTCTTTAAATTTCCATTGACTCATCAGCATTTCCCTCTGTGTGGGCCTCTTTAAGTTGGACATGTAATCAGAATGAATGAGGAATTGTGCTTAATGAATTGTGCAAGGATGGTATTTTGCAGTTCTTACTGTGTAATTTGGTCTAGTTTGAAGCAACACTCCCTATTACTAATTTGTTTGCACCAAGGCTTTATAGCAAGCCTAGCAATAAGGTTTATATGCATATTTTCAGTAAACTGAATTTATAGGTGCTTTCATCGGGGAAGTTAACAGTTCTTTCCCTGCCTCCGCTCAGGAAAAGATGAAATCTCATCAGCAATCTTCCTATGGCCGAAGTGTTTCCTTTAACAAAAGTTTTCAGGAAGTGTTCCAAAATTATCAAAAATGGAGGTCAAGCAATGGCTTTATAACACTCCATTGAGCCTTTCTGTGTGCCAATATACATTTTTCATCCTTGCTTAAGGTTGTATTAATAAAGAGGAGGTCTGCTGCACATTATGCATCTCCTGATCTCGGCTGTTTCACAGGAACAGTAAGCTATGAAACTTCAGAGTGATTTTTTGCTATAATAATCTGCTTCTGTTCCTACTGATGAGGATCTAGTGCTCCTCTCTGTGACCTTCCGTGTTCGCCAGCCAATCAAGCTTGAACAGCTTCAGCAGTGTTAAACTTCACAGCTATTTCTGTTACTCTGAGGTCTGTCCCCATCGATTTTTAAAAAGTCAGCATGCCAGGAATTCATGTCAGATGTCAGCAAGCTTCAGAGCCACCAGCGATAACCTGCTGTCTCAGCACATCGTCGCAGAACAGAGCATTCGTGTTGTTCTGTTCCTGATTGTCTAGTGAATTGGGAAAACATTGTGCAAAATACAGCAGCTCCACTGGTGGGAAAAATTGCTGAACAGCACCTGCATAGTAAAGCAAGACCATCTGCTTGCTTTCCCTACGCCCTGTTCCTGGGTCTTGGTACCTGTCTCGTTTTTGTCAGAGAGGCTCGTGCAGCCGTTTTGGCAAGAAAATGTGAAAATATATGTATGTATGTAAAGAGGAGAGGGAAGAGATGCTGGAATGAAGAGCTGCATGTGCTTTTGTGCTAGTTGGAAATATCCTGTGGAACTCCTTGCTCCAAGATACCAAGGAGGAGAGGAATTTAGCGGACCCATAAAGCTGGCTGGCTCTTTGTCAGAAATACGTACATGTCTGTTAAATGCTCACAATTGAACCAAGCTGGGTGTAAGGGAGGTAAACTCTTTCAGACCACAAATCATTTTGCTATGGGAAATAGGATGAAAAAATCCTTAATTGTCCTTATTTATTCTTTTTCCTATCTGTATGATGGTTCTGGTATTTTCTTGTTTGGCGTATAGCACTGACTACCATCACAACCACTGCATTAGACTAGCTGAGTTTATTCCCGGTTAGTGATTTTTATACTCTGATCCAAGTACTGTCCTTGGGCAGTGAGGATTCTTACCGCATTTTCTTTTTGTTATACGACACCTCAGAAAGTAATACTTCACTAAAATTT
This sequence comes from Nothura maculosa, assembly GCA_032353885.1. Taxonomy (NCBI): domain Eukaryota; kingdom Metazoa; phylum Chordata; class Aves; order Tinamiformes; family Tinamidae; genus Nothura; species Nothura maculosa. The sequence goes on along the minus strand of JAUBOD010000210.1, from coordinate 2,897,429 downwards.
TGCAACTTCTGCTGTTGTGGGAGCAATTGTGCTCTTCCCTACTGGAGGTTTCATAAACCTATCCACTGTAACATTCTGCTTAAACTGAAGACAGCTTGTATTGATTTTTTTTTTCTCCTTCCTTTTTCTTTTTTTTTTTTCCTTGTGCTTATCCATGTGGAGGACAAAGACAGTATCTAACTAAATATTTTTCCCTTAATCAGGCCGCAAGAAAAAGAGGGTTTCAAGGACAGTCGCAGCACAAGATGCCTTTTACCACCTCCATCATCCTACTTATTTCTTCAGCTTTAATAACGAGTATTTTTTTCCACAACCCCAATTACGATACCCTCTCTCACACAAGATTTTTCCATTTGGATGGGTATTTGTTCTCAAAGAGAAGTCCCTGCTCTCTCCCTGCATTGTTTTGTTGATGTGAGTTTCTGACCTCTGGGAAACTATCCTGAACTCCATGAATTCCTTCATCCTTCACTTCACTTATTACAGCTCGTGGTTACTATTTGTCTTTTGCTGTGTTAGCAAAACCCCGCACCAATGGGGAATATGGATTTCTTCAGTGAGGCTAAATTGGCAAAATGTATAATGCAGCATCAATTACCCTGGGTGCCCCCAAGTCCTCCCAGTGTTAACTAGGCTGCAGCAACTGTCCAAGTTCATCTGTCCACTGACTGGGACGAGGATGTCCAGAAAAGCGAATAGGTTGGTCTCAGGTTTTGCTAATTTGTCTGTCTCGCCTTTCTTTGGTGTAGGTTCTGATTACAGTGTTATCTGAGGGGCTTGCTGGGTGCTTTCCAGCAGTTATGCTCACAAATCCCTCCTGATGTAAGGTAGTATCCTCACATGCATGGGGACCCTGTGCACAGCACCCACGTGTGATTCGAGGTCTTTCAAAGCCTTAACCTCAGGTTTTCCTTACTTGGAACAGAAATGCACATTCCCTTTGAAAGCAAATGAAATAAACTGTTTGTGCTGTCTGTCCATAGGTTATGCTGAAGTTAATGCTGAGCTTGTGTTATCCAGGATTGTCTTTTTCTTTATTTTATTTTCCATTTATCAGGTTCCTGAAGGTGGTAGCTTTGACTGCCTCCAGCTGTGGGGATGATAACCTCCAGCTGTGGGTATTTATACATGTGCACATGTGTGGGTGTTTTAAGAACTTTTACAAGGCAGGAGAAGATGATGTCATAATATTCAAAGTTTAGTAGATAAATTCTCCTTTATGGAAAAAAATAAACAAAATCTTCCCAAATTTGAGATAAGCAAAACAGCTCCCACTGCAGAGAAATACAAAGTTATTAGCAAAGATGTTGTGAAGATAGCAGCAGAGCTCCTGCTTTTGCGTTCTTTATATTGTCATCTCCATCCATTCCCTAATTAGTTTCTTTATCCATTGATTATCCTTTCCTTCCAAATTCAGCTTTGATCTGATGTCTCTCTTTTCTTATCTTGTGTGTCTTTATTGTAGGTCTCTTGACAGAATGGTTAGAACTGGTTCAAGGTTATTTTGGCTGTTGAGTTTAAAACTTTGTCTGGTGCAATTGAAAAGGAACATCCCTATCTTTCTTGTCCAGAGAAGAGACATTTCAGTTTGTTGGTGACACTAAAACATCATAAATCCCTGTCCTTCCTCCTGTCTTTTCTTTATTAGCTTAACATATTTTTCTTTTACAGGTTTTCAAAATTACATGTTGTCCAAGCCTTTGAAAGAACTGAAGAGTTCAGCACTGCTATTCACACAGCAGGTTATGCATAGGCCATATATGATTCAATCAATATAGCAAAAGTTAAAAAAAATTAATTTGTTTAAACTAAAAACTCTAAGTTATGTAATCATTTTACATAATAAGAGATAATGATGGGTGACCAGTGAGACTTGGTTTGTAGCAGTATCTGGCTTGCTGTTTTTGTCTTCCATAAATGTGGTGGTTGGGCGGAGATTCCCTCTGATTCACCCATTAGAGCTACATTCAAAGCACTTGGGTGCCTTCTCCCTCATGCAGAAGCTGTGATGCCTGATTGTGGCCATCCTCCTCCTGCCTCCAGCCCAGACTCAGAAACCCCAGCCCCCAGGAGGGAGGCCAGACCCCTGGAGGTCTCCAGACCCATCCTTGAGAAGAGCCAGGGCATGTTATGAGACACTCCTATAGGTGAGCAGTTACAGCTTATCATCTTCTAATTCTGGCTTGAGTGGTTATTTCTAAGTCCTCTTAAAGCTTAATTTAACAGCTACTCTCCTCTCTCGGAGTCCTGTACAACATGTGGAAAGATTAATACACAATCCAAGCAGTGTATCGATCAATACAGCAATGGAAGTTTGTGAGGAATACTTTTTGAAGGAAGAACTTACCATCATGGCATGTGACCCCATGAGCACTGGCAATGAGCTTCTCCTCCTTCATACACATGGTGAACATAGTCCTGAGAAAGTGACTCTGAGAGAGGCAAATTCTGGGTGTTGTTAGTGGTTTACGGGGTGGTTGAGCCTTGTGACTGCCATCTGCAATGAGAAAAGGGCCTGTGTTGTATGGGAAATATTGAAAGGCCATCACTTCTAGAAGAGCAAGCGGCCAGGATGTATGGCGAGGTAGCAGATGGGAGCCCGTCAGCTGCAGCAGCAAAAGGCAACGTGGAGGCATTTCTGCTAAGTGCAACAAACAACACGTTGTCTTCGTAGCGCTGCTACGCCAGTAAATACCACAGAGGCTTTGCTGTCTGATTTTAGGAGGTGCACAAACTGTTCTGACCGTAGCAGTGAAAGGCACTTAAAGGGAAGTTAGAGCCATCGTTAACACGCTCAGGGGTTGACTTGCTGACCTGTTCGAGCAGGAGAGGAGGAAAAGCAACGGCCTGAGCACCCCAAGCAGCTCTGGGACCTGTGTTGGGTTGTCACTGTCCTACCCAGCTGCTAGGGGAACAGGGCAGGGAGCTTTGCTTGGCACAGGATGGGTCCAGGGGGATGGTGACTGTGGGAGGAGTTTGGGCTGAGATAACTGTGCACAGTGGCGCAAGTTTGAAATGATGCCAAAAAGGAGGAGCTGTTTGTGCTGGGAGAGAGAGGTGAGGCAGGGAAGAGACAAAAAAAATATGAGGATAAAATACTACTTCAAAAAAAAATTTCCAAAGACAATTCAATAGATTTACTTAAGACAAAAGTGATTTTAAACTCATAATCTTTCACCATGTGGAGCACTCTACAGCAGTAATTCAAGACCTGTTTGTATTAGTGCCAGTATGTTCAGGAGCAAGACAGCATCCAAGAAGATCCAGCTCTGGTTCTCAGCTCTGCTGTTGGGTCCCTGTAGGTTTGGATTCCTTGACCCATTCAGACGTAAATCTTGGAGTCCGAGTTGCTCCATCTTTTCGATATTTACTGATTGCAGGAATAATAAATAAGATTTTCTCTAAAGTCTGCTGCATTGCAGCAGTGTTAAGTTCCCAGAGATAACACAGTTTAGCATGTTCAGAATTAATCATGAGATATTAAGGTAAATTCTTCTCTCAGGGTGCATGTTAAGGGGGCTTTTACATGGTCTTTAAAGAATATTTTCCATTATTTCCAAGCTCCTTGGTTAGCTCTGGCTGCTGCAGTGTGCTCTGCAGTGCGCTTGGCAAAAGGTTCTGTGCTCTGGTGCGGTAAGAGGACCGTCACATTACACTGTATGTGTTATGTCTTCTGTCCCTCCAGTTTGCAGCTACAGCAGTTGTTTGGTGTTAGCTGCTCATAGAGGGAGCCTGACTTGTGTGCTGAAGCTCTCACTGATGCAGAATGAGAAAAGGATAAAAAACTCTTTCCCAGGCTGCTCCATACTGAAACCATAGCACTCCATGGACTGGAGGCTTGTCCGAGAGCATGGGACAAAAGAGAGAGACGTGGGGTCTTCCTGTGGCCCTAAAGGCCTCCTAGCTCTTGGAAAGCAGCATTGCCTGTGCACCAGTCGCAGCAGGATGACGCTGTGTGGTTTAATACTGCAGCCTGTCTCCGAGGGCTGTGCCGGGAGTCCTCTCCGCCCAGCACTGCAGAGCATAAATAAAACTGGGAGCCTTCGTGCTCAGCCTTGCCCTTTCCCGCTGCTGCCCATTAAGAGGTTCCATAAAATTGCTGTGATCTTCTCCGAGTGCAAAGCAGTGTCTCTGTTCATTCCTTTTTGCGGAGGGAATTTCTGCTGCTGCTGCTTGAAAGCTTTAGAACTGGTTGTCATAAAAAATGAAAAGTAAAAAGCTCCTTACCATCTGGCCATAACCTTGTGCAATATGCTACATTTCAAACTGTAAGAAATTTTTTATGATCAGGTTATAATTTGTCAACTGCTTTCAGATCTTTAAGTTAAAAACGTACAGTGCAGCATAAAGTTGCTCTGTATATTGTTTTCGAAGATGAGTGGAAGGAGAAGGGAGGAAAAAAAGAAACTTGAAAGTGTTTTAATTGCACAGGGATGTCATTGCCTCTAGCAAGAGTTCTCCTGCTTCTGTCATAAATTTTTCATATTGCCTCGTGAGAGTGAAAACTGGAAACTTTACCCTCTAAGTGAAAGTCGATGAACCTCGTACCAGCCTCAGATCCCAGTAGCCTTGCACTCAGGAATATTAATTTAATTAAGATCGCTACAATAAATTCTGCGAGGGAGCTCCCCTGGCACCTAAGGTAACTCGTGCAAAGCGGGAGGAGGAAGAGCAGCAGAGCCGGGGCTGGTGCAGACAGGTACAGGAGTTCAGTGTCCTCAGCACAGCTGTACGCTGATCAGAACTGACAGCTGAAGAGACATGCGAGACCTGCTAAAACAGGAGGCAGGATTTAGTTGAGAGAAAAACATACGATTGCCTACCATGTAATCATTTTATTTTCCCTATGCTGGCCCATGTGCAATCTGAGAAAACAATGCAAAAAATGCCCTGAAAAAATTGCCTCTCTCCTGGGAAATAGAAGGGCTCCTAATAGGATGACATGCACATGGGTTGTTGGTCTTCTGTAACAGGCACTTTAACCTGTTAGATGTAACTTAAAGATGGACTTTAACCTATAGGAGCAGGAACATGCTCCTTTGCATGGGCTGAGCGCAACACTGGGAATCAGTATAACTTTCCTTCTGCAAAAGGGAGCTAATGACTTCCCTTCAATACATGATATTTATGGAAAGGAGGAGCGTAGAAATAGAGGCCAGGAGCCTGTTGTCCTCAAAGGGTTGACCTAGGCATTTGGTTTTCCTGCAGTAGATTAGAGAGGTAGGATTAATTGGGGGTGCACTGAAGAAGCTGGTTGACCCGATTTACATGAGTCTAAGGCTGGAGTTGTGCCATGGCAGAACATCGTGGGTAGTCTGTGATGGATCTGAAGCCAGATACTCCTTTTTTTCTGAAAATGGAAGTTCAGAGTAATTCAGAATCAATGTCACAAAAGACAGCAGGGTTGTGCAAAATTCCCAAAGAGAAAATGCTACCGCAATGTTAAATTCTTCTGTGTTCCACATTATTGGTCACATAATAAAACAGAGCACAGCAGAATGTGCAATCTCAAATGTTGGACTTAATAGTTGGACTTAGGTGGCTTTTTAATGGCAGTGATTTGATTAAGAGAATCAGTGTTGCAGAGAGGGGCAGAGCAGGTATGTGTTAGCACAGAGGGATGTATGAGGCTTCTGGCTTCAGCACATAATCCTAAACCCAGAGTTATATATTTGATTGTGTTAAAATAGCTTTTTAATTTAAGTAGTTAG
>JAUBOD010000210.1:2853729-2891618 GCA_032353885.1 Nothura maculosa | reverse complement strand
TGGCTTCAGCACATAATCCTAAACCCAGAGTTATATATTTGATTGTGTTAAAATAGCTTTTTAATTTAAGTAGTTAGTTGTTTTATTTTCCCCAAAACTTTTAAAGATTTTCCTTCATTAAAAGATCTGCATGTTAGATATTATGAAAAGAAGAAATTGAAAATGAAACATTACTTCTGTAGGCCTTACAGGTTTATGTTTCTCTTATAAGTCTCTATTTAAAATTATGAAAATACTATTTACTAACGTTTTTAATGCATAGCACAACACCTTAGCACTTTGTTTAAGGTGGGCTGCCGTTCATATCACGTAGTTTGACTCTTTGTAGATAGGTTGTTCCTTCTAGTTTATTGATAGTCTCATTTTCTTTGAGATAGATATTTATGGAAAAATGTGCTCTCGAAAATGAAGGCATCAGAGTCAGGCCCATACTGCTTCCTAGAATGAATAGTCCCCACTGGGACTAACCTCATGCTTGGCAGCAAGAAACTATAGCATATATTCTGAAGAGCATTGAGTGTGCGAGATAGGCAGATATGCTTTCAAGCTCCAGGCCACTCGTGAGGTGAAAAGAATTACAAAGGCAGAATTTAATAGGTAAAGTCTACTTTTCATTTCATAAAATATTCCTTGAACATGATTTCTATTTTATTCATGAGATTTAAAAATTGAGTTGAACAACTAAGCTGACAAAGACCGCAGGATGGCTAGAAGGCTGCTAAAAATAACACAGCAAGAAATAGAAGATTGACTAGAAGATAGTCAGTTGTATTTTAAATTAACTAAGTTTGGATATACCTTTTTTTTTTCTTTATTTCTTTCTTTCTTTTTTTTTTTTTTTCCTATTCCTCCATCTGCCCTTTGTTAAATGGCACAGTTCACTAAGATGCATAGATGGGTGTTACTGTAGGTATTGTAGAGCCCTTAACTACAGTTATCTGTTCCTCATATTCCTTCAGGGTTTATTTGCAAAAGGGCAACATAGCCAAATGTGATATTTAGGCTCTGATTCCTATTAAAAGGAAACAAACGCAGTGCTACATGAATACTTCCTGCTTCAAGGCAACCTGTGGCTATTTTACAAGGAAAATAAGAGTTTCTTTGCTAGGTTTTAGGTTTTATGCAAGAAAATATCAGGCAGGAATTGGGAAAAAATAAATATTTTCATGGGTAATGGTGCAGTCACTAAGTTTCGGTGATAAAAGCTAATGACTGCTGAGCAGTGAATAGGCTGCCAGCTTTAAATAGCCTTATTTTTTTCTTCAGTAAATCCTAAGTTTTTGTCCTAGTATTATCAAATCAACCCTTTTTATTAACAGGAATAATGATAACTAATGCTGTTAGTGCGGTAGTATATTGGAAACAACTCTTGGAAGCTGCATGTATGCATGCTGTCTTGGGAATGGAGTAGGTCTCTTCCATCTGGCTCAGCCCCAATCCTTCAAAATTCCCATTTGACCTGGTTTCTATGAACTTAAGATCCAATCCCCTATCCCTCCTTTTGTGTGATTGCCCCTGTAATTCCAACCCACTTATGGATCAGGGCCATGTTTTTGGTTCTTTTTTTTCCTATCAAAAAGAAGGGCACGTAGGACAGTGTTTTAAGGGTTTGCATGTATTAGCGATATAAACTTAAAAAAAAAAAAGTACAATCAGTGTGACTTTTATACCATTATGGAAAAATGAGTTCTTAATCTTTCCTTTAATATTTTGTTACTGGCATTATAATACGACTAATAATGATGGGCACAGTACCTGAAACATCCAGCAACCCAGAACATATCACATGCGGTACAGCTCTTGCTTTTTATTAGAAAACAAAACAAAAACATTTATCATCATATGACGATGATCAGCTGTTGGGGTTAAATGTAAAAGAAGAAGCTGTTATCTTTTCTGCATGACTTTATAGGAAATTTGGCCTAGGCCTTTCAGGTCTGAAACTCAACCTTTGGCCTTTAGAGACTTAACTCTTCATTGGGTCTTTGCTCCCTGTCTCCTTGCCAGGTACTTTCTGAACAGATTGTTTTTCACCAGTACTAGAAAATTTTCTTCCAAAACTCATTTCTTCTTTTTTTTTTCCAGCTTTAATTAAAACAGAGAAAATGCTTCTCTGATCTTGAGATGTTCCTACCCACCAGCATTTTCTTCTCATCAAGACGTGCAAACATTTTCAGAAAATACAGGAGTGGACCTGGGGGTCTCCAGATGGTATTAATTAATAGATTAATAGTTAACTGGTCTTACCACTCTTGCTGGATCACGTGGATGAGTGCACTGGCAGCACACACAAGAACTGGGCTCCTTGGACATTTCTGAGTTTGGAGCTGGGCTCACTGGGGATGCAAATCTTATTTGTTGACATCAATTCAGGCGAATGTTTAAGAGTCTGTATATTTTCCAGCAAGAAGTCCAAAAATTATGAGGCTTTTGGTTTTATATTCTTTCCCCTCTCCCTGAACTTCTGAGGGGACAAAATTATCCAAATCTTTCTTAATGCTTCTCTATAGAACTGTAGTATTTGGAGTGAGAAAGGAGCAAGATGAAAGAATCTGGGCCTGTGCCAAGAGCCGAGCCCAAAGGAGGAGTTTATTTGAGGACCATGTGAGGTCGTAGGTTCCAGTAAGTGATAGTGGTAGATTTTTGTAACAGTGTACGATGCTGAAGCTGAGGAAAGCTGCAGGCAAGGTGGGCACACTCCAGCATGTTGGTCATGGTCCTTGGAGCCCCCATGGTGTCAATAGCTTCTGTTCAGGGCCATGTGTCACCTGCCTCAGCCAGGGCTGGTGGTGGCCACAAGCAGCACCCATCCTTCCAGCGTGGAAGGAGAAGACAAAGATGAGACATAATGTGAAAAGTTGGGTGAAACCAACTTTTCCCACAACACAGGAGTCGCAGGGTGAGGGAGGTGCTGGGCAGCCACCATGGGTGCTGGCATTCGCATCACACCATGGAACCTGCAGCCGAGCATGAGCTCTGGCCTCACGCAGAAGCAGCGCGAGGCGCAGGACGCCTGTGGTGGGCAGGAGAGCTGCTGGTGAGCAGGCGGACATGGGGACCTGGTGTCATGCCCATGGAGGTTCCCAGGCCAGGAGGTTTCCCTTTCCCCCACCAGGTGACAGACTCACGTGGACCTTGGGAGCAGGCCGAGGTGCTGCCTGGCTCCTGAGCATGGCAGGCTCATTTCGGCTCCACATTTAACCTGACTTCACATGTTGGGGCTATGTCAGTGCTGCAGTGAAGGGGGCTCGCGTGTCGGTTTTGTGAGGGGAGGTCAGCAGCTCTGTTTGCCCCTGCACTGCTGGGGCTGCCTTGCTTCCCTCCTTCCCCTCTGTTACAACTGTGGGTAAAACACTAAGAGCAGAAAGTGTCTTCCTCTCAGATGGATCTTTATTTTCCTCGTTATGCTGCTATCGTGTTGGCAATTCCAACTGCAAATGTTGTGTTTGACCTTCAGTGAGGGAGCCTAGTGATTTGAATTCATTTTGAGCAGCTTTCTGACAGCAAGCCTTAACCAAAGCCCTTAAGGTTTCCCCTACAAAAGACTCATGACAGCTTTGCTTGAGGCTTACAATGGTCAGCGCGAGTGGAAGTAGTTTGTAAACTGTAAATGGCCTTATTAACTTCTCGTGGAACTGAAAGGAAGACCAGGCCTTCGCCTGGCTGAGCCTCGGGAGCCGCAGCAGAAGCCCCTTGCACCTCTCCTGGTAGAGCATCCCCACTTGGGTGCCCATCTTTGCCCACGTGCAGAGGAGCTGGGTCAGCCTGGACTTCAACCTTTCACTAATTCATTTGTCACACTTTCTTGGGGAAATAAGCAGTATTTAGACTCCCTTCATGGTTAGATATCGGGATTTATACTGATCCTTTTTTCCCCCCCAAGTTGTTTATCTCCACTTCAAATGTGCAGCAGTCCTGCCTGCCCATCTGAGCAGTTCAGATCAGGGATGTCAAAGGACCATTCAATAGGATGTTTGTACTCCCAACTCATGCTGGTTAGTATCTACCTTGTCTTTTTTTACCTTCTCTTTTTCATTTCTTCCCCACTACACGCCTATAAATACTGACTGCTAATCATTCCGTCCTGCTATAATGTTAACATCTATGTCACATGTCCTATTTCCTACCCAGTGCAAATATGTATGACAACTATAAAATACCACTCTGTCCTCAAAAATAGTGACATTCCTTATGAGATTTGAAGCTCTATTTGAAGCTGCCCAGATGGGCAGCCGCAACAACAACCAGTATGTGCTGAACTAAATCATATGGAGATTGACAGCTGCCTTCCGAGTTCCTGGTCCTCTGGTCTAGTCCTGGTCTGCTGTATTTCCCAATGTGACTGTAGATTTAGGTTTTCATCACATGCATCACAGCTTTTTTTTTTTTTTTTTTTTTTTAAAAAGAAGCTCTTTTAGTTGTCTTAGAACTTTGCCATGCTTATTGGTAAATCCCTCTTCTAATCCCTGGCCTGAATTTATGGTTAGTTAATTAATACCTCCGTGTCATTTTGCCTAGACTATCTTCAGGTTACAATTTTTTCCCTTCTCAGTATTTACAACATCCTTATGTGAGTTAATTTGGAGAGCATGCTCTAGCCATTGTCTTCAATGTTTCTCCTCTCAAAACTTGTTCTAGGCTCTTTCATGCTATTGTTAGATTTACCAGCTTGCACTTGCCCAACTTGCTTTTATTTTTTTTCTGCCTTTTAAATGCTAAATTCACTATTCTCCTGTTCCACAGTACCAATTTCAACATCAAAGGCTTACTTAATGTGCCCTGAAGCCAAAAGTGGAATGAGTAAGCAGTTCTAGCAGTTTACAACTGGTGTGAGGTCAATATGGGATCCTTTTGTCTTTTGCATTTTATATTTCCCTGGCTTTGTGGGCTTAGAGCAAGCTGTAGCACTATTCTAACATAGCTTGTGTTCCTTGTGGTTTCATTTATTTTATTGCTGTATTTAATGCAAATATAAGATGGAAATAAGATATTTCTCTAGAGGGGTGACAGAGTATTCAGAGAATGTCCCCTTTTAGTATTTCCAGTTCTGCCTAACCACTTTACTGCTATATTACCCAACGTAGAAAAATCAATTAATTGCAGGGCTTCTTGGGAAGCAACAAATGGAAATGGTACCTTGTAGTTTTGTCATGTAAATGAGTTGGGAAGCTTTCATGGGCCGTCCTATTTGGCTTAGCAATTAGAATCAGATGAAATATGGAGCTTTGACATTGACAGAATTCCAGAAAGTATTTTTATATGGAAAATTCTGGAGGGAAAAAAGTGTCATCTGCAACAAGCAGCATAGTCTCTTTACCGGTAGTCTCTAAGGCTGATAGGAATTGAAGAAAATAGGGGATGATGATATCAATTATGGAAAATGATAATCGCTCTCATCTTCTTTTGAAATTTAAGCAAGATTTTGACATAACATTTTAATTTGCTTTGGTTTGGTAGCTTGCACAGCTTGATACAGAAATTTTCTATATGACTGACTAGAAGTGAGAGTATTATAATATTGGCAGAATGAGAGTACCTGTCTTATTTTTAGCTCACTTACTGGTTTTAAACCAGGCATCTAAGCATTTCAAATATTTTGCTTAACCAGACCTAAAAACACGGTAGAATATGACTGTCGTTAATTAGTCCCAGTCTTGGAGAACATAGGACAGGCTCTGTGGTGAGCTCTGATAAATTAGGAGCTTGTCCTGCCTCGACTGTTCTAGGGAGGTATCCTCAAACACAGAAGAGAGATCCTGCAAACTTCAGGATGTCCTCAGCTTCCACAGAAGTTTAAAGGATTTCAGCTTGTTCAGGCTTGGTTGGTTGGTTTGTTTTTGGTAGATAACATGAACTGTGTACTGTATATTTTATTTAATTCCAAATAATTTTAATCTATTTCAAAAGTAATGCGTTCTAATGCTAAACAGATGCATTTGGAAGAAGCAGATAGTGAAGCTGCATCAAAGCAACTGCCAAGAATAGTCTTGCCTAATATGTAAATCATGGTTTTTGCAATTGCTTCTCTGTGTTAATAATATCAGATGGTTTCTGCAGCCCACTGCTCAGCCAGAAATTCCAGGCGGTGAGTTGTCTGCTATTGCATGTGGCGTGTTGTATGGCTCCCCCCACTCCACTGTAGGTTTGTAAATAAGCCTAGATTTATTTTGGGATAGATCTGTGACGCTTTACAGAAATTTTGAGCAAATTCAATCAATCTCTTTGGGCTGTCCAGTGACAGCACTGTATTTCACTCTGAGTGCCCATCTCCCAGAGTTGAGCTCCTAACCTTTTGGAAGCGTGTTCAGGGAGATCTGTGAAAGATCTGAATGTCCTTTTCCCTCAAATCCTTCCTCCCACCCTTGTGGATATTGCTATAAAATCTGATACTGCTTTGGATTAAAAAAATGCAGTTTATTCCGTGGCAAGAGAAATGTCTTGTGAGAGCAGCTCTACAGGTTGTAACTGGCTACCTTCTAGTGGTTTGGAGACATCCAACTTTGGATATTTCAATGCTAATATAGCAATTGCGGATTGTGTTTTCAGGAAACTTCATAGTATTTTGTATGTGTGGAGAGCTTTCTTCCAAAGACAGACTTATATGGAAAAAAAAAAAAAAAAGAAAATGATGATGTTTTCAGTATGGATAATGCATCTCTCACAGAAATCCATTTTCTTTCTCTTCTCTACAGCAATTCACTCAAAGTCTCTAGAGAAATACAGAAATGTGGTTGTCCTCTAAATGTACAGAATTTGTGCACAGTACACTTGTGGTCTGTTATTTCTTATATACTTGCTTTCCATAGGAACCTACTTGTGCTTGAAGACTTTCTGCCTCTCAGGTATCATTCCAGACTCTAACTGGATGCTATGTAGCTCTAAGGACTCTAGCCAGAGTCCTGAGAAAGCTCCTGGATGCTACAGAAAGGTGAAACCACAGGTATACTGAGATGCAAACATCTTTACTTGACTGACATTGTGTTCCCTCTCTAGAGCCTTTGTTTCATAGCCTTTGAGAAGACTTTTTAAACTTTAGCTTCCTATGTGATAAGACATGATATTTTATGACGTATTGTTATCTGTGCCATAGGTTGATGTGGGTTACTGCTTTTCCTCTTCAGTGAAATGAGTCTGTTATCCAACCATAGAAAAGTGTTGTAAAAAAGTTTTGGATTATGAAACCAAAATGGTATCCAACCTAAACTTTCTTAGAGGAAGTCCACTCAAATCAGTGCAATTTCACCCAACTAATTTCGCTTAGTGAAATCTCACCCAAAATGCATGAACATCTTTTTTTTTTTTTTTCCTTTTGTGTTTTGGTCATTTGTTTGATTTTAAAAATTGGTTTGATCTGTGCTAGCCTAAGTAAAGCTTTGGTGTAGCCATCTGTAGTAACAAAATGGAGTCTACAAACCATGCTTAATTAGCATGATAAAATATTTACCATTCTAAACTTTAAGAAAGTAACACTGTGTAAATGCTCCATTTTTCTTTCTTTTTTTTTTTTTTTTTCTTAACAGCTAAGTGGATAAATTGCTTAAGGCATCACAGGCCATCATAGTAATGCTTAGAGATCTGAGGCTAATGGAATAACTTTGGTTTTGCAGTATTTCAGTAGCTGGTAAGAATTAATCTAGAAAATGCTTTTAAGAAGTGCACTCTGTGTGTTTTTTTAGGAGAGTAAGGAGGAGGATGGTTGAGGATTAAAACATTTCCATAGTCCCTTAAATTACTCTTAAAAATACCAGTCAGAAGTTTGTGGTTTTTTACAGCGGAACATATCTGGGACTAGATTTTAGAAGTGGAGAAAATTCATCAGTGCTTCCTTTGCAAGGGAAAAAAACTGTATGTTATTTCATGTAGGAGTTTGAGCTGGTGTGTGTGTGTGCGTATGACAAGAGCATGAGCTATGCAGGAGCGTTTCCATTTCTTTATTTTGGGTGACTGAATTTGAAACCAACTCCAAGCTTGTGACATAATTAGTACAATAGTGCAAATCAGCCTTTTTTGAAAAGAGTAATTTACTCCATATGCAGCTTCTCAGCAAGAGCCCTCATTAATCAAAGAAGGCCATGTACATCAAAGTGTTTCTTGCCTGCTACAACAACATCCATCATACAGCTAGTAAATGTGCTGTGGCAGGGTTTGATAAATATAATGCCTTTGATGTGCTGATAATTCTGTGTATTGGCACTCTGCTGCCTGGAACTCCCTGGGTAGGCACAAAAATCTAAAGGAGCCCCTGTGTCTGCTCTGCAAAAATACCTGGGCTTGCTCTTAACTCTTGCACCAGCCACTGCTCCGGCTGTATCTTAAGTAGGATTCAAGAGTGTTTCCACTTTCACACATAAAAGAGGCTGATTTAATTATTTAAATCTAGTTTGCTGGATAGGAAAAAAATGCTTTGTTGGGTATATTTGCACATAAATGGTGCTTTAGCTAAAAAATACTTGTATGTGCTGAGGCGCTTGTATTTAACATATATTCATTATTTGTATGAATGTGCAGTAAAAACAGTGTAAAACTTGCAGGAGATTTCACATGATAGGAAAAGACATAAAGCATAATGTGGTAGAGACTGGGTGGGCATGATCTTACGGGAAAGCACTTCCTATAAATAAGCTTTGTTTGGTAAAATGAAATTTGTCTTCAGGAGCTCGGTTCTTGAGATACACAGAGTGGGATCCATTAGCTTATATTAATTATCCACCCTCAGGGCACAGTTTGTCTGCTGCCATAATGGATGACTGAAAGCTCTTGAGTGAATAACAAAAATAGTAACGTGTCAAGATTTGTGACAATTCAGAGAAGTCGTATTTTTTCCTCTGCTTAATCCTAGTTGTGGTATTTTATATTTAAATTCCACAGGAACAGCAACTGTGCCTTGAAAAGCAGTCCTGGTGTGTTCTGAGGTAAGCAGGTCACTGTATTGTAATTTAATGGACAGACGAAGGAGGAGCTGGGAGTTTTCACCCCAAATGTGACACGGGTTCTGCAGAATGAGCACCTGCTTCTCCACAGTCTCTTGTGCTTTCCTGCTCCCTGTGTTTTCATGGAGTGGAGCATGACAGCAAAGCAGGGAGGAGATTTGGGGAACTGTCTCAAGCCCAGGGCACTGCAGAGCCTCTCAGCAGCTACCACTTGAGCTCATGGGGTGGAGGAGCATCTGCCATCCCACTTTGCTCTACCTCACATGAGCTACGTGAGCAGTGAAAATGAGCATCCCAAAGCCCTCTTCCCCACTTGCTTGCCTGCTGGGTCAGGCTGTACCTGCTCGGCCTGGGTGGCCCTTCCCATAGGATGCTTGGGAAGCAGGGGCAGATGTTGCCCTTGTCAGTGCCACAAGCAATTTGGTTTGTTTGCGAGCTACCTGAAGAGAAAGGCAGTGAAGGAGAGGTCAGATCTCAGGGGACTACACCTCTAGGAGGCTGAAAAAGCTTTTCTTGGTGCTTCCTCATACTTTAATTGGGCAAAATTCATTTGCCATGTGTCCTATGGGTTAGTGCAAAGTGAACTGGAGGAGGTGAAGTAAGAGAGCCCAATAAACAATAGGTCTCTGCTTGGTCTTTGTGCATTATATGAGAGTCCTGAGCCTTGTCTGGGGCTTCCAAAAGTTACTGCACTGACTAATGGGAGGGCAGGAGAGAGCTCTGGTTTTATGGTCATGTTGCAGGGGGAATAAACCCTAAAGAAGGTTCTTGCTCACCATGCCCTGAGGCAGGGCCTGGTGTGACTGCACATCTCTTGTTGAAGCGCGAGGGCCATCGAGTGCCGCGAAGTTTCCTAATGCATCACAATTACAGTCCCAGCTGCGCTGAGCAACTGTAGGCTGCTCCGCTGTTAACATTTGTAGAGTGTTCAATCATCCTCTAAATGTGTCATTTGTTATCTCTGAGAGCTTGCAGGAAGAAAATATGGGAGGACTTGAAGACAGAGTGCGTGTGTTTCAGAAGCACCAAGATGATGCGGAATAGTTTGCGTCTCCTTTGGGTTAGGGTGTTTTTCTTGTTTGTTTTTTTTTAAGTTAGGGAGAGATGAAATACATTTTTTTTGTGTAGCATAGCAATTACTTTCCAGGAAAGCACAACTCACTGTAAAAAGGTCTTGGAAAAAAAATGCAGAAATTCCAAAGGAAACTTGGCCAGCGTGTTCAAATCATACTGCAAGCCAACCAATAAGGCTCTGTGGAAACAGCAATATTGTTGGGGCAGGATAATTTTTTAATGGCAGTTGACTAAACATCTCCAAAATAGTTGGTCTTTTTTTGAACAAGGTGTTAATATGGATTATTGATTTAAAGTATCCATGTTATCTCACTGCATTGTGTAACAGAAGTTAGAAACTCTATTTCTGAGCTATATGCCTAGGGTTACCAATATCAAACAGTGGAGCAACAGGTTTGGGGGGATAAAAGACAGAAATGAGTGTGTATCTACAAGACAACTAGAGTGCAGGTCTCCTAGGCATGTAAAAAACTGAGAAGTCTCTGCTAGATATGGAGAATGCTAGAATGGAAATCAACATGAGGAAGTTATAATTATTTAATTCTAAATGAATGCTAAAGCAAATGCACTTTCATCAAGCTCTCTTTTGGATAATCAAAGAGGTTGAGATGCATTGGTTTGTTGACTGCTCCAATGATACCAAAGTAGCTTCAAAGTCATCAAGAAATATCTATTTTACCTCCACCCACACCATCACCACCCATGTGCCTGAAAGTACCATCACCACCCATGTGCCTGAAAGTACCTTCTTATTCCACATTATGGTCTTGACGAAAATGAGGACAAGCCAGCTCCTTTTTGTTTTAGACACAATATCTGAGGTTACAGATCAATCTTTTCTCCTTCCTAGTGAAACACTCATTGGTTGCCTTAAAGACAGTAATGGGTACACTTAAAAACTTGGATTTTGAAGGGAGGTACTCATTTTAGTGGAATAAATTTCTAGATTATGACAAAGGTAAAAATATTCTATCCAACATTCTCATTTTAATAAATTCAAAAAGCTTAGAAATATAGTCTGTACTCTGTTAATCATTCAGTTTAGACAAAGCCCAACCTCTAAGGTTTTGAAACCCTGAGAAACCACAGAAAATTCAACTATGCAAAACTGCTTCTGAGACTGTTTGAAGGTCCCTTTGCTTTATCTAATTAGTTAGGCATCCTTTCAGACCCACATAACACTCATTCTTAGTAAAATGCCAAGAAATATTGAAAGTTAGTCAATTAAGTGAGGGTCACATATAAATATGCACATTATCGCGAAGCTTTCCAAAAGTGACAGAGTTTTTTTTTTCTTTGTTTTTTATATTCCAGTTTTTGCATGTTTGGTTAGCGGGGAAAGCTGAATGGCCTTCATCAGAAGTTGTGTCCACTTTAGGATGTGACTAATCCATGAGCTTGAAAGATAAGTCATTGCAAAGCACTTGGTTACTTCAGAAAATTGTACTTTACCTGTTCTACTAAATTTTTCCTTGGTGTGCCATGATTTTCTACATAAAGATATAATATAGAATATGTTTGAAGCGCCTTTCCACTGCTGGAAGAGGTTGCCTTTTCTGCCTTGACATAGCCCAAGAAGGAAACAGGCAAAAATGACTTATATTGAGGAAACCACTGATGGTGAGAAGCAGCAAAGGGGCTCTTCAGAGCAACCTAAATGTAGGCAGGGTATGGCAATCACAGTGCTAATGGTATCTCTCGCAGCTGTAATATTCATTTGGTGAAAGATCCAGTGAAAATTGCCTTTTATTGAATTCAAGCCTCTGCTAGGCTACGCACAACTGCTAGGGGTTGCCGAGAAAAAAATGTACCTTGAAAATAAAGAATATGGCTGTTGCTCTTTACTAGTTTAAAACTGTCAACAGTTATTTCCTGAGCTTGAAGCAGAGAAACTAGTGATCAGAGTTTTGCAGTGAGTGATATGACAGCAGTCTGATTCTTGTCGTTTTCCAGTGATGAATATTCTCTCATGCTCTGCGCAGAGCAGCACAGGAGCTATTCGCTGTTCATCACAGCACATCCAGGCAAGCTGCTCAATGCCGCCTCCCAGAGCTGCTTCCAACCTTGGCTATAGATAGAGAGAATCTACACAACTTCACCTGTTTTGCAGGCTGAGTGCAGGAGATGCTGCTTGCAATCAAATTTTGCCTCTCCTCTATATTGTCTCCTTTTGATTCCCATTCAGAATCTGGTAATGATGAATATTGACTGTGACTTTAGACTCAAGATATTATTTTTATATACGTGCATGGACATGACACAGAGCATGGGTTTCTGGATCTCAGTACCCACTGTTTCACTCCGTAGATATATTCCTATTTATATAAGCTACTTGCTAACATAGACAAAGCCTAAGTGCATGAGTTGGGAAGGTCTAGGCTTACGTTCAATTTGTTCTTTAGTATGTCCCTGAAATCTAGGAAGGATAAACTAGGTAAAAGAGGAAATCTCTGACTTCCCTGTCTATTGTTCAGGTAACATGTTTCTGAGCAAGGAGAACTCTATTATTCTGATCTTGCTTGAGTCTACTGCAACATTTTTTTTAAAAGTTATGATGATGCTCTAAAATGCGGAGAAAAAATAAATTCTACAAAATACATTGGGGAATAGCAATCTCATAGCAAATATTAAAATACAATGTTATTTGTCCAACTGTAACTGTCAACTTATTTTAGCAAATTACATTACACCTGCCTGAATTTACAGAGCAAGAGACGAAAGTTTATGGCTCATTAACAATAACAGTTGTACACCTACACTGTAATTCCTGAAAATGTGTTTTCTCCTTCAGTACTGCATATACTGTGCAGAATGGCAATAATTACAGAAACTAATTGAATGAGATAGTCATAACTCTAAAAGTCATATTACTCATTTCAAAATGGTTTATTTCCTGAAATAAACAATCTTTACAGAGTGAACAGACATAACATCCCTTTAAGTTTATTAAACTCATTAAATTCCCTTAAATACGTTGAAACGTGAATGCTCTGCATTTAATAGAGGATACAGATACACGCAAGGATGACATTCATAAAAATTTAAATCCTTAAAATGAACTTGCAGAGAAACATTTTTTAAAAAGTTTGTTTTTCTATAGCTAGTGAAAAATATGATGAGGCCTGAGATTTTAATAGCAAACATTTTATTAAAAAAATGAATCTATGGGTTTTTTCCTTGTATAGAAAGAGATAACCTCACCCAATGAAACTTTAAATTATTACATAGTCATAACAAATCACTCCCTCTTCATTAATGCAGAGTTAGCTCCTCAGTTGTCTTCCTTCAAGCCAGCAGACGCAGTTGAGAAAAGCTCAATTCTGAAGATAGGGAGGGTGGAGATTTGCACACGCAAGCACATGAACACACACACACATACCTATCTATATATAAAGATATAGATAGATCTATATCCACATATCTGTATATTTAGATATCTCCCCAGGTCTTGAGGCGCCCATGAGAGCTTGGACTGATAATGTGTTGGATGTGAGCAATGGAGGGCCAACAGAGGTGCTTGCACCAAGGTAGAGCAGCCAGAGGAGCCTCTCTGCTTTGGGGAGAGGTTAACCCTTTTTGTAACTGCTATTAAGGTTTGAAGGAACAGCTCCTGCCTTCACTGCTGCATCTGGGGGTGCTTTCAGCTAGAAGTCCCTCCGTGGCAGCCAGCAGAGGCCACCAGAAGGCAGCAGGAGGTGGCCATACCTGTGGTTGTAATGCAGCCTCATCCCGGCGGGACGGAGCTCAGGAAACACCTCCATGGAGCTGCCGTTCCTGATGGGAACGTCCACCTTTGCTCTCGAGTTGTCTGCCAAGATGGAGCTTTGCCTAGCTTTTCTGCTGAATTTTTCCAGGTGCTGTCAAGTAATCCTTGTTTTGCATTGGGTTCTGGATTTTTGTGGCAAGTGCTTTATTAAATAGAAAACAGAGGGTTATTTGCAGGAGTTGGTAGGGTTTACAGCAAGTTTAGTTTTCATGAATTGTTTCCCCTTTAGGATGAAGATGTTGTCCATAAACCCAGACTTCTGTTAGTTGATCTGGTGTAGTAAAGGACTACTTAAAACAGTGCAATGTATAGTTGTTTTATGTACATTGCAGTTCTTTTTTCTTTCCACTGCGCACCTCTGAGATGGTACTCTGATTATTGCCAGTAGTACATTCATTTTATGCAGGTTTTATTAATGCCTGTATTATTATAAAGGACTTCAGTTTGTCTGATTGCTGCACGCTCCTTCTGTCTGCAGAAACCCACCACTTCAGAGTCACAAAATGATCTTTAATCAACAGTTACCTGCTTTTCCCTTGCTGTTGGCTGTTTATTTATAAAGTAATCATATGAATTTCAGCCTGGTGGAGAGTGTTTTAATACAAACTCTTTTATTTGCTGAAATGCTGGCACTGACATTGATGCTGACAGTCTTCATCAACATTCATCCAGTGTGTCATATAAAACATGGTGATAAATGTACCCTTGCACCCAAGGGTGTTGCATGTACAACCAATTTTCTCCACTTTGCTTTCTTTTACCAGTTACTACATCACCGGACTGCAAAACCTAATTGTGCTATCTTCTGCTCTCCTAAACAAGCTCATTTTTCTCCAGCCTAACCCATCAGAGCTGCTGTCAATCAGCAAGAAACATGTCACACACGGAACAGGGTGGCAAAGAGCTGCCACGTTCAGGCTATTCACAGGAAATAAGTACAGCAGAAAGCTTTAAAAATAGGTTTTTCTATTTGCTCTCATATCAAGTTGAATTTTAATCTACTTTGTGTCTTCCTACAAACTGTAAATAAAACAGATAAATGCTAGCAATAGAACCACACAGCACAAGAGAAGAAGTCAAAGGCTAAGAAGTTATTTACAACTGATAATTTTTAATGTGATACCTGGGTATAGTCACCTACAGCGACGTATCACAAATGACTATGGACCCTCTAATAACCATTATAAATTGTATTACTCACCTCTCTCACTGAATCTGATGGAGCTGAAAACCAAAAACCAAGTGTTGGGTCATGTAGGGTGACTTTGACTCAAACTCATTGGTTCCGAGTATTCATTATAAACAAAATCTGTCAAATCTTTGCACTAATAAGGGTGTAGATCTTATTACAGCCTCAGGATAGTAGTAACTTATTCTCTGACATATTATGTGAATTTTATGTGCCTACTCTATAAAAAGTGCACTGTTTCCATAGCAATTTTGATACTTATATGATACATGATATGACAGCATGTACCATTTTCCCTTCTTCCGTGATAAATTGACCCCACCACACACACGCGCATTAAGTTGCTGCTGGAAATCAGAATTTCATTCTGATGCCACTTTAAAGCTAATATAAATAATTAGGCTTAGGTGTTTGGTCTGGCAAGAATAGCTCCATTATTATTATTATTAGATTGCTTTCCTACTTAGGTTAGCAATTGTGAAACCATAAATCAAGAACAAGAAGATAAAGTCTGCAAATTCAGTCAGAAAGCAGTAAGAATGATCTAGGCTTGAAGAGGAGTGGGTCCTAAGTAGCTGTGGGGAAGTTGGGGTGGTAGGGGCTGCTTCAGTATGTGTCTCCAGGCTTCCTTGTCTTGCCAAGACTTGCCCATACATAAAATGAAGACCTCAAAGGGAGACCTGCCTGCCCCCAAGTGATTAATGCCCTCAGCCCAGGGCAGAAGAGCCTTTGGAGGCCATCAGGTGCAGACCTTATCACCCTGATGATATTGGCCCCGTCTGTGGGCAAGGCTAGTGTGGACCTTGGTAGGATGCTCTAATTAGACAAACCTGGGGATGATTAGAGCATGGTCTTGTTTGGCCAACCCATGGCCACTCACTTAAAAAAGAGTATGTCTTTAGCTACTCTCCCTTGGAAGGTGCTTTGGGTAAGTGTTAACTATGTTTCAGATATTTTTGCTTAACTCTTTATTGAATGGGACTACCCTTATCTTTAAATGAGTAATGTAAGTCTTTTGCTATTATTTCTGGTAAATTTCTAAAAAGGATAAAAGATAAATGTTGAGGTATCTTCTTAATAGAAAGGAATTTTCATGGGGAGGTAAAAAGTCAGCCTTATTTGTTTTGTGCACATAAAAGTACCACTTGTAGTTTAGTTTGAGTCTGGAGGATGTTCTTGGTTGCTGGATAACACGGTGATGTGTCTCGCAGTGCTCTTGACCTTGGAGTTCACTTGCTCAATTGTTCTTCTGGCATCTTTTTGTTAAATAAAAATGCAAAATGCCCATTTGAAAGCCTGGGGTGGGTGGCTAGTCAGGAGGGTAGCAGAAACACAGAGGAGATGTAGGAGTCCTGTGGCTTTGAATATCCAAGGCCATAGGTAGGATGGTGGGAATACGTTTTTACCTGTAGGTATGCAGTGTGTGGTGCAGAAACACAACTATCTATCACATGGAGATGCACCTGACTGCTCTTGTTCCAGCTCAGTGCTAGGGCTACTAAACTTCCTGTCAAGACAATAGGGTGTGGACTGTCCAACATGTGCCCTGCTGCTGCTGTTTCTGCAGTTGATGCTCCTGAAGCTGAATGTTGGAGTAGCTGGAGCTGAAGCAGGAGTAGGGAAGAGGGGAACGTGATCAGCTCTCCTTGCTGTTCAACATGACTGCAGCCTCTGAGCAGAAAACTTCCAGCCTTCCATAGTCCTTGTGTCTGTACTGTTATGCTGGTCAGTGAAGTGACTGTGTTGGATCAGAATTTAGGCTTTTATTCCGGGCTGAGGGGTTTTTACCTGAGAAAAGAGCATTTGCTGTTCATTTTCTGTGCTATGACTTTAGCTTTTCTCTTCCTACCTATAACATTTCCTCTGTGGTGGGAAGTGAATTAACAAAGAAGATCACAAGATAGGCAACTCGGAGGGTCTCTGAAGCCAAAAATAACGTACAAAACTTTGATAAAAATTTCAGTTGTAATAGGTTTTGTGTGCATGCTGTGCAGTGCTGATCTCTTCTCTATAGAAAATTCTAAATGCACAGTGAGTGGTATGAATATTAGTACCTAGTATTGTTCTGGGTAGATCAATGTTTGTTTGTAATAGATCATATTAAGGGTGAAATATGTGAGTTTGCATAAAAATCTCATTGTTTGATGTTATTAGATTATACAGTATAGAAAGTACATTGATTTACAGGTATAATATACTGTTATGTCAGAGAGCTCTATTGGTTTCTGTTAAGTATATTTTCGGTGAGAATTACTCATTCTACATAAATATATGGATTAATTTGCAGAGCACTTGGATGCCTTAGATTTATGTTGATTTTTATGTACCAGAAATTATTGTTCCTTAGCATATGCCAGTAATATTAGTTTACATTGGTTTTGATATTAAAAAGAAAAGTTGATCATCTCTCATTTATTGATTTACCAGCTTAATTGTATTGCTTTTATGAAAAAGGCTCAAAATAGAAAGTAATGCTACTCTGATTGGCCAAGAAAGATTCCAATTTATGAAACGTGAAACTAGGGGAACTTGCCAGTGTTATTATTGCTTTTATTATAGTTGCAAATAGTCTTGTCATGTTATTTTTCAGTAGAATAAGTGGGCCTAATGAATAAAATTTAACCTGACCTTGCTGGTGCACAACTCTTAACTAGCTAAAAATGCTTTGGGATTTTGAGTTCAGATATTTAAGGTTCTAGAACCCTAGAAATGGCTGTTGAAAGTTTTAAAAAATTTTTCATTAATAAAAGGAAAATTGTGCTTTGGAAATACATTGAACATGCTATTTTCAGATATGACTGGGATTTATACCATCCTTTAGGAGGAATAGTGAGACGGTTATTAGTCAGCACAACACTAGTTACCATCATACAGTTTCTGAGAAATGGTGAAATGCTGCACCTGCTTTACTACTTCCTTATTTTCTGCCAAAGGAGCTTTTATTGAGATGCAATGAGCTACTCCTGTGTGCCTTCCTGGAGTGCTCTGCCGCCCTCTTCCCTGCCTTCGCAGGACACAAAGTAGGTGATCATTTAGCAGAGTTATTAGATTACTGTTTATTGGAGGATAAGTGACACGTTTCATTATATTTATCCTGTATGTAAAATGCCAGGCTGGCCCCATCGTCCACACTCAGCCAGACATTTGGACTAAATCAAGTTTCTGTAAAACTTGAAGAAAAAGTAGCTTGAATACAAAAAGGTCCATTTCATAGAAGTCAGTCTGTTTTCTCCATTCATTAAATGCTGATTTGCTTTAATCATGTCACTTCTGTCTTCAAAGGGTTAGAAACCCAAGAAGTCATTTTGTCTAGAGGATGTTTATGGATTAGATATGTCCACTTAATTACTTCGGTCTGAGCTGTAATGAATCCCATCTGGATGGTGGGAAATGACAAATTGTGATCAAATATGTTTGGCAATTGCTTTTTTCCAAGCAAAGCTGAAATGTGAAAACTAATGGTTTCTCCCTCCCCAGCTCCCCCATCCCCTTCTCTCAGCTCATATATGTTAGGTGTGGGGGAGGAATTCTTAGGGTAATATTTCTAAGTTTACATTGGGTCTCTTTCTGTTCTGATTTTTGTTGATGCTTTGACTTTTTTGTACTGAAATCCGTACAAATACTCTGCAAGTTATGATATTGTTGGAGTATTTCACCAAAAAGTACATAGAGATCAGAAAACTGCACAGCTAAAGCAGACATGGAAAGTAGAAGCAAATAACTGTGAAGCAACAGTCTGAGATCTCATATAAACCACCATGTTTCATTGACAAAGCAATATATTTAGTAGACAAAATAATATGTAACTCTAATGAGGTGTTTAAATTTCAGTCCATGTTTCACCTTGTATTTCTATTTTATGAATGAACGGAGCCATTAAATTAAAAAAGAAATGAGGTGGTAAATCATTGCTGTGGTTGTAACTGAAGTTGTCGTATCGCTTTTTTTTTTTCCTAAAAGGGAAAAAAATACAGCTTGCAAGTCTGTTGTACAGGTATTGCCTTTGTCTTGCCATTTTGCTTTGTTCCTGTCTTCGAAGACACAACAAGTTAAAGCAGGAATGAAGTTCTAATTAAATCGGAGCCAGGTGCTTTAAGCCTGATCTGGCTTTGAGTCAGGTGCTCTCCAGCTCCTGGAGCATTGGCTCTCATGATATTTCCAGCCTCATGGTTCTGACTCTCCCAAGAACTTGGGCTACACCAGAACAAGCAGCATTTTGCTTTTCCATAGGAAATGGAGTTTGTTTCATACAGAAATCCTTGTTGATGTTGCTGTGGTGTCACCTGTCATGCCACGCTGCTGGCTGGCCCTTTGGCCTTGGGAATGCAGCACTAAAACAGAAACTTCATATGATTCTGATGGCAGTCAACACACTGAGATGTTTAGGCTGTGGGAAATTTCTAGTTGGCCATAGTTGGACAGCAAAAACAATTTCTAAGGCCAAAGTGGAATAACTGTCTGTTTCACTTCTGGTGGGAGTAAAATGTGTTTTAAAACTAAGATTGTCGCTTCTGCGTTGTACTATCATTTGAATGGAGAATCCTTCCACATTCCTTGAAATCCCCATCAGTACGCTCATGTTCCAGCCCTGGAGAGGCAAATGGACTAATCATGGTACAGCAGACAGAAAAGTAGTGTGCTCTTTCTTCAGGCAACCAGTATTTTCTGAGCACGTCACAGTAACGGGTAGTTCCCCTTCAAAACTGTGTATCTTGCAGGAATCTGTGTCTTTGAGACATCTGTTAAATCAAATGCTGTGTCAAAGAGCCAAGAAGTGAAACCAAGCACCACCCTCTTCCTGTGTGAAAAGTGGTCATTCTCTTCATCTTAGTAGTGGCCCTAGGTGAAAATCTTTGTGCAAGAAACCTTTTGAGTCTTAACAAGACTGTTATTGTACCTGGCTTAGTTCTTTATCTTGCAGTTTAGCTTAGAGCTGCTCAGTGGCCTCCAACAGATCACACATAAATCATTCCAGCCAGGCACTTGCTCTTTTTCTGCTGTTACAATAAAGGCATGACAGTTCTCTACAATTCCAGCCAGCATGACATTTAAAGACTTCTTTAGGGTCAGCAATCACAGAAGTGAGTGAATTCATAGGAATTGTGATGGCCCCAAAGTCTGCGAGTGTCAGATTTAAGTGCAAACAGAAACAAATGGGAGCTGTCTTGTGAGAAATTTTGGTGAGCATCAGAGAAGTGGGGTGGGGAAAAAATCAAAACTTTCCACTATCCAGCTCTGGTAATACTGAGCATTATCTGGACGTTCCAGTACTACAAGTGAGGTAATAAAACCCTTCACCTGGTCCAGGCTTAGAATTTGTGTTTGAAATTACAACATGTCATAAACTTGAGGTTTAACAAAGGGACTCTGAACTCTGAGGTTTGTGTGCTTTCTCCAATTAAAACAGCTGCCTTAGGAAAGGATGCTCTTTCCCAGGCATCTTGTGCACTGTGGGTTGTTTTATCAGTGACACATGTATCTGTTGGAAGCAGATTTGGTTAATGTGTGGTAACTGGTACGTCAGTAACTTGGCTCCTGTGGAGGAGTGTCTGTACTTGCATTTCGGATCACTTGAGATCTTGAACTTATTTGAACTTTCCATGCTCTCTCTCTGTGAGCAGCTAGGTCTATGGTTTCTTAAACCACATTTCATGTTCGGTGTCAAAATCATAAAGTCTCATCCTGTGGAAGGAACTGGCTTTGCCTCTGGAAAGCAGGCTATTAAGTGCCTAAAAGCACTTGCTTTAGGAAATGTGAGCCTGAAGCAATAAATTGTTACTGATGGAGAACAATCTGTGAGTAAGTTAGCGTTGTGTACTGGGTTGTCAAACGTATGTTGGATACATAAGACATGACACTTTTTCCTCTTCCTTTGCCTGATTGCATGGTCTTTGTACCTTGCCGTCACGCAAGGAACTTCAAATATGCTCATGCTAAATGATATATTCTTTTCAAATAAATTACACAGAAGATTGTATAATTTACTTGCACTTTGTAACAGTCTATGGAGAGAGAATAATTTGCTGAAAGAAAGGTAATTTTGAATGACAAATTCAGGCAAGGCTCTTCTGCGAGACAGTTCATGAACAGAAAATGACAAGATCTGTTGCAGATGCTCTTCCTTTTAATAGGTTAAAAGGGTGGTTTGCTCTGGAAAATAAAAGGGTATTAATATATTTGCCAAACATATTTCTAATGATTGTGCTCTGTTAGTATGATCCTTGATGGTGTTTAAGTCTGGTAATCTCTAGACCAGAAAAAGCAAAATGCAGAAACAGTGAGATAATCTAGATTTTGGAAGTAACTTAACTAGCTTTTTATAGTTCTAATATGTATTCTATTCCTAGGAATATACTGAAAATATAACCTTATGTGTGCATGGGGATTGTGTGTACTTGGACACAAATGTGAGCGTAATTTGGTAGAAAACTTCAGGTGACCTGGTTAGTGCTGTTGAGTGGGAAATGCTCTCAAGCTCTGCAGCACCCAGGCTGGGCAGCAAACGGCCACTGGTTTTTGGGTGTCTGCCTTGTGCAACCCTACGTGTTGGTTGACACTTGTGTGGCACAGCCCTATTGGCCAAGAGGTGCCCCTGAGTTGTCCTTTTTTGGTTGTTTTTCCCCAGTTGTTTCCTGCTGAAGTCTTCCCCCTCTCCCCATTTTGTGAAAAATGCTTTGCAAGTCTGTAAAGAGCTGCTGAAATGAATAACAATGAGGTCAAAAGAAATAAAATGAGCGTGTTACCATGATGGCTGTTGAAAATTTATGAGACCTGCTTCGTGGCAGCAAAACAAACTCAGCAGCCTTCTGCCTATCGGCAAGAAAAATGCCCTTTATAAAAAAAAAACAAATCCAAGAAATCTTACATTGTTGAAGTGCAAAGGTGTGGGAGCCTCTCAGCTGGAACAGCTGTTAGAGTCTTCAAGCTTCAGTTTCCCTTTTTTCTCGAAAGCATTAAAGAGCTCTTCCTGCTCTGCGTTGTCTGTTTTAAGAAGGTGTTTTCCAAGCAACCGGAATTCCTTCACTCTAGTTTGAGAAAAAGAAAAGCAAAACTTATCTGCATCCACAACTTGACAGAATCCCAAAGCAGTTATTCTGCAATAATCCATTTATATCTAGTGGGCAACTGTTGTGGAAACTGGGTCTTTTTATGCCAAAAGTCACATAAATTTGTGTTAGTTTAGCACTTGCCTGGACTGCAGAAGGAACAGGATGGAGGGGAAAAAAGGGGTGATGATATAAGTGGGCAAGAGGGAAGCAGGGATGAACTTGCTCACTGAAGGTCATGACAGGAATGTGCAGCAAAGCTGGGAGCTGCAGGTTGGCTGAGCCCTGCTCTTTTTGTCTTTTTTTTTTCCTTTTTTTTTAACATGATATTTTTGTGTGTGGTGTGTTTGTTTTGGGTTTTTTTTTCCGCTTCTTGAGGGGCCATGAATAAGGGGAAAGTATTGTAGTTGTATTGGTAGGTTTACTCGGTTCAACTCATATTTGCCATTCCAAATTTTACTTTATCTTAATTCCTCTGAAACAATGCTTACCAAGATCCAAGTTATTGCAGATTTATTTTTTGGCCTATTTCCACTAGAAGCATCCTTTCAGATGAGGATTGAGGCATACGGACAAAGATGAAAGCAAGAAAATCAAGCACTGTTCTTGCTTACTCCCTATTGCTTCTGCAAATAGGCAAACTGGCAAATCTGCAACCAATTTCCTGAGAACTCGGGTGGAACAAAGAATGGCAATGTGCTCTGGCAATGTCATCCAACAAAAATAGGTAGGACTGTCCGCAGTCTATAAGGAAGAATCTTGACTCTCTTTGATTACTCCAGGTAATATAAATGCATTGGTTCAGTGCGACAGAACCACATGCACTCTAGAAAATACCTGGTCTCAGATTGACTTTGCTGAATCCAAAGCTCTGGTATAACCTCTGCACCATGTGAAAAAAACCAGACTTACAGCACTTAGAAATACATGACCAGAAGGAGGAGAAGCGGGGTGGGGGAAAGGCACCAACTCATAAGCAAGATGTCCCCAAAAGTTACCTGATCAGCTTTTTGAAGCAGATGAGGCTTTCTTGGTAGGTAATTGTGATCCTACTTGATCAACTAAAGCCATTTGCCTGTTTTTATAGGCCTACTTGTAGAAATGAGAGGAAAGAGGAGAATGTGGGGAATTTCAGGTGTGCGAAACATGCTGCATTCAAACCGGGTCCTGTCTGATACTGTTTTTTGGTTTGCTTGGGTGGTGGTGGTTGTTGTTGTTTGCTTGTTCCTGTGATAATGTGATTGCATTTCTCTAACTCCTGAGTCCTCTTTTCACTATCATCAGAGATTCAGTTTTCTGAAGCCTCTGTTCCTTGCTCCTCACTTGAGGCTTCCTATCACTATATTTCATTTAAGCATCTATTTCCTTCATTGTCCTTTTCTAGCTGCCTGCATTTCATTCTCTTGCCGAGTTCCAGCAGGACCCATTTTCCCCACAAGGTCTCTATCAGTACAGTGCCATTGATGCAAGACGTTCCCTGTGATGTATTGCACCTATACATCATCAGAGCAACAGGGTTTTGATAAACAACATTCTAATATATCATTAGATCATCACTGATGGCACTTTGATGATATATTATATTAGTACATCATCAGAGCACTGTCATTCCAGTGATGTATTTATAAACAGATGGTGCTGTCATGCAAGAGAAGGGAAAGCAAAAGAGAACCTTTCAGTGTTACAGTACAGTTTGTGTTCCAACCATTCAATGAGGTTCAAGACAAAGACCATATGGAGGCATAATAACCTCATCAGGCTTGTTGGTTGCGGACTTCTCTGTCCGGCACCTGATAAGTTCAATGATCATTTTAGGCCAGTAGGACACATATGTGCTTGATGTGCCACTTCTTGCTAAGGATCTTAAAGATTTTTTTATTCTCAAAACTCATTAGAATGTTTTTTCCCTGTTCCTGTAGAATAGTTTTACCCCCTGAAATCGGCCATCATTGTGAATTCATTAGTAGATGTAAGACAATATTTTGGCGAACTGCTGATGCTCTAAGGTGACTTTTATTGTGAAGTGCACTTAGAAAGTCACCTCCCTCTCTACTGGGGCAAAAAGATCCTTAGAGGAAATCAAAGGTTCAGGTGGATTTTAAAGGATACCATTCTAATTCTGTGTTGTGCTACAAATGCTAAGATAATACTGGATTTGTAAATAATATCAACCGTTTTGAAAGATGGAGTTAGATTAAACTCTCTTATCTCTCTAACGGTCAACTCAAATAGCATCAACAGCACTTTACATTGTCGTTGTTGCTCCAGTACTGTCCTACTGAATTGTACTAGTTTAATCCCCTTGACTGATGAAGCCTTTCTGTGCGTGTTTTGCAGATGAGGAAGCTGAGGAACACAGTGATTGTGTGGACTGTCTAAAATCACAGAGAGAATCTCTGCTGCTGCTGTATCCACAGAACTCCAGATACTCTCAACTTTGCCCCCAAAGGCACGGATCATTTAGCAGGTAGGCTAGTTCCATGCTGGGATGTATTTGCAAGGCTCATGATTTGGGATAAGGATGGTGAAATATGATCCGACTTGAATGTATTCTAGAAGTTTGACTTTCTAGTGGTCCTATTTGTGTCTTGTTTTTATTGCAAATCTACTTTGGATGTTTCTTTCTGGTAGAACTCTATTTAAGTTCTGTTTACCTTTTTAATTGGTTTACATTAAATATCACCAAAAATGTGTTTCAAATATTTTTGTACTGTAACAGGACAACAGCAGAACACAATTACCTATAAGAAAAAAACTTTTGCCAGGTAGAGATTAAATCCTGAAGGGAAGCACCTAGGCTGGTTGGAGATGATCAAAGCCTACTGGACATGGTCGTGACAAGCTGTTCTAATTGGCCTTGTTTTTTATAGTGGATCAGACTGGCTGACATCAGGAGGTCTCCTATCATAAATTATTCCATGATTTGATGCTTATTGTCCTTGACTTATGCGTTAATAGTGTCCAAAATATAGACGCTGAAGTTGTCCACTTTGTCTACCTCTGAATTAATTTCTTATCAAGTTGAATGTAACTGATAATCATGTTTGGACCAACTTCTCTTGCTCTACTGAGGTTCTAGTGGCTAGAGCAGGGCAGCTCATGCAGGTGGCTCTTCAGGGGCAGTGCATGCAAGATGCCCTTGCAGAGTTCTTCCTGGCAATGCTGTACTGTTATTTTTTGTGAATTCAGTCTGTGTAATGTGAAGAAGTGTGCCAGCTGTGTTCAGGAGAGGTCGTGGGTTTCATACTGTGGAGACCTGCTGGTCATTCAGGAAGTGAAAAACTGGTTGTATGTGAGTTTCATGGACTTCTCAGAAAGCTGGTTATTGGAGTAAGGTGATTTTGTCTATTTTACTTGAGGAAAAATTGCTTAGCAATCCTTGCTTAGTAGCATTTTCGTTTTCCATTTTTACTTTTGTGATGAGAGGAAGAAAACTGGTTTCCGGCATTGTGTTGGATTTATATCGATTAAAACGGATAGTATTGGTGTATTCTGTGCTTAACGTGTTTTTAAACCTGAGGATGGATACAACTTCTAACACTGGTGCGAATTTTCCACTTGAAAGGTCTGTCAGGTTGAACTTGGTATATAAGCTACTACATGACTATTCAAAGACTGCAGCAGGGTCTGAATTTTCCTTGGCTCTAGTCACCTTGTGTGCTACAGTGGCCACGGCATCTCCAAGAGGAGCATGCAAGGTCACCCAAGTCAGAGCACCAACCTAATTACATGCTTCTAATTCTCACAAATATTTTTTAGCTAGGTAAGGAGTGGGAGCCTGGGGTCTATAAATCTGGAAGCCAATTTTAGCTGATAGTTGGTGGCTGTACTAAGAGGAATAGGATGGTATAGTAGAAATGGATTCTCTTCAAAGGCATTTGTCTCACTGCTGAAGGGATCTCATAGGTCCTTCAAGGTCTCTCTCCCTCCAATTATAGACTTTTTATGTCTTTCAGTTTATCTTAAAACTGAAATTTGCTTGATCAAAATACTTGACTTTGGTAGCAATTCCTGTTTTGTTTTTTTTTCTTCATTATCAATCTGCTGCTTTTTTTAGATTACACAATCTGTTGTTAAGCAGGGAAAACAAATACATAGTTTAGTGGTGGTGGTAATATAGTAAATGTTAAGTAACTAATTTAGTTGCTAACTAAAGTAAATGACTAAGAAGGAATATAATAAATTGTAGTAAATGATGAATTGGTCGTAACTGACTATAAGAATATTGCTTTCCGAATGGTGCATTGATTGCTATCACCTCATCTTTAATGGAGGATTAAATGGAAAAGGCCAAAAACTTTTGACGTTTTCAAATATAATTCCAATGTTTTTATACATAAACAATAGGAAAGTATCTCCAAGATATAGATGTCTGAGGCAACATATGGAAGAATCCATGGCTTTTTCATGTGATCAGAATAGAAATCTTGGGTATTTAGACATGTAGTAAGATTTCTCAGTTAAGAGCCAACGTATTGTGTTATTCATAACTAGTATTAAATAATATGTGTTGTTTCCAACCTTGTGGTTATCTGCATTTTGCAAAATAGGAGGTGATCTCACTAATCCCAATTATTTTCAATGTCGATGCAGGTTAGGAAAATAAACTCCATTGTTTTTTTTTTTTCCTTTAAAAACAAAATGAAAGTGTTGGAGACCAAAGTACTTGAAGTAAAAAAAAAAAACCACTTAGATCAAATCCTTTATTCTTATACTGACATGAAATGTTGGTCAGCCAATTGTGTGTGTCGATTATTAGTGAAAATGGAAATCATGTGGTTTGTTACTGCAAATCGGACAGACAAGGGGAAATCATGCTTTCTGTCAGAAATGTGAAATGAGATTGATACCGGGTAGCATCCCATTATTTCAAGATGCCAACAGTTTTGACACTGCAATTGCAGCTCACAGATATAGTGGCTCAGCAAATTGAGAAGGAAATTAGGTTTGATGGTCTGAGAAAGAACCATAAAGAACCGCGTCCTCTCCTTTTTTTTTTTTTTTTAACTTATGCAGATGTTACCGTAGCTTTTTCCTCAAACAAAATGCAAGATTGCAAATCAAAGAAATCTCAACTTCTGTGGAAATTCAAGTGAGTTCACCCCCTCGATAAAAAATACAGTTGATAGATGCTCATGTAAATAAGTGTCTGTCCTATGTGCTACCTCCTTGTGTCCTGTTCACTCGCACAATGAGTTCAAGCTGCAGTGCAGGGTTTTTTTGTTTTTTGTTTTTTTTTTTCTGCTTTAGAAGCCATCATCTTTACAAACTCTTCCCCGTGTTGACACAGGATCCTTGGAAAGTTTATCATTTTTTGTCAGTTCTTATAGAAGTCTTTACAGTTGTTTCATAAAAGATCTTTTTTGAATCATATGGAGTTAAGATAAACTTAAAATGTGTGTCATGATGCATTGGGCAATGTCAAGTAATTTGATATGTAAATAAGGCTAGTAGTTTGTATTGAGTTTGCAGAACTGATGTAAAGAGGAAAACATCTTTGAGTCTTCTCCTTTAATATCTCTTAATTGTTTGGATGTTGACATTGGTAAGAAAAACAAAATGCAAACATAACAGCAGTTGATGTGGGTAATGCCTTGCAAGATGAAAATCCAAGGTGAAGCAGATTCTATCCTTTCTAGGCCAAGTGAATTTAATGCTTAGTGCAAGGTGTTTAGGGAGGTCATCTTCTCAGACTACTAAAGCTCATCATATTGCTAAGCAAAATAATAATCAAGTTGTCCAAAAAGATAAAAATTAGTGGCATAAAGCATCTTGTTGCACAGTCGCATCTAAACTGCTGCTGTAGTGATTCTGTAGCTCTTGCTCTGTGGGGTTGATTACTATTCTGATGAGTTTTGGAGTGATACTTTAAAGTCTGAAATTACTCTCTTAAATGTAAGTGTTAACGTTCAATGCTGATGTGTCTACCTCTGTACTTGCTGTCTATACACAATATCTTATTTCAAGACTGTTTTGGAACCGGAGGTTTATTCATGATGTATATTTAAGTGAGCAGAACTTCAAACTCATGCAGAACTGTTCAAATTGCCCTTTCTCAGGCAGCATGCACTCAATGTAGTACCCTAAAAGGGAATGCGATGAGCCTCTACTGGATGTAAAGTCTGTAGCAGCCAAATTTCATCTCATTTTACTTATGAGTCTATCTTGAGCCATTAATTATGGCTGTATAAGCTCAGCCTTGTATTTTACTTAGTGTGATATAAGATTTGAAAATCTTATGTAATGAGACAGGCATACAACAGCCAGCAGATACTGCAGTTTGGCAGAATGACACTTGGGTTCTGTAATTTTTCACAAGTTAATTTTACAGAAAATTTTGTAAGTTGTGAGAAGGAGGGTGGCCTTGACACAAAGACTGAAATGGGCACACTGAAAGTGAGCTTAAGATTTATGTGGTGAATCCTCTTAACATGTCTTAATTTCCTTGACTCTTCTACCACTATCATATCTCATTCTGTGTTGAAGAGATTGTACTGTACAAGACATACAGGAAAGCCAAAAATAATGCCACAAAGAGGACAGGGTGAATGTCACTTTATTGCAGCGTGTAGACTGGGATAGATAGAAATTTACTGTAGCTGTGTTCTTTTGATTTCTGTGCTTTTTCTTTCAGCAGAATCAGTCGTGCATGGAGGTTCTCTGCAACTGACTCCTTCATGCAGCTCAACAGTTTGAGTTCCCATTAAATGCATTCTTTATCATGGATCATTAGTTGATAGACCTTTCACAGTTTTAACTTTGATTTGTAAGTTCCTTTTCAATTTAAATATACAGTAGGTAGTTAAGATCTTAATTTTTATTTAGTAAGACCCAGGCGCTAAAGGGGCCATGATTTCCTTTATCCAGCCTCACTGCTGTGCAGGCAGCATGTAGTCTCAGACAAAAGATTTGGGAGCTCCAATGTGGCTCTAAAGTCTTTTGCCCTTCAGAGCATATCTTCTTCAGCCCTGAAAATCTACAGAACCATTTTGTTCTCCAATGTGCAACACAGGCTACCAACTCTCAAGGTTTAAATAAAATAAAAAATACAGATGGTAAATGCAAAAGCTTTCGGACTCTGATTTCAAGTTTTTATGCAGTTGTTCCGCAAAGTGCATTTCACTTAGAAGATTATCAGATAACTAGATTGAACAGTACACTGGTAGTACTTGGTGCATATGAAAATATCAAATAAATGTGATTTGTATCAGGGCCTTGTATTCTTTTATCCTTCAGTACATTTAAATATAAACTAGAGTCAATAGCAGAAATGCAATATTTTTTGTCCTGCAAAATAGCTTTATAACTACAGTCCTAATGTTTCTGGAAACATTAGATGAAGCTGCTTGTTTTCATGTAGGGACTACTGTGTGCTATTGTATATGTGTAGACCTGTTTGGTTCCATTCTACTTCCTTTAAATTTTACTCTAGGCAAAATTTCAAGAAATTAGCATGTGACAATTTTCAAGTAACAGGTAAAGAAATGTAGGCTTTTAGACAGCAGATGATTTTAGTGCTGATCCCATATAAATATTAAAGGGGACCATGTAAGAAGGAAATACCTTCAGAACAGTTCAGTGTGTTCTTTACACAAAATAGATGGGATTTGAATGTCGTCATCGTACTGCAAGCTCCTTATTGTCATCAGCAGGAATTTTACAGCAGTTCTAAAGGTGGGAACTTTTTTTTGCATTTTACCCTGAGGTCTGTGCGTGAAGTCTGAAACAGATACAATTTTACTCTAGATTCTTTCACTTATGTGCATAAACTTTTTGAGAATTGAACCTCTATTTTGGCTGCTTTGTTTTCATTTTTATACAATGTTTGTTTTGTGTCAGTCCAACCTTATAAAATACCAACTCCTTTCTTCTCACAGTGTAACATCAGATATTAGGTATTACTTGATTTCAGCATATCTTACCTCAGCATTTTTATCTGAAGTTTAGCTTTAAATGAATAAAAATACCATCTTCAACTATCTAGCTTTAGGGGAAATAAGTTTTATTTTTTCCCCCTCTATAGAGGAAAGAATAGCAAGTTGTACTGAGTTAAGAGCTGTCGAATTAGAAATATAACAGATGCTGCAGTATCCTCTGACAGTTAGTAGTCAGGACTGGGATTTCCTGGCTTGTTGAGCAACATCTTCAAATCTGACCTTCCCTCCGTAATGCGGCCTTGTGCATGGCTTTGTGTGTGACCTTCCCACTTTCCTTTCTCCTCCTTTGAATTCTAGCAGCTTTGGAAGTCCTGCCCATTTCTGCTAGGAGAACTTCTTCCTGTATTTCCTCTTGTGCTTTTTTTTGTTGTTGCTTTTTGAAGTGCTGAGGTAGAACCTTTATCTGAGAAGGTGATTAACATTGTGCTGAATAAAACCTGAGTGTGTGCCTGAAGGTAAAAGTTAGCTATATTCTTTTGGAAGAAGAAATGACCTTAGTATATTCTCAATTATTAGTTTAAATCAAAGCCTACGTACTTCCGATCTTAAGTTGGACCTAGCAGACACTATATTGTTGCAACTGCTTAATTTTTTAAAAGTCTCTAACTTAGAGTTTTTGTGAACAAGGGATATAGAACTTTCTCTCTATAACACCACCCACAGTGGTCTGTCATGCATCCTTTCCTCACTGTAGATCTGTCTAAGCTCTTAAACCTTGCATCATAGTTGAGTCACTGTCATGTCCTGACTCGGGCTCTCTTTGACCATTGCTTTCTGTGGAAAATGATCTCTGATTTTTGCAGTACTTTTCACTAGAAGGACTGTAAATACAGTTCTTTGAAATTATGGTGACAGGCATGAAGGCCCATTTTGACGTGTTTCAGGGAGGCCCATCTTTTGAAAGCTGACAGCAACTTGCAGAGAGAACATATATTTTTACAGCTTATAATTACAGCTGTCTTTCAAATTTGCCATCAAAGGTATTGGACTGGAGGAGTTGTTCATTACCAAACTGGTATAAACAATCTTTTCATGATAAAATAGCAACCCAGAAAACGTAGTTGAGGATCTGTGAAGATAACCATCTGCTCACAGCAAGTTCAACTAGAGTAGGTTATTAAGGATAATACCTGGTTGTGTTTTAACTGTCTTAAGGGATGGAGACTCTACAGCCTCTCTGGACAACTTTTTCAAGAGCACAACCACCCTTAGATTAGAATTCCTTTCTTATGGTTAAATAGAACTTCTTGTACTTGTGCCTGTGGCTTCTTGTCCTTTTGCAGCATGCCACAGAGTATGGCAGCTTCTCTGTTGATAAAGAATTGATAGGGGGATTAAAAAGGTCTTTTGGCTATTTATTAAGTCACAGCAAAAGGATAGATGCATGGTTTGTGGGGGGGTTGTTTTTGTTGCTCAAGCTGATGAAGAAGCAAGCGTCTTGTACAGGAGTGAGAAATGACCAGGCATTAAAATGAACAGTTCAAGACTTTCTGAAGCCCAGGTTTCTTGTGTTCTGCATGGGAAGGCTCCACTGAAGAGAGGAAAATAGGTTTCACTGCGTCGTTACGTCCTTACGAATTATTTGGCAAGTGGTAAATGCTTGATTCATGACCCTCTGTGACCCGGGGTGTGGGGTCAGAAAGCCGATTCCTTTCATTAAATAAAAGTTTTTGCCAGCAAACTAACCCATAAGCTTGTAAAACCTGTTGCGTTGCTTTCTTTGTCCACCTGCACACTGTGTTCTCTGAAGTATAATCTTGCAGAAACATTTTTATCAGATTGTCACTTTCTTTCCTTGAGACATGACCAAAATACCTCTGCTGCTCTGCTGTTCCATCAGTAGTACATCAATTGTGCCCAGCTTTTGAAGCAGTCTCTCATTGATCTTTCCTCCTTCAAGAACATGTGGAGAAGCGGCTAATAGCCTCATATCTCTAAAGGCTTCAGATGACACTCGATCTGACATTTATAAAGCAAGCAGCACATTCGTGGGGATAATATTTTCAAATCCCAGTAATTGTGTGACTTGCTGTATTCTCTATTCTCCCCTCTACAATAGACTTTTGTAATATTAATAAGAATCACAGGATCCCAAGATACACTTGCTAGAGATACTTTGCTGAAACTTGATGTATAAAACTACATGTCTGAATTCTTTGCTTTAAGGTAAAGAACCAATGAGAAGAGCTAAACTTTTGTGGGAAAACAAGTTGTTAACAGAGTTTATCAGGAAAACTAATTCGTCAAAATCGGGTCATTCAAGTTCAGATTTTAGCTCAGACGACAGGAAGATGAACAAAGGAACTGTGCAGGATTTGGGGGAGAGGAAATGTCTATAGATGGATTATGATCAGGATATTGGGCATGCAAAATGGATATAATGCCACAAAACAGGTTGTATGGACTTTGGGACTGATCACAGCACTTATT
This sequence comes from Nothura maculosa, assembly GCA_032353885.1. Classification (NCBI taxonomy): domain Eukaryota; kingdom Metazoa; phylum Chordata; class Aves; order Tinamiformes; family Tinamidae; genus Nothura; species Nothura maculosa. Next base: position 2,859,246 of record JAUBOD010000210.1, on the reverse strand, counting down.
ACTAGAAACGCAAGGAAACTGATCAATTCATAATTACTCCATACAATAAAATCATGGTAATTAATAGAACTAAGCTTGAACTACACTCCACTCCAGCTGAACCTGTTGTGTTTTAAAAAAAAAAAATCCAATCTTGTGTGCGTTTGTGATACTGTGTCTCTTGTATCCAAAACTTAAGTGGCTAAGGCAGGTACTGGCAATTCCTTACTGTGTGTTTCTGTATCATTAAGACCTTGAGCTGTATAGGTCTAAAATTGAATGCAGTAAATTGCAACAACTTCTATCTTGTTTGAGTATATGCTTGAAGGTTCTGGGTGTATGTCAGTTTTTTACAATGATGGTGAACTTATTTATTTTTTTACAAAATGTCAAGGTGAGATAATAGTGCAGAATTCTGAAGATGTCTGAGAATAACATTTTCATGCAAACTATTGGGACACAAAGTTTATAACTAGGCTCAGTTACTAGTTTGACTTTTTTTGTGGTAGTGTTGACTTCCATTATTTTCTCTCTGTTAGAGTACTTAGAATATTTTAGTTTTTCAAGATAAATGATTTTCTGGTCTCCACAATTCTTAATTTTTCACAAGCTTTAAAACGCAAATTAGATCCACAGTGACAGTTTCCCTCCCTGAGTGCCTGTACTATTATGCCCAGCTGGGACTCTTCAAGGTTTTCTTCATGCATTTTTATCAAAGATGGTGCTATATGCTGTGCTGGTGTGATGCAGTGTCTTAACCAAAGCTTCTGTTGATCCAGGCATTGTGTTATGGTTATGGCAAAGAACTACACATATAAAGTACATTAATGCAGCAGAGTTGCCTTTAGCCTCAGTAAATTCCCATTATTGTTGTCTTTGCAGCCACGTTTGAAACTGGCTCTGCTCATCTCCTGCAAAATCTGTGCCAAGTGTTATTTACATTAATCATATTTCAATGTTCATGCAGAACTCGAGCACCTCCTTTTCAGTAACTTCAAAAACAGGAAGCCTAAAGATATGAAATGCTTGAAAATGCTAAAGAACAGCATGATATATAGTGCCAGTCCCTGGGATGAGGCATCTGCCTTTATTTCTTCTCTAATATGTTGTAGTGCTTCAAAAGTTGCAGGTGTTCTGTCAAAATAGCAGTAGCTGGAGCAGATCTGGGTACAGGCTGGAAAGCAGACCAGTTTGCTGAACTGAATGACACCAAAACCTTTCTTGTTCTCTCTTTTTGCATGTATATTTGTGTGTGTGTATGTGTATATATGTATTTGTATGGATGGATTTTTTTCCTCTAGCAGATGCATTTAAGTTCAGTCTCCTTGAAGATTTCTGCAGCCTACTCCTTTGGTATTTCCAGACCTGCCCACTTCTTGTGCTTAGCAAGTACTGAGCTCCACAGGCTGTAGGCAGACTCTTTCCCAGAAAATTGTGCTCGTTTTCAGCAGCAGCAGCAGCAGAACAGTGTTTTAATACTGTTTCCTAGAAAGGAGAGACAGGGAAAAGCCTTGGCTGCAGTGTGTTTGCAAGGGCTATTTTATCCCTTCTGTAGCCCAAGTGTGAATTCAAGTGGTGTTTTTTATTCATTTGCTGTTTAGGGGCTGGGAATCATGCTTCCAATTAGACTGCTTGTCCAAATGATTTTGCAAAACTGGTGAACATTTCTGATTTTTTCAGTTGAAATTGAAATTTCCTTCCCCTGCTGTTTTTATTGTAATGGGCATGCAGAACATAGTGTGGTTGCAAGAGTGCAGTATGGAGGGGCCCCCCAGAATATTTTATAAATGCTGATGCCTTCCATAAGGCAGAAACAAGTAACTTAAACAATACAGTAAATTTTACTGGGACACAGATACAGGTCTTTTCTGCCTTGTCTATAAAAATAAAAAATACGGAATTATTTGCTTCCCCTTTAAGGAGGTTATTAGCTTGCTTGTATCTACCAGAGGAATAGAGGTGCGCAGAGTCTCCCATTATTCACCGGGTTTTTAATCTTGATCCCTGGCTTCTGCGATAAGTTATTGCTGGGGACTGGAATTGCTTGGGGAGCGATGCAGGTGCCTGAGGGCCAGCAAGTGGCTCTGTTATGAGAACTGGCTCTAATGATTAATGGTAGGATGCAGTGCACTACTGCTGACTTCATTGGGAAATACAACATTGTTAATTTTATCATTATAAACTCCCAGCACTGCAAGAGAATGTGTCTGCCTCCAGGATGGTGAATTTGATAAGAAGGCTTTTCTGATAAGATATCTCATACTCCCTGGGAAAAGCATTCATGTTTAATCAGGGAGTATTTAACTTGCAATCCAAATGTTACCAAGTAATATGTACAGGTCATTTTAAATTTGTGCTCTGCAGTTCGGGTCACAACATTATAAATGAGTTTGTATACACAGAGAAGCAAGAATCAATAGAGTGCTGCTCTTTACGGAGACTGTCATAAGCCAGAGAAAGTGAGTATTTTTTCACTTAAAAGGGGGACAGCCTTTTTAATGGCTAGTAATACTGTGCATGCACAAACACACACACTCTTCACCCTTTTACCCCCTTCTGAAAAGCATCCAGGGACCGGCACTGGTGACGATGCCTGTAATTTCTGAGTGACCTACAGAGGATGAGGAGGAATTGCATCCCTTCCTCCAGGAAGACAGAGAGCAAGTTGTAGGCTGGTATGTGGTATCGAGGTGAGAAAACCCTGCTGCGGCCTTATTTAGGTGTTTCTCCACTGTCCCCTTGCTGAGACACAGGCACAGTCTGACCTGGACCTAATCTAACCATGATCGTGGTGTTTTCTTCTTGACAACTCTATGCACCGCATTAAGGGCATCCTACTGCATGTATGCTTAACTTTGAGTTCTGAGATACTGTTAAATATTTTCCTATTATAGCAAGGATGGCAGGAATATTTGTAATAGCCCAATTTTAGAGGTGCTTACCTGAGTCTCAGTCTGAAAATGAGGACTCGGGGATTTTGTTTTGTTTCAGAATTTGAAATTTCTGTCTTTTTCCCATACCCTAAATAAATCCACTCTGATGATAAATTGGAGATGAGTGTCAGAGAATTGAAGGGAAATGTGTTTGAAGAGTGTAATTTACTTTGCTGCATAGCTCTTAAACCAACTAATTCACTTGTCCAACAATATGTAATTCAGAACAAATACCTTAAGCCCCAAATTTGCAGTGCAGCAATTAAGTCCTCTCCGCTGTTGATAACTTCATTTGGTAAAGCAAAAACGTAGATCTATCTTACTTGATTGGAAAATGGGAATGACTTTGCTAGTTCCTCATTGTTTGTCATTGGATGGAAGAGGCTTCGGGAGATTAAAGACAATATTGATAATTCTTTGCATAGCAACATTTTAATTCTATAGGGTTGATCAAGTGTGGAGACTTGGCTGTCATTTAATTTACTAGTTTGCCCAAGAGAAAGTTTCTTCTCTGTCAGTAAATAATTTATATTGAGAAGTTTGTACAGTCTCATCTGTACTGCCCTACACTATTACTTCACCCTCTTTACAGCATCTTTTGACAAGTTTAACTCCGTGCTGTTCCCTCATGCTGTCCCTGCTGCTGCTTTTTCATTTAGCTTCAACCACCCTAGCTGACTTTGTCTCCAGAAATGGTTGAATGAGCAGTGTTTCATTCACTCTAGTACATGTGTTAGATCTTTCTCCTACTTTTGTGCTTTTTTGCCTCTTTTAATTAAAAATTCTTCCAGGCGAGGTGCTTCTGCTTGTCTAAACATTGCTTAGAAGGGTTCAGCTTTTATTTGGTGACTCCTTTGGCTGGGCTAAGACTGCTAATACTAAGCAAAGACTTTATAAAAATGTATAAAGCTTTCTATTGAGATAATAGTAACATATGTGAATACAACTTTGAAGCAGCAAGTAATTCTGTCCTTCAAGGAAATGTCTCCAATCTAGGAGTTAGAGCATAAAGGAGAGCTGTAGTGTCAACTAGTATGTCATTTTAAAATTTGTCTTAAAATTGAAATGACTGTATAAAACTGAATGCAGAATGCCTTGCACTGACACTCCTATTGTTTAACTTGAATATTTTAATAAATTGATCAGAGTGACTGTAATGAAATAGAATTTGTTCTTTTTTTAAAAAAAAAGTTGTTATCACACTTGGAATGCAAACTACTGCTTCTGTGGCTCACTTTGTAGCCTTGTCAGATCCTTCATGTGACCAGTGTAGCACATGGATGAGGAAACTTGTGGAAACTTGGAGTCCCTCATGCAGCAGACGAATTCTCCAAAATATTGGAGTGTAAAGGAGCTACCTGGTTTTCCTGGTCCCATACAGGTCTATGAGGGGGAAAAAATGACGTGCCAGTACTGAAGAAGTAACGCTTACCTAGTGATGACCAGGAAAAGGAATTACAGTTAACAGTTCTTTGTTTTTAAAAAAAAAAAAAAAAAAGTCTTAGTTTTTCATTGTTTTAGATTGTCTTTATAAGCTCTAAGCTACATAGTGAAAATCTTTCTGATTTCATGGCTTCTGGGAAAGGCAGGAACAACAGGTTGATGTGCAGTGTGCCTGGTATTTGTTACACAGAAATCATGACAGCTGGTAGTGTTGGCTGATGTTATAAGTGATATGTTAAGAGCACGTAGCTAAGCGGAGAGCGGAATTGCCATCCCAGATCTCCCATGAGATGACAATCCATAGCAATTGAGATGCTGCAGAGGTGCTTAGATGCCTTGGAGGTTCTTGTGGATGGTAGCAGTGCTGGATTGGAATGTGTGTCAGCCCTGGGCTGCACTTGGGCCTGATGATGGTGAGGTGGTTTGTGCCATGGCCCATAAAAGGGCAGCATGGGGGTACGCCCAGCTTCTTCAGTGAGCCTTGGAAACTGCGGATGTGCTCGTCATCACAGGCCAAATGGGATGATGCAGATGTGAGCAGGGAAGGTGCTCCAGGAGAGCAGGTTTTTGACAGGGCAGCAGGTTGTGCAACAAGAGCAGCAGGTCACGAGTGTAAGAAATTGCAGCTGCTCATAACACTGGGAGTGTTTTCGAGTCCCTGCTCACTGCTGAAGTGGTACTTGGTTTCAGGGCCATTGCGGCTCAGGCTGCAACATGTGGGCTCAGTTCCTTGTGCCTTGGTCTCTTCTGTGCAGCAGTGGGATTATTTTCAGTGTGCACTTAACTGTTTGTTCTGTTTTGGTTTTCTCCTTTCTCCTGAAGCATCAAAATTGGCCATGATTGGAGACAAAACACCAGAGCATAGGAAACTGCTTAGAAGCACTACAGAGCATCCTGCAGCCTCCTGCTTGTGGTTACCAATGAAGACGTGTTTGGTTTGGGGCCAATTTGGTTTTGTTTTGTTCTCCCCTTCCTCCCCAGCCCTACGAGCCCAGCCATGCTCTCAGAGCCCTTTAGGGACGTTTATTCCCACGAGACATGGAGAGTGGTTTAAGAGCTAACTTGATTTACGTCTGTATCTCTGCCTCGGAGTGCCTCTGGCCTCCTTAAGAGGAAAGTGATGTTCATCTTTGACAGCTTTATTAAGGGAGATTAAGCATTA
>JAUBOD010000210.1:2828691-2853629 GCA_032353885.1 Nothura maculosa | reverse complement strand
GAGTGGTTTCGAGTCCCTGCTCACTGCTGAAGTGGTACTTGGTTTCAGGGCCATTGCAGCTCAGGCTGCAACCTGTGGGCTCAGTTCCTTGTGCCTTGGTCTCTTCTGTGCAGCAGTGGGATTATTTTCAGTGTGCATTTAACCGTTTGTTCTGTTTTGGTTTTCTCCTTTCTCCTGAAGCATCAAAAGTGGCCATGATTGGAGACAAAACGCCAGAGCATAGGAAACTGCTTAGAAGCACTACAGAGCTTCCTGCAGCCTCCTGCTTGTGGTTACTAATGAAGACGTGTTTGGTTTGGGGCCAATTTGGTTTTGTTTTGTGCTCCCCTTCCTCCCCAGCCCTACGAGCCCAGCCATGCTGTCAGAGCCCTTTAGGGACATTTATTCCCACGAGACATGGAGAGTGGTTTAAGAGCTAACTTGATTTACGTCTGTATCTCTGCCTTGGAGTGCCTCTGGCCTCCTTAAGAGGAAAGCGATGTTCATCTTTGACAGCTTTATTAAGGGAGATTAAGCATTAGCTTCCCTGCGCTGCTTACGGAAGTGATGAGCGGGTCACAAATGGTCGCTGTCGAGGGCTGTGCCAGGCCCGGCGAGGGCCCCGCTGCCATCACAGCCCCCAGATGCTGGGATCCCAGTGGGCACCAGTGACACTTCATTTTGAAGGTGCCCAGTGCTGCCCTGAGGCCCAAGCACTGATCCTCTTGTAGCACCCTGGTCCTGTGCCTGACCAAGCACTTGAATCTCCCCCGCCCCCCAAAAAAGCCATGGAAATAGCAGTAACTCCTAGAACCATAGAATCCTTAAGCTTGGAAGGGCCCTCTAGAGATCTCTAGTCCAAAGCCCCCTGTATGCACAGGGTCACCTAGAGCAGGTGGTACAGGCTGCATCCAAGCAGGTTTTGAAGATCTCCAGAGAAGGAGACTCCACAGCTTCTCTTGGCAGCCTGTTCCACGGCTCTGCCACCCTCACTGTCAAGAAATGTTTCCTTAAGTTCCTGTGGAGCTTCTAGTGCTTCAGTTTGTGGCCATTCCCTCTAGTTGTAACAGTGGCCACTACTGAGAAGAGACCAGTCTCATACCTCAACGGAGGAAGGGAGGAGTATCTACAGACACGGATTGGAGATGGCCACGCCCTTCTCTTCAGGCTGAACAGGCCCAGCAACCCCTCCATGTGCCATGCCAAAACCAGGCCCTCTCATTTTTTTGAGAAGAGCAGGACTTTCTATGCATTTCAGGGCAGCATCTGTGTTAATGCTGGATATAGTATTCTGCTGTGGTACCCGAGTGCAATGGGCTATTAGCAACTCTGCTCTTGCCCTTATTTTCTTATTTAACTGATCAGCTCAAACAACAGGTCTTCTCCCTTCTCAGGAAGGCTTCTGATGGCTCGAGGCGCAGCATCGGTTTTTGGTGCTAAGCAGAGTTTATTGAATAGTCTGTTCAGGTGTCAGAGTAGTTAGGAAGCGGCGCACTTCTCAGCAGCAACAAATTTGATCCAATTTAGAAGAGACAATGTATATTGAAATACAATTTAGAGTCGCCTCGGATCGTGCCGGCCACATCCTGCGCCAGCTCAAGTGTTCACTGGTGCTGTGTGGTTGGGCTGGTGTTGTGTCTAGCACAGGCAGGAACGACTGCCCCGATGCCAGGCAGCCAGGGGAGGTTCAAACCTGACACTGCTGCTCCAAGAGAGCGACGCTTGGTGAAATGCTATTAGGTTTGCTGTGAACACTTGGGAACGGAACTCAGGAACATTGCAGAATGCCAGACTGAGGTGAAGTATGCTAGGAATTTGATCTTCCATACCCCATGATATGGGGAAAAGAGACTAATTTAGCTTTTGACATGTCAGCTTGCTACCCTGAATATCCATTTCAAATTTATTTGAAAAGCCTTTACAATCTCTGATGGCATCTTCTCATTTAGGATTCTTTGTAGGGAAGTGAAAAAGTAACCACTGCTAGGCTATGATTCCTCTGACCTATGCAGATGCCCTGGTTTGGACAGGAGGGTCCCCACTGTATAAGGGCAGCCTACAAGGGTCCAGATGAGTAACTCGGATGTCATATCTACTCCATGAGTATCTGGGAGCAGGTGAGACGAGAGGATGCCATCAGTGGTCAGAGTTGCACCGCTTGGAGCGCTGGCAGGAGCCATGTGCTGTGTCCATAGGCTCCCTGTGTCCACAGGCTCCTCGGCAGTTACCCTGCCTTGCCCTTCCAGCCCCATGGCAAGGCTAGCTGACCTGGACAGCAGCTTTATTCCTAAAGGTATCTGTGTGAACTTAGGACTTGCCCCTTCAGCATTCTTTGTGTTGCCAAGCACTTAAAAACCAATGTGATGAAGAAAGCAGAAATGCAATTAACAGAGACCAATAGATGCTGAAGTCCCAAGCCAGTTTTAGCTGCTCGTTGTCGATCCAGCCTGCCATTTACCAGTGCAGAGGCAGAGTTATAGCAAAGTCAATAGTAGTGGCATGGCTCTCAGTAATGACTTCGAGTCGGGGTGACGTACTGCAGACAATCCTGAACTGCAGTGAACTTGCAACATTCACCCTCAATGTAGGAAGTTGTGAAGCAGGCTTTTCTACGTATGCAGTGCCAGGTGCTGCCAGAAGCTCTGCAGCCCGGTTGGAGGGATGCAACACGGTGCTGATCCATGCTAGCCATAGGAGAAGCTCGTGCCAGCTGCCAGTTCAGGGGCCTTTGTGCGATGAATTAGCAGAAAATTGTTAACAGTACTGAGATGTGAATTCATTTGTTTAATAATCAAAGCCCACACAACTTTCTGGATCGAGCTTAACCATTTCTGTTAGAAACTGTTAGATATTTGTTAGATTTGTGAAAAGACTGAGATTCCACACTTTTGGCCTCAAGTGTGAGAATGAAAGTGCCCTGTGTCTTACACTGTGACCAGACTGGACACTTTAAGCAAAGGTCAGGACACTGGGTGTATGTGAATGTTAATGGCTTGAAGCTAGCTGATACTCTCCACAAGAACATGACTGGAAAGCATCTATGACCTTCAAACAGCATATCCCTCAGCTATATAGTGTTTTAGAGTACTTGCACTGCATGTGGTATGCAGGAGGTGCCAAGTCCTCTAAGACTCTCTAGCGCATGCTTTAGAAATGTTTTGAGAACTGTTGCCATCTACTCATCAGGGTTCTGCAAACAATATCCCTGAGGTTTACATTATTGAAATAGTTTTTGAAAACTCCAGCACTGTGAGAGATGAGAATTGCTAGCAAAGGTGCAGAACAGAATACTTCTCTGTTGTAGAGCTGATATTTTCTCAGTGTTTTGTTGCTCTGTAGCAATACAAGAGGTTGAGGTAAGCCTAAAGAATGGAAATATGGCAGCAAAGAAAAAAGCTGTGTAAGGAAAAAGGCAATGTTTTTGATGCCAGGGATTCAAGTGTTGCTCTGGTGATGTGATTTATACTGTACCACAAACAAGAAGGAACTTTTAATCTATAACAGGCTTCCCAGGATGGTAAAAGAAGGTCTTGTGGGAGAGGCTGGGTCAAGGTTATACATACGTGGAGAAGCAAGTTATATAAACTCATTGAAGTGACAGCCAAGTGGAACATCAAAGTTTTAAGTAGAGACTCTGTAAATACCCTTTTTCATAATTTAACTGGCTACAACTTATAGAAGTCGATCATAGAATCATTGTGTTCAGCTTTGTTCACAGTTTTCGCAAAGGACCATGTAAGCCAGCACCTGATTCCTTAGCAAAGGTCCTTGGTACTTGCTAAGTCTAAGAGTTGATCTGGAATTGCAAATTGGAAAAAATAAAAGAATAAATGACACTTACTATGTCAGAGAGACTTCCCTTTCTTGACCCACTGTAAAATTCATGTATTGGAGGTAGTTTTTAACCTCCAAAGCAATAGTCAGGATGATGCACTTGGCTGGATCAGGGAATGTAACTCCTACAAGTCTGGTCCGCCCAAATCATAAATTCTAGCTTAAAACCAGTTGACTAATGAAGGTAGCTGGACGCATCTGGATCATATAACAAGAAAGTCCTGCCTCCGGAGTGAAATGTTTAGTATTTTTTACTAGAGATGTTAAACTCAGCTCTGGCTAGGGTATTCTTGGTTGAGTCAAGTGAATCTGGTCAACCTAAGGGGAGGGAAAGTCTTTCCTGACATTGAACTGGCAACCTCAGATTCTTTCACACTGACTGGTGACCAAAACAGTAGTTTTGAGTTTGATAGTAATTCATTTCATTTCATGGAGCTTTACTTCTTGATGGAATAAGCAAAAGACACAATCACTTAAGGCCTATGTGATGAATCAGACCCATACTAAGTCCATCAGGCATTTTTAGCTAAATTTGACAGAATCATAGAATTTATAGGTTAAAAATAGTAAGGTATCAAAGATAGCTACTAGGAATGAGAATCAGTTCCACTTCTCCCCCGTTTTCCCCTAGGATGACTGTCAGCATGTCACAGTTCACACTGAATTAAATTCCAATCAAATCCTACCACAAAAGAAGAATCTGTATGAAACCTGCTTCACTCATTCTTGTGCTCCCAGAACTGCCATTTTTGAAGAGAAGCAAAGACATTGCCAAACATAATGATGAAATCTTAAAGGTAACTCTTTACTTTGCTCAGCTGGTTCCCTGGGTGCCCAGCAAGGTTCCTCTCTGTGTTACCCAATTGCTGTTCTGTCTGCCGAGGATGGCACAGGTGTGCAAGACACATTGCCACAGCAAAATTCCCAAGCTGACGTTTATTTCCTTTTCTTTGCAAGCAAATATAATCACTGCACTTTCCTGTTCAAAGCCAAATGCTTTTCTCTGTCATTGTCCCTGAATTTAACATTTACCTTGTCTCTGGAAACCCTTTTCCCCCTGGCAGAATTGGGAGCCAGTGTGTATCAATCTCTTTTAAACCTACATCTATATGAAGCACGAGTGAGAACACAGGTGTGAGTGAAGCTCTGGCTTAAAATAGCAAACAGTAGTAAAAGATGCTGCTGATCATTTGGGGCAAGATAACAAATGAGACCTCCCAGGAGCCGGCAGTGCGACTTCACACTGTTTCTCATCTATATAAATGATCTAAATAGAGATAGCAATGGTAAACAAGCAAATTCTACTGATAGTAAAAGTATCAGGGAGTAATAAGCCCAGAGCAAACAACAGAGTGTTCTGGGGATTTTGATCTACTACATCTGCAAATGTATAATTGTCAGTGTTTGCTACAAAAATAATAGGGTGAGATAATAAGCACAAATAAATGTGACTGAGCAGCAGCATGTTGAACAGACATTTTGCAAAGACCTTGAAATAAAAACAGAACCTGATCTGAACTTTAAAATGCCATTGAAGTGCTAACAGCTAGCAGGAATACAGCACAAAATTGCTCTAAAATGCCCCCATTTGGAAGGCTGTTTATGAAGTAGCACAATTATAAGCAGGGCCTTTTCCAACACAGGCATTGTTGTGGCCTGCCAAAATGAAATGCTTCCTTCCTTGAAGTTTATTTTCCACATTAGGTTTGATTTATCTAAATCACTTTGGCCAACTAGTTCAGACCCACTATGACCAGAAGATTGTTCACAAAATACTAAACGATTTTGCTTCTGTATTCCTGTAGGTTTTTTTTTAATAATTCTGGAGGGTTCAGCATTATAAAATGGCATTCCCTATGGCATTCTCTGGGCCACATCCTATTGTATATGTCCATATAAGCCCTGTCTCACATATAGGGGTTTTGCTGAGTCTCTGATCCTTTCCATTTGCTGATCTTATCCTGTTCCTGGTGTACACTTGTTGTGGAGGATAGAAAACAAAACGCAGTGGCTAAAGCATCCTAGCATGCTGGCATCACACTAGCATCAGTCAGAACCACTGCATAGCAGCAAGCCATCTGAAGAGATATTGCATGATCTTAAGAAACATTATCCTTACTGTGGTTTATAGAATATATGAAAATGGATCTATGTGCATACATTCTTGCTGATTTATTTTGGGTGCAGAGGAGAAGCCAAGCTCCTGTTCAGCTGTTTTGTTAAGTTTATATATTCTTGATCCTTGCTCTCAAGGATCATCCTTGATGAGCTTTGGCTGAGTTTGTGTGCTTAACACTGGGCTGACCCATTAAGACACCCTCTCTGCTGGCTGGCAGGCTAACACAGATGGTTTTAAGGAGCTCTGCTGCTGGGCAGAGCTCTCCAAGGGGGCTGCCTGAAGCTCTGTTCTTTCTCATGGGGTTGTGATGGTTTATCAGGTGGCTGGCACTTCTTATGCTACCATGCTCGTCCTCTCCCATCTCTGGTGTGTTCCCCAGTGCTCTGCTTGTGCTGACATGCACAGAAAGCCCACCTAGCACCTGCCTTCTAGATTGCCATGGAAATCTATCCTGCAATACACTAAGGGGGAAAGCAGGCGTCTGACTTCACACCATCGCTCCCATAGCTGCACTTGTGTCACAGTAGGCTCGGAGATTACTCTGGTAACCATTTAAGAAGTGATTCTCACGAGCAGGTGTCAGGGGTTTTGGCTGACGTTGCGACTTGGTGACAAGTGCTCACAGCCTCCCCGCCAAATACCTTTCCTCGTATGTGCACGGAGAAAGGCAGGTGTCATGTCTGAATAGAGCAGCTCGTCAGCTGCAATTACCTTCATGCTGGTGGTTACTGCATGTTGCCAGTCAGTGTTACTAGATTTTTTTCCTTCTTCTCCTTGGTATGGAAACTACAAAGAGCAACTATCCCAGCAGTGACATTCCTGGCAGCCCAGACCTGCAGACTGAGAGAATAGTTGGTTGTAAGTGTATGTGTAGGGGGAAAAATAGGAGGGGCAGAAAAGAGATAGCCAATAGCTATGGCCAGTCATATGATTAAAAAAAAATTAACTTTTTAATTAATTTTAGTTTGATGCCTTTTTGGTTATTTGGTTTTCCTGGAATAGAATTCAATTTTAATCATTCTCTATTTTCATTAGCTTATATTCCACTGACTGTGTCAGGAAGTCCAGAAATGTCAAACAGAAACTATCCCAGTACTAGTTCTAGCTCACCAGCTTAATGTTTGCACTCAGTTGGAGTGACCAAAATCTCTCTGGCTTCTTGCAGTAGTCAATATACTTGAATCTTGCGAAGTGTATTTTCAACTGGCAACTGAAAGCCAATCCATTTATATGTTCTTATGTGTAAACTATACAAGGAGTAGGTTGTGTTTCTGGTCTGTTTGTCCTCTGCACATATGAGGACATAGCATCGAAGCAGTGCTATGACAGGGGTTACCAGAAGGCACTAAGGGAGGCATTTGTTCAGTGTTGTCCTCTCTGAAATCCTATCTCTTTTGCTCTTTAACTATGTAAATCATCAAAAAGGAGTGTATTTTCTCGAAGGCACAAAATGCAGTGTCACTTCTGCTGTGCTGCCCACTGCACCCAACTCAAGGTAACACAGGTTGGTTTTGTGCTGGTGGTTAGCACTTCTGTGAAGTCTTAAGGAAGGAATTAAAACACTTTTAAGTGTATTTCCCCATTTCTGGACAGGCTTCACTTCTAATTGTAGACTGGTTTTTTTCTCAGAAGAGGCAAAAGTCCTATACCAAATTGTAAAATGTTATCAAATAATCTTCCCCGTTATGCTCAATCCTTCTAAGCTTATGGTATTTCATAAAAATGAAGCTTTTCTGAGAAGCTTTTCATTGTCAATTGATGTGTGTCCTATTGTTTAGCTAGAGAAAAAAATGTATGATAGTGTATCTAATTAGGGGCTGTAAGATAAAAGGATACATGGTCTGCATTTGCATCACACAAGGTTAGGCCTGGTAAATTAGCTGAAACGTCATTAATAATCAAAGAAGTGAGGTCAGTTCCACCGTTCTTTCAATTCTCTCCACTTCTGTTACCATAATTTTACAGTTCTCGTGCTCTACAATTGAACGATGATTAGTTTGCTAAATACTCCATGAGTTTTGACAAAGCAAACCCTAGAGGAATCAAAATAAGTGATTTCTGTTACGCAGAAATCATTTTCACATTAGTCTGCATGGAGTATTATACAACCCAATTATCACAATATGTAGGCATGTATAATAAATAAGATATGAGATCTGATACAATATGATGTTATATGAACGGTGCTTGGCAATAGAAATGTGTCATGATTCTAATCCATATCCAGCAAAAAGTGAGGTATAAAGTAATAAATTGCTTCACCGAAATGAGTTCTTAGATGATAGTGGGAAAGCGTAGCACTAGTAGCAGGAATAGACTTCAAAAATATGCCTAAAATTTGTAATTTTTTTAATATAAATACCCACTGCTGGGAGGGCATATACTGATGCTTCCTCCTATCACGTATTTTTCCTGAGTGATTAAATCTAGCCTGCATTTGGGTTCGTTTATGAACTGAAGGGCAGCAGAGGTTGCTTTTGATTCAGGGGTGAGGAAAAGCTTGATTTAATATTGTCAATAATCCATTAAAAATAGCTTTTTTTATGAAATCTAAGTGTGGCACTAGGAAGAGGTGTGTGAAAAAGCCAGGCTTACACCAGGGCTGGGCAAAGTCTGATCAAGGCAGAAAAGAGCACCATACCTACTATGTCAGATCTATAAAGTTATGGATTATATAAGCAACAGAGCACAGGGGTGTACCACATAAAATCACTTGAACTTTAAGCAAGAACAATAGCCTACTGCATTATTTAGTAAGAGGAATGCAAGGATTATAGTTTCTAGTAAGATTTAGAGCTAGTAACGTGAAGAATTTCTAATAAGATTTAGAGCTAGTACCATGAAGAATTTTGAAAATCTCCAGACCTTCTCCATCTTTGAAAAATATTCAGAGGGTTTTCATCTGAAATGTTTTGTATATTGTGGTAACAATGTCAGAAAGATTAGCTCATTGCAGTCCATTTTTTTTCCTCCTATCTGGTTGTCTTAGATGCTCTGTGTTGACTGGCAGCAATTTTTACAGATGGTAGGCTGGAAATGAAGTCCTGTCCCACTGATCCCTTCAGTAAAATTGTCTTTGCAGTCGGTCATGGGGCTCTGCTGTAGATCTTGCACATAAACACTGGGAGATTGCATTGCTGTTGAAAAAGAATCACGCCTTTGCTTTCATAGTAGAGTTTTGTATTTTTGTGCAAAAACAGCATATTGTAAAGCATCTTTGTATAATTAAGCAGGTATTTGATGGGGTACATCACTTTATTTTCATAAACCAGTTATTCTAGCAAGTTGAATATTTCTTTTCCAAACCATCTTCCTTGCTTTCTAATTAAGCTCAGTTGATGCGCTCATAGTCTTCTGACCCTACTTGTTGATTTCTTGAGTCTGGGCTCTAGGAATCAATCTTCCCTTTCTGGCTAATCATATTTGCTTCAAGTGTTTTCACTTTTTCCAGTTTAGATCCTCTGGGAGGAAAATCAGCTGTTGAGCACTTGAGACTCTTTTCTTTCAGTATTTTATTTAATGTCATTGGACAGTCAGAGGACAGCAGGAGCGTCAGGATGAAACAAGGAAGAATTTAATGGCCCAACATTTTTAGGCCAGCTGTTCTAGAGTGATACTTCACTTTATTACATGTGATATAAAACAGTGCTGAAATAAATCTGCCTCCATTCCTTTCCCCTCCATCTTTCTGAATCCATGTTGTTGTGCTCCAATTACCTTTTTCTTAAGCATATTTTAATGAAAATTTTACACCAAGCTTGTCTTATGTTATATTTGGCCTCAAAGGTAATTGACTTACAAGTCTTTGCAGTAATTAGCAATATTCTTAAATTTCACTGCATGTTCAAAACAGCTCAATAGTTAATGACACAAGGCTGAATTACAAAGCACCTGTAATATCATATCACTTCAAGATTTACTAGTAAAAGAAAAATTCTAGAGATATATGGAGAAGGGAAAAAACAGTAGGCCTTGATCTTCATTTGCTGTTTTTTGGGTTTTTTTGGTTTTTTTTTTTCTGAAGTTAGATATCTCTACAGTACCTTGAAAGTCCTACAAAAATATATTTTCAGTCAGTCCTCATGGGAAATATGCTTAGGAAGGAATTAATTTTAGTGAGCTTCAGTTGAAGGTTTTGGGGCCCTAGCAGCTGGGCTGAGATGAAAAGCATGGCCAGGAAGTAATTTACCTTTACTAAGGACGTGCCATGTGGATGAGTGAGTAGTTTCACACCCTGGACTACAAATAACTTTCTTTTCAAAGGGAAAGGAAACTCATTTGCACACCCCTCTATTATGTTGCACAGCTTCTGGATAGCATGGGCACAAAAAGTGGTCCTTTCTTCTATGTAAAGGCTTATGTTTTGGGACATCTTGCTTTTATTTTGCTTTCTTTCATGTATCAATACTTGCTGCTGTTTTGAAAAATAATATCATAAAAAAATGAGATGTTTTGTCTTGAGCAAGAAGACTGTGTGCCACTTTTTATAACACTATTAATTTCCATAGGAAGGCAGGCTAAGAATTGGTTTTGGCATGTGCTGGATTTCTTGCTAGCCAAGTGAAGTCCACAGAAACCTTTGCAAGACTGAGTTATTAGCCCTCATAGGCTGGTTTTATATTGAAATTGCTGACACAACCTTAACCATAAAAGCCTGAGCCACATTGCTCTAATTAGAGTTTACCTTTTCATTTTATCAGAATTCAACTCCCGAGTACTTTGTGCAAAGATTCCAAGAGAAACAAAGGATTAAATACTCATATTGCAGCTTAAAGTCCCTTTAGAGGTTTATTGACTTTTGTTAAGTTCATAGACTATGGACTTGTAGAGGATGCAGAATCCTTAATGACAGCAAATGGTAACGAGCAATTCCCTTGTGGGCCGGCTGCTCCAGCTAAGAGGCACTCCAGCAGATTTAAGGTGTATTTGGTCAAAAACTATACTCTGCAGGGCTGTTTTATCCACACTGAACATGATGATTAACTGGTGCAAGGGACAGGATGAGGAGCCAGGAAAGGAGCAAGAAGGGGAGACCACTCCAAAATTACTTTGATATAGCTAGAAATTACATTGGGTCACACTAATGGTAAAACTTCTCATGAATAATAATGAGATTCTGTGATCAGTTGAAGCTTAGGACTTTTATTAAGATATTACTGTGAAATACCCTCCTCTCAAATAGAGATACAGACATTGAAGAGGAGTTGAGTGGCTTTGTGTAGATTCTGCAGTAAGTAGCAGAAATGAAACATCTTTGGTTTGATTATTTTCCTTTATATATGCAAAGCACACTGCCTTATGTTAAATGTTAATTTTTGCTTGATTGTAAAGGAATCTTCCGCTCTTTTAAATAATAATCTAATTTGCAGAAGTCATGGTTCTCGTTTTGTTATGTTTGTGCCCAGACTTCAATTAAAGCATAAATTCCAGCCCTGTCATCAAATATAAGGTTATCTTTAAACATGTGTGTCTTTTAGAAAACCTCTAAGCGGGAACAAAAAGTGGAAAATGTTTATTGTGTATCACACGGTCATTTCTTAAATAGAACCACTTTTTTATTTCCCACAAGTAGCTGTGCATTTACGTAAGTAAGCTTGAGAAAGCTTGCATAGATTGTATCTCCAGTTTTGCAGAGGGTAGCATTCAGCTAAATTGTGATTTACACTGCAGGTTTTATGTTCTAACACGCTTAACCCATCTGTCTTTCCCTCTGGTTTTGTTTTATCCTCATAATCTGTCTGATTCTTGGATGATTTACTCAGCAGAATGTAAATCCGCTGTGAAAAGTGATCAAGGTTGAGAGAACTTGCATAGGGAGTTGTGTCCTAAATCATATTAGGATATGGGATTTTCGTCCTTACACTCAGTATAATCTCACTTCACAAAGAACTCCAGTCGCTTACTCCTCAGTGATAAACCAAGGTTTGCATTTCCTTTTCTTCCAAGGCATGCCACACAATAATTCCCCAATAAAAACCAGATGTCAAAGCATGTTTGGCAAATTAGCTGTTTTCTCCTATTTGTGGGAGACACCGTGGGCACACACAGGGCTTCCAAGTGCCTTCATAATTGTATCTTCAGAGGCATACCTGAGGTGCCTTCTGACTGCCTACCTCAATCTATATGCAGATTTGTACCTTGCCAGTAAATAACTTGTAACCCTTTGCATGGTTTGTACTCTTTGCAGTCCAATGCTGCTTATTTGTTAACTGCTTCTGTTCTTGTGCAGGTCAACAAATAAGATTGCTGATAAAAAAACACTTAATGCAATACATGCTGGAAATACCAGGTGTAATTTAGAGGGGCAATTTTCTTGACACAAGAGCTTTTTTAGGCTTTGAGCAAAAGTAGATTAACAATTTTATTCTTTTGTTTTGCTGTGGCGATCTAAGCACAGACTCATGGCAAAACATCTGTTTCTAATCCCATTTCTGCTTCATGTATGTGTGTTACAACCCATATTCATTTCAGTATTTCTATGTTTTAACTGTGTCTTGAGGTTAGTAGCCAAAATGAGTCAATCATGCACTTCTGTATATGCTCACACCATGTTTAAGTCGCCTGATTTTTTCCTTTCCGCATTCCAAAATGGAAGCTACTCCAGGCAGGTCTCTGCCTCATGCACAGGCCTCTGGTGGCCGTTGCCAGGAAGGTGTAGGTCCCTCACACTGCGCACGTGGCAGCATTGCAGTGCTGCTGATCTCATCAGATATGACTCTCTAAGATCATTTTATCAAGCTGTGGTCCTGTGATGACCGATTACACTTCTACCTGGAGACCCCCGCAGGGCCATGAGGGAACATTAAGTGGATCCCATCTTAACAAACATGATTATAGGTGTGGGCTTTAGAACATGTTCTTGCTCAGTAGTGAGATACTGCGAGGCACCTATGCTCTTGTATTTTCTGTAGTTGGATCGGTGGCTTAATATTTTCATAGAACAGGGAGTGATTGAGAGTGGGAATTGCAGATCAGAGAGGTAGTGAAATGTCATTTGTGTTGCATAATTTGTACTATCACTTGTCAACAGTGATCCCCTTAATGCCATCCCTTTGACAGCTGAGCAAAGCAAGCTTTTAGAATTCAACAGAGTAAAAGCTGGGATAAAGAGACAACCATGTTTGATTCCCCTCTGCAGTTCAAAGGATTTGAAAGTCATGACACTGGTTATTGCTATGGTCTTTGGAGAGGTGCATGGAAACTTAATCTAATAAAACTGTCTCAGAAGGTAAACCTAATTGAAAGTTTTACCTATGTAACTTATACTACATAGTTCTTTATTTCTGATTTCAGTATTTATTATTAGCCAAAGAGATGGCACATGAGGTGTATTAGCGATGTTAATTAACTCTTTTTGCCACTACTAAAAGTGTTAGGGACATTCACCTGATAGATGTGGATTTTAACTGCAATGAAAAAAATCACCATGAAGGCAAGATGGAAATCTTGATTATGTTGTCAGATTACAGGATCTCTTTCATAAAACACGGTTTATTCCTGTAACCATACTCAAACAAATGTGCAGCTGTGAGAATTTATGGACGTTGAAAATAATCTAAAGTGTCAAATCTTTATTTGGGTTTAAGGCTGTATTGGGTGGAGGTGCACATATGTGCTTCTTTGCATGTATGCTCAGACATAAAGATGGCCAGTTCTACCTGTGTGCTTGGGTCAGAGCTCAAATAAGTTAGTCAAAGTAATCCAAAAGCATAAATTTTTTCCTCCTTGTGAAAATTAAAGAAAGCCTGGACACGCAGCATGACATCACTGCAATCAAGTTGCAGCAAACACGCATTTGAGGATGGGTCGATATCTTTCTCCAGTGAAATAACTGACATACTAAGTCAGGATGAACCATTTGACCTATCCTGTCTAGATCAAAATAAAATGCTCAGGAGTGACACATGGGAGATAATTACAGATACCTAAAATGGAAGCTAATGTATGAACTGAAATTGTAAGAAGTATCACACTGACAGAAGTGGTCGAAACAGAGAAAAGTTTACTGATGTGCCTTGACTTGAGTTGTAGAAACATTGTTTAATGTTTTAATGACTAACCTTCCACTGCAAGTCCCCCAGAGGTGTATATAGGAAAGCTGAGGTTGGTATGTAGTCAGTAGGTATCCTCATTTCTGAGGTCAAAGCTTCTTTCTGGAAGAATAACAGCAGGATGAAACTTAAAATCAGCAAGTGTGAGGCTGTGTGCCTGTGAGTGAGTAGTAACACTGTCTAGAAGGCTTATAAATTGAAGATGGAGGTGGAAAGAGATGGGGATGGGTGCTTCGGCTCCAGGATACTGGTGAGCATGGGCATGGCACAAATGGGACTTTTTCACAAGTCAAAAAGGGAGAAGTGCTAGGATCATTATAAAGATGGAGGTAGGACGACATTCTAAGAATATCAGAACATTCTGTACCCTATATTTCCTATATGCCTATGTATATAATCAAGTAATATGTTCAAGGCCTACCAAATGACCAGAGAGGAATGAAGAAGTTATTTTAGCTGATGAGGTTTCCAAAGCTCTGTTAATTTAGCTTATCCAAACAAGAACTGAGTGGGAATATAATTATTCTTTTATGAATACAATGAGCTTAAAGGTTAATGCCAAGTAGGGCAGAGAGTGATTTAAATTAAATGGCAATACGAGTAGTACAAGAACATATATATTTAAAGTGACCAAGGCTTCGTTACAGAGGGACAGTCTAGAACGGCTCCACACAGAGCAGAAGAGAACAAGTCATAGTGTGGGCTTACGAGTGGCTAAAATATAGCCCATTTCCTGGTGTTATTTATTTTTTTTGAGTTGGTTCTTTCATCAAGTAACAGATGTTACCAATAAAGTTTTAATATAATGCTACTATAGTGCTACCATAGTTCTCTTGCAACTCTTCTGTTGCAAGAGAAAAAGACTGATTCTCTACTTGATAGAATTATATGTTTTAATTCATAGAATAGTATGCCCAAAATGTTCCTCATTTTTAGCCATTAAATAACAACTCTGGACTGCCTGCCATATTAAAATATCTTACATTTGATAAATGGATAGTAATGTGTTAATGATCAAATGAACATTTTGGAAACTTGAAGGGTTTTGGGGTTTGAGCTTTTAGAATTAGAAAGGCAGGTTTTGAAAATGAATTTAAAGAGCCTCAACTGAATAATTTGGGGAGTGGAATGATAAATACTGCAAAAGGATTCAAAAGAATTTCTAATTTATATCATTTTTGATAGGTAGTCATGAGGGATATTTTCAAAGGTCAATAGAGAGGTGGAATGCATAATTAAACACAGATTATTCAGGGGAAGATTGGAGGTTGAAATATGAGCAGGTTAAATTTGTATCAATAAATACTAAACATAGGCTGACATTATTTAATTTCAGCCTAGATTATATATCACTCCTCAACAAATGAATATGATGTATAACTGCAGTTTCAGAGCTGCATGTTAAATACAAGAGAAGGACTGAAGATTTGATGCACGTGGTTTAGAATACAGAGAGACAACAAGGTTGAGTACAAAGTGGGCCTGCAGTGTAGGTATGATTTCATCCAGTATAGGCTTCATACCATTTTGTCTCTTCTGCTATTCAGCTTGGACTTCTAGGCTGCTTATCTATGTTTGGCTATATTTTCTTCTCTCTTTTTGTAGAGGCAGAGCAGCTAAATCTCTTATATAAAGAAGAAACTTATGCACATAATTTGCATTATTTTAATAGGACTTCTGTATGAATAGGAATATGGTATGACTCCAGTAATATATCCTCTAATTTTAAGTGCTTCCTCCATATTGAAGTTTTTGAAAGTAACTTTACAACAGTTCAGAAAATACCTTTAAAAGGAGAAAGATAATATAAGATGTGCAAATATTTTTTAAAACTATTAATAAAAGACTGAAAAGTGGAAGGAAATATATAAAAGATTGTCAATGCTAGCCTCTTTCATCAAGAATGCAATGCTCTGGGCATTACAACTAACTTTTGTTGCATTTTTGGGATTTTTACTAAAGAAACGTGAATTCCGAGCTCTTCATCTTTTTTGTGTCTTGATCCAGTGCTGCTTTCTAACAGGTATCTGGTGTTAGCTGTTATAATAGTAACAAATGTGTGCCCTTACCTTTTCCTTTTGATCCTCTCTGTATTAAAGATGAGTTCAAAATCAAATCAGCAACTGATCCCGAACTGCACTAAACAAAATTATTCTTGCCTTGTACCTTTTGCTTGCATTTGTGCTGGGAATATATCTGGCCTACAAAGTGACCATGAGATTGGTTTTGAAATGAGTGGTTTAGTGTCCAATGCCTTTGACTCATAACAGAGGACTGCAGTTAGGATGGGAAAGAACTATGGCTGGGCTGACTGTTCCTGATAAGTACAGCAGTTCAGCCATCAGCTCCATTATCTAATTGTACATTACATTTTTCATCAATTAACAAGGCATGGGTAGGAGGTGTGCGTGATGAGGAAGCAAGGTCATTTTCTCCCCAGTTAATAAATGTTAATAAATTTATTATGTGGAATAGTCTACTCATTGACCATAGCAAAAAGTTATGAAATTACAAATACTCCCAGTTGGTTCTGTGTGTAGTTCCTCCATAAACTTCCTTTGTTTTTGTATTTTAATATTCCAAATAAGATATAAATTGCAAGAGACATGAAGGAACTCCAAAATGGTGCATCAGATTCATCCTTCATGAGGATGAAGTTCATCCCTAATGGACTAAATAGTGACATTCAAGTTAGTAGAGGGAATAATGATATTAAATGACTTATGTAACCAATCACAGTGGAGTAAAATTGCTTAATACTGAATAATGAGAGTCAATGCATAGAATAATATATTCAAAACCTGGAATTAGAAAGGAGCTGTATAATACTCTGTGAAGCTGGAGCCAGCTTTGTTACATACTTTCAGTGATTTATGAAAGCAATCCCTGTTTTAAATTAGTAGTTACAACAAGAAGAAATTATATTCCCTGGAAGGACTCTTGTAAATAGGAAAACATTTATGTGAGCTAATGACTGCAAATGATTCATTTGGTCCATATTCTGCTAGATTGTCTCCTCTCCCTATTTATAAAACTTCTGCGATTTTTCTTAGCACACTATCCTGAATTTACCTCAAATCTATCTCATGATTTGTTAAGTGTAAAAGCCCTTCCTCTTATTATTTAATCTCTGATTATGTTTTGGCAGTTACTCTCATTACCTTACATTCCTATGCACTGTCTCATTCAATTATCACACCATATGTCTAATCCATCCAAATAATTTTGAATTAATTTGCACTATTCCTCTTTATGCTCTGCATACCTGGCTGTATTTGAGTTTTGGTGTGTGGGTATTTGAAGGAAGGGCATGAAAACTAGACATCTTGTTTGTGCCCACTCTTACATCTCATAGTAGTTTTCTTGTGAAACCTATTTGACATTCGACCATGCTACTCAAAAGAAACCATACAACGCAATCACATGCAGCTGTTCTGGTTAAGATGCTTCTGTAATGGTTGACACAAACTCAGCTGCATCTATGATATTTGAATCAAAAATAAGGAATTACTTAAGGTATATTTCTGTTTTCTACATGGTGTTAGGGACTAATGTGCACTCCTTAAAATATAATTTAAAATCAAGTATATGGAGAAGTAGCATTTACCTCTAAAGGAATGTGTTTAAAACATTTGGTATCTGCAGTCATTCTGCTGCACTTGTATGGGTTTATGAACCAAGATGGAAAGATCGGGCAAGAACAAACTAAATGAATACCAAAAAAGAGAAAGGACAAAACATGTCATTAAAATGCTCTTACCGACATTAAACAGTGAAAATTCCCCTAAATGCTTCTTTGCTGTGTATTACTTTTTATGGGCTCTCTTGCTGCTTTTCAGCAATTTCTGATGAAAACTCACTATGATTACTGAGCAGTTGAAGTGCGTGAAGACTTGGGGAGCTTCTGCCAGGAGATATTAAATATTGTGGTTCTTGAGAAAATCACAAGAGATTGTTCAGAGAATTTACAGAATGCAGAGAGTGCAGGATGTTGCCATTCAAAGCTGAAGCTTGGCCACCTTGTCCAGGTCCTCCTAGACTGCGGCCAGAGCAGCTGCTGTTGGTGCAGCAGCTCAGTGGTCTCCCCCAAGGCCCCAGTCCAGCAGGTCCAAATGCCGTTTTCCCCTCAGGAGCGGTCTGTTGGAGGTACACTAGAAAATCTAGTCCTAGACTGACCTTCTACTGGTGTTATTTTAGTTAGTTTAACACCATATTTAAGCATTCTATCCTAGAAAAGGAACTGTTTAGAAACATCTGAAGACCTTGGCCTGCAGTCGTATTTAGCATTCAGCAAGTCACTGAGATTTGACATCTAAGTACTTCTGAGGATCTGGGCTTAGGATACTTTTGATGCAGTTGTCTCTACATACCTCCTTCTTTTAGCACCTTAAATCACTTTGATTGCTTTCATGCTCACGATGGAGAAATTTAACTTAAAATTTCACAGGTCTTCTGTAGCCGCAGTCACATTATACTTATTTGGACTTTGGGAGCAGGTAGATGTTGATGTGGAAGAGCCACATTGGGAGAGGAGAGGCATTTTCTGGCAGCACGTTTCTACATAAATCCTTGTAACCTGGTCCATATCAGCGAGTTTAGCTGGGGCAGAGAAGGAAGCAGGAGCTCCTTGGCCCAAGGAGATGTGTGAAAAGTGGTGCTGGAGACCTCCCAGGAGGCCGGGCGGGGAGGGAAACAGCACAAACAAGAGCTGTCGGTACGTTCCTGTGGTGAGACAGGCAGACAAATGAGCAGATAGTTCCTGCTTGATTGGGGGGGGTTTGGGTGGGTTTTTTTTTTTTAAAAAAAAAAAAAAGTTCTCATCAGTGTTATCAGCTTAGCCTCAAAATGACTTTCCTCCCCATTATTGCTTATAAACAAACCTTTATCACAGATAGCTAGCCTGCTGAATTAAGACGCTGTATTAAACAGTATATTGCTTCTGTCAGGGCCGATCGGCTGTTTGTGCAGATAATAATGCCAACTGCAACAACAACAATCAGCTAGTGTAAATTAACTTAACTGTGTGAAATAATGCCGCCTCGATCAGATTAGCTCGCTGAATGACTTTATCCTTAAATTAAAGCTTGCTGGGGCGTAATAGTAAATCATTTAAATGGTGCTGGGCTTTTCAGGTAATGTCTTCATATATTACTGTAATTTCCGCGCGCCGAGGCGCGCAGATGGCGCCGGTCTCCAGCCCCTGCTCCGGCCTCTCCGGGCTGCCATTTTGTAATTACCGTGCAGGCACGCTGCCTGCCGCCGCGCTGCAGCCCGCCCGGAATTACTATTCTGCTGTGGCCCTCGTAACATAAATGTAAATCTTTTATGCTAACGCCGTCAGGGGGCTAGCGCTGGGGCTCCTAGGTGCTCTGGTGTAGAAATCACCATCCATCCATCAAGGAAATATCATTTGGGATCCTGCAAACGACGCGCATTTGGGGAGGACTGCAAGCAGCGCGTTATTGTGAGGTTGGAGGGTGGGTTTTGTTTTGTTGTTCGGAAGCCATTCCCAATTTATTTGTTCTGCTGTGGCACGTGGGTGTCTGAGTAAGGATCCCGGCCCTGGCTCAAATGCCCAGCGTATGGTTCAATGAAAGCCTACTGTACTTAATATGCTGAAGATAACATCCGA
The DNA here is from genome assembly GCA_032353885.1 of Nothura maculosa. Lineage (NCBI taxonomy): Eukaryota > Metazoa > Chordata > Aves > Tinamiformes > Tinamidae > Nothura > Nothura maculosa. The sequence goes on along the minus strand of JAUBOD010000210.1, from coordinate 2,834,014 downwards.
GCAAATAACAGCTTCCAAATTAAAAGCCTTAAAATATATCAGCAAGAGCAGACTCAGATAGATAGCTGTTATAAAAGCAATATAGAGAAACAAATTCTCCTGGGTCTGCGCTGTGAGGAAAAATGGGATTATTTAGTCCTCCGTACTCACATGCAAAGGTTCAGTGATTGCTCGGTATTAAAAATTCAGGTTTTATTGCCTACTGTTTCATAATTTTTTTTAATTTGCATTTTATAAAAGGGCAGCAAAATCAGGTGGTTTGAGGCAGTGTGGCGATCTCAGTTAGCTTTGTGCAAGGCAGCTTTGCCATGGGATGCTCTTCCTCAGAGCTCCCTGTGCTCCTCCTCAGAGAGAGCTCAGGTGAGCTGCATTGTGTGTTCCCTGGCAGCTTGAGCTGGCCATATATCTGCTGCTAGGAGCCTGGTTTGTGCTCTTGGATGGCAGGGCTTGGGCAGCCCTTTGCCCCTGTATAGCTGGGCTGGTAAGAAGGAAACTTCTCATGGGGCCTCACCACAGCTGGGTGGGAAGCAGGGACTCAAATGCTCAGCATCGAGCTTGTATATCACACTGTGCATAAATCAGTGCAAGACTTTTCTGATACTGTTAGCTCCGGTTGGTTCTGTGTCCAAGCAGAGATTTAAGAGTATCGCTTTTGTGGCAGGGAGCAATAAAATGCAGCTGTTTCCATTTCTTCCACCTGAGCACTCTGAACCTAGGCACTAAGTTTTGCTTCTCCCACGGCAGTTGTAACCCCCTTGCAAATTGCAGGTCAAAGCACATTAGTCTCTTTACACAATGCACAGGTAGAGAAAACAATCCCAACATTTGTAAGCAATTGTGGCGTGTTGTAGCTATGTAATTCCCAGGGAGGAACAGCAAAGTGCTGGGTCAATTGCCTCTTGTCTCTTGGCTTCTCTCCAAACTTTGCCACTCTTGTCTCTTGGCAATCATCCAAAGCTGCTTGGCCAGTGCAGAACAGAGCGGTTCAGGGCTGGGCACGTGCAGTGCCACGAAGTGGCTCTCCTGCAGTTTTGTGATGCTGTCCGTACAGTCTGATTCCTCTGACCACATCTTCACCATTCCCAATGGACAGGGAAGATGGCAGGGTCTTCAGAAGGGCCTGCTGAGCCCAGGGTCTCCCTCGTCCTCGCCCAGAATTCATCGGATTTGCAGCTGGATGAAACCATGGACAGTGCGAACTAGCTGATTTATTTAAAAACAGCGATCTGAGCAATCAGATCTTCTTGCTGTGAGTGTCTTCTGAAAAACAAGGGATGGGAGCAGCATCTTTTCTCACAAGCCACAAAGAACAGCAGAAGTCTGTGTTATGCAGGAGCCATCACTCTCCCAACCTGGTGTGTTTTGCGTGTAGAACTTTAATTATAATGGCTTAAATTTACTCCTTTGGTCCTTACAGCTCACCAGCAGAGATCGGTGGCACAGGAGAAGAAAAATCAGGAGTATCTCCGACCAGGCTTGCTATGTTGTACCATCACAACCTTTCCTGGCTTTCCTTCCACTCCCTCCCTATCTATCAATACCTTTGAGTTAATAGTCTTTTAATGCCAATATTGCATTTCTCCAGGCCTCTCACCAACTCTGCCTTCTCCATTTTACCTCTTGTGATGGGCAAGACAACCCTATGTTAGCATTCAGGATGTGCTTGTGGGGGATTTTGAAATAGGCAGATGTTGGATTTGATTTTGAATAGTAGTGACTAGAACAGCTAAGTGTTATTGGGATATTTGTGGTACCACCATGTGGTCCCACGCTGATGCGCCCTGTTGCTCTGCCCCAGGGCTGTAGCTCTGCTCTTTGCACAACCTCATCTCTCCACAAATACAAAGGTGGAAAAAATGAACTGAACTATTCTTGTCTATTTGGCCTGATGCTTTTTGCTTTCCCCAGGAGCAGGATAGAGAACAGAGCTGCTGTATCCTGGGGATCTCTGACTTGAAAGGACAGGTGAAACCAGGCTCTGCAGTGACAGGCTTTTCTGCTGAGAGGGACACAACAAAACAGAAGCAGTGCTTGGCCTTAGCATTTCACAGTACTGGGCCACATGGCAGCCACAGTAGTGATACTAATATTGGGAAATGGTACCGTGTATCCTTTTTATTTTATCTAGCCCAATTTACTGCTTTTGCTATCAAATTCCACAGTTGCAACTGTTTCTGTTAGCTTCAGCTCACTGCTTATGATGCTGTCCTGCCTTGGCGCTCCCTGTAGCCCTATATTTTTCAGATTAGACATTCACAGATCCTGTTGAGCTTCTTTTCTGCGTCATTTAACTCCCTCCATATGTTTTTGCACAATTCTACATGATTTGAATATTGCTGCATCCAGTTTTTGTCCTCATAAGCAGAGTGTACCTTACTATCAGCAGTTCAGTGTGTCCTCATCCTGCACCCACACTGTCCAGGCTCTGTCTCGAACTCCAATCATTCTCATCTTGATGAGCATGATTTTCTTTTCCATATCCCCTTTGCAGCAGTGTCATGGAGAAGAGTTCCAAGTTCACTGTATTTATCTGTCTTTGCATTAATTCAGTGATCATCCCCATGGGGGTGTCTGAATTGAGGCTGGGAATGAGTCAAATGTGACTGTTTCTGGCAGTGTGACTCCAAAGCCTACGTGGTGCGTTGTCAAATAAATGTCTTTGGGATTTCCCCTTCTCACGAAAAGGGAGAACTCTCTGCTACCTTCCCTAAAACTCTGCGTTCCTGTCGTGTCTGCAAGTCACTTGAGTGCTCAGGAAGCCGGTGGACTGAACTGTTGTTTCATGTCTCTATCAAAGCTTGCATAATAAGATATTAGACCCAGATTTGACCCCTCTCAGAAAGAGAGGGGTTGCTGTCTTCTAATAATCAACTAAACAACAGCAGTAATCTTGTCTCTTGTGTCCAGGATTTATAGCAGAACTATAGTTTTCACTATAAATAAGTAATACGCCTCCAAATGGGAGAAGCAGGAACTTGTTTCTTTTTGGAGTACTATGGTCTGCGTTGAATTAAAATGACACTGTTAACCAGACCCTCTCCTAGTGGTTCTGTCACGAGCAGTGTAAGGCCAAGGCTAAGGATTGTGGCCAGAAACGCTGCAGGGGACATGCTGGAAGGGACACGCGTGCCAGGAAGGAAGGAGGTTAATCAGAGGGATGTATCTTGCCCTACCATTAACACAGCCGAGCAGGTGGCCGTGCCAAGCTACGCTCCTAGCAGCTCTTTCCTTGTTACCCTTCTGCACGAAACAGTGGCCAGAATGGCATAGGTATTTTTCAGTATACTTCAAAGTAGGACACTTCAGTTTCTCCTAGCTGTTTATGAGCAAATTGAAATGGGGAAACAAGGAATAAAGTAATATATAGGAGAGTGGAAGAACAAAACAAGCAGATTGTTTTAGTGATGATCAACAGAAATAAATACACGGTGCTCTTAAAGATCCAAAAATAAATGCAATGGTAAGATACAGCGTCAGCTCTTGTGATTTGCTGCCCGCTTGTGCAAGTCTGCTCATGGCAGTAGCACAACTACATCCTTTGCAACGGAAGGTTGCAGGAAGAGCATGGAAGGAAGGGTTTGCTGCCTCGGAAAGCTCTGCCTCGTGCTCTAGAGTCACTGCTCAGGAAGGATCCATGAATATTAAGATCTGCCTTTTTTCTTGCACCAGCTCTAGCTGAGTGCACTGTATGTTCACTGTAATTTAACCATAGCTAATTAGAGCTGGGAAAATGGGAGTTTTGCTGTTGTTTTCGCTAGAGCCAGGATTTCTCCCAACCTGTTTTTCTGCAGAGATCTAATACTCCCTTAGTGGGCTTCAGATTTTGATAATGATAATGACATAGCCGTATTACATCTCTCAGGGAGGAAGACTGCTAATTGTCAGCCACAGCAAAAGTGTGATTACTCTTTAATTGTGTTCTTATAAAAAGACATTATATGTCTTTCCTGATAATTGTCTAGTCACAAGAACATTACTCTGAAATATGTAGGGCTTTTACTTTGGACATTAAAAGGGCTAAATTTGGAACAAAATCTTTGTCATAGCACAGGAAATAGCTGAAGTTCAAGTTTCACAAAAAAATGTGTTTTTAGTGAAAATGGTATATGTTGACGTTCAAGCAAGATCTCAAAAGTACTTAGGACCTTGATATTTTTATAGCTGTGTTGTTGTAAGAGTTCCTGCTCTACGTTAAGATATTTTTCCCCAGTACGTTGACTGACTGATATTTTCCTTTGCTAGTTAATTTTCACTTACAAACTCCTAATGTAATCTTGAGGATCTTGTCAATTATGACAATAGTTGTTCTCTTTGTGCAATGTTTTGAGTGAAACTGGAAGGTCAGCTCTGAGCAGAGGTGCACCTCTTCTCATAAATACCCTGGGCCTGTAATTAACACGATATTTCAAACGTGGGCTTCATCTCTGCCCAGTGCTTACAGCCTGAAATATTTCATAGTAGAGTTCTTGTCATTGTGTCAAGTACAAATCTCCTTACTTTTAGCTACCCAAGCTAGCCGGACATGATATATCTGTCATAAAATTTGATAATATGATCTGTGAGGAAAAGTTAGGGTGCAGGAAGACAAATGAATGTCTGAAAAAAAAAAAGTAATTTCTTGAAAAAATGTCTTAAATTGAAATTATGATAAAAGTGGTGATGAAAGAAAATCAGCTTTCTCTCTTTCAATTTTCAGGGACATGAAAAAAAAAAAACAATCTTAATCTGTAATGTAGTATTGTAGAAGGCTTTAGTTATAGCCCAAAGATTTTGTTTTGAAACTAATTGGGATGCACTGAAAAATATTCCCTACTGACTTTTCAGTGTGGACTGACTGGTCTTTTTTTCCTTTCAATGTTGCACTGTCCTAACACAAGTGAAGATGTTTTGTCCATTCATGAGGTGGTGATGGAAAGAAACAGACCCCAAGGGAAAGAATGATCATGTTTACTACTAATATCAAATAATACAGAAATGAAATGATACATCTAACAAAACAATAAACTTGCTATGTGCTGGTTTTTAACTACATACAAAATAAGCAAGGCAATGAGTTTAACCATTACTGTGTGAGAAAGAAACTGGTTAAGGAAAAGACACATCACCAATTGCCTAAATACTTTCCACCCTCCAGATCGGCAGTCGCTGGGGAGCCCCTGTTGCAGCAAGGATCTGCAGAACCTTCCCAGCAGCTGAGAGGTTTTGCATGATGTGTCCACCCTTAAGCAAGGTCTCCAAAGTCACTACAAGAGGGTCTAGTTTTTATGAAACCGAATCAACAAAATTAAGTACTGGCATTTTCCTTGTGAGCGGTACATCTGGT
>JAUBOD010000210.1:2801690-2828591 GCA_032353885.1 Nothura maculosa | reverse complement strand
CAAGAGGGTCTAGTTTTTATGAAACCGAATCAACAAAATTAAGTACTGGCATTTTCCTTGTGAGCGGTACATCTGGTATGTCCTACTTTCCTTATCATCTGGGATCTGACTAGAGCCTGGGCTTCAAATGGGGGAAGTTCCCTGCCAAGTCAGAAACACTTGCCCGAGAGCCTACAAAAGTTACCATTAGTTGAGCCTGCATGGTGGTTGGCATAAGCAGTTCTGCAGATGAGTTTGTGTCCTCCTACAAAGGCTGCAGCACCGTATTTAGCTCTAAGGCAACCCTGACTTGGGCCTGTGGTTCAAGTCTTGGCTCTTCAGAAGGTAAATCCTGGATTACAGTGCAGTAAAGGGAAGAAGAGTTGAATCCCCTTCATATTCATGTATAGTGCACCTAATATTTTGTTCATTCTGTTCTGTAAAATGCATCTTTTCCTTAAAGTAGCTCGTACATGTGTCTCTGGGAATTATATCTTCGTCTTCACCTGGTGATTCTTTACAGTTTCCCCCACTGATTATCAGGATAGAACTGGGGGAAAAAAACAAGGGCAGGAAAGAATCCTGTTGAAATATGTGCATGTATTTGATTTATTTACCACACTGCTTGCGAGGGAAATAGCTAGAGCAGTTAATGGAAGAACACCTGCTATTGGGTATTCATACATCCTTCGTAAGCCTTCAGAAGCTTAAAAAGATTTTATTATCATTAGCTAATTGAAACAGAGTTCAGACTAAGAAATAATGGCTATCATTTTTCCTAACACGAAAGCTTGGATTCCCTCCCCAATCATTGCTTCTAATTGTAGCCTCATCTGCTGATTACATTTTTCTTCTTGTTCATAAGACCCGCTGGAAACACTTTTGTATATAGCGTTAATGGAGACTAGATCAATTGTAGGTTACTGGAAGCTGTTTTTCCAAAATAATAGAGATAACATCAGCTCTCTATTTTCTATCAGACTAGTTTTGTGCCTTTCTTGAAAACCTACTACCCCAACACACACACATTAAAAGAAAAGCTCTGGGTCTCTGGAAATTAATAAAATTTCTCTGTTTACTTCAATAGGAGCAGAATTTGACCTTGGTCATTTTATATAGATTTTAGAAAAACACTTTTTCTTTACTCTCTCTCTCTATATATATATGTGTGTGTGTGTGTATATATGTATATATATATAAATCTTTCTTGAGCATGTGGTGGAGACATTTACCTGTGAATGCTTCTGATGCATATATGAGTTCCTACTAAATAGGTGGAGATTTTGTGGACGGCAGGAGTGACTCCTGCTAATGACCAGTCCTGAGCATTAATCCATCCTCTGACATTTTATAATGTTCATGTGCAGCCCTTTTCCTTAGCCCCTAAAACCGTGTTTCTTCCAGAGACTTGGTGATATTTTACAAAATCTATCATATAACCTCAGTTGCTCTGGACATTTTCTCCTAGGTCTGGAATGCAGGAGTCAGCAGCACACCACTATCAATTGTGCTAAAAGATAGTGACAAGCCATGTATTATGAGATTTGACCCCTAGCCATGATATAAGAAGTCTGTGCAATGCGCCTCGAATTTCTGACCCTGAAAAACAAATAAAGAACAGGAAAGTGTTTCTTCAACTCCATTTCTTGTAGGAATGAGGAAGGAATAAGTGCCTGCTGGTTTATTGTGGGTGGCAGTGGAACTTGCTTTTTCTGTCCTCTTTATCTCTAAAGTCTTAAAAAGTGTGTGCCTAGACTATGAAGAAGCAGGGAAGATCGAAGGGTAGAACATGAAAAACCTGAGGAACCTCTGTTGTGTTAATTCTCTTTTCTGAATACACTCTAAATCTAGATGAACGTCTGGAGAATTCCACGAGTCTCATAAAAATGATATTGTCCTAACCACCACTTAAGGTTAATATTTTGGTTTTTTTCCCAAAGATTCAGTGTTAGGAAATTAATTTAGTGACTTTAACACCAGGATGAAGACGTTGATCCCCTCTGTGGGAGGGTCTCTCAGGGTGCGGGCTGACAGCCGGTTGTTGTGGTCCGTTCAGGATCCTGGGATTTGAAACCCTTCCAAACCAGTGCATGCCACAGCTGGAGATAATCAGGGGTAAAGTTATCGCTGTGTATAATGAATTAGCTTGCGTGAGAGATGGTTCCAGTAATAATTTTAATCGCAATCAATCTTTGATGTTAAGGACACGGTTAGGTGGCTGCTCACTTGCTTTTGGCAAGAAAAAGTAGGGGTGTTTGGTATGGATGCAAACTCATATTTGATGGATCAGAAGTTTAGGCTCAGCTCTCCAGGGGACTCTTATGTGCTGCTTTTTTAATAATTCCACTGCAAAGAGGGACTGCAGAGGCTTTTTCTCTGTGTTTCACCTCTCCTTCTTGGCAGGAAGACAGTCTGGATGAACTTTCCTGCAAGCTCCTTTTGAGGACTTGGAGCCAGTTGGGGATGCAGACCTATAGGTTGTATAAAATGAAATGGAAAAGATTCTGGCATGCTTTTAACAGCATGATGTGGTAAAAATGGAGAAGCAGATGACTCTATTAAGCAATTAGAGCAAGCACATATTAATTTTATAGAACTCAAGGACTGCAAACAGAGTTATGGTGTGCTAAAGTCTTTAATAGGCCTTCATTAAAACTATGCAAGACTGTATAAAGGTAAAAGTGCCTGAGGAGTCTTCAAAAAGTTGAGTTAATAATTGGATTCAGCTGCAATTGATCTGTTTTAGAATTTAAGAGTAGGATGGACAAAATTTCATGAGGATTTTTGTTGAATTTACAGTTTCAACAATATTTTCTGTTAATTTTAGTAGATAAAATATTTTAAGTTGAACTATTTTGTAATGTTCATATGGTAAAAAAAAATCTGTTAAATCCCATCCAAGTACCTGTGTGAGTACTAATAGTGAAGGTAAAGAACTGACCTGCTTAAGGAGGATTTGACTCTTCTGGTAGCTGTATATTCCACCATAACCTGGACATAGCTGTAGTTATATATTACTCTGCTTTATCAAAACACTGGTGCCGGTTCAGTTCAGCCAAGTAACGGTCTTCATTTTCTTCTCTGATGCTGTTACAGGCATTTCTCAAGGGGAAAGAATATAAAGACTTTAGAAGCAATTTCATTTTGAGGGGTGTCTCATACGTGGGAAGCAAAGTTAGATGCCTCCAGGTGTAGCTCACAGTGTGTTAGATGCTCCATGTGCTTGTGTCTCCCTTTGGACCCCTTCAGAAGAGCAGCAGGAATTCTGGCTTCTGACCCCTGTTTACGTGGTTGCCTGAGCTTTAGCTTTGATGCTCTCAGAGTTGATCAGGAAGCAACTGCTGGCATGGGAGACCGTCAAGGTTGCATTTTTCCAGATGGATGCATGGGCATGTGGCTGTGAGCTGATGGTCATGTATGGTGTTCCCCTAATGATCTCCCATTTTGTTGAGATTTCCTAGTGTGATCATCTGAAACAGAATGAAATGACTGATATACTAAAGTGCGTTGACAGCACAGACTAAGTTTTTGCAGGTATTGCACTCCCTTACATTTGCTCCAGGAGAGCAAGTGGTTGTATAATCTCTTTATATAAAAAGTCACTGTAAGATATAGCTTTTTAGTGCAGTTGGTACTTGACCCTTTTAGTCAAGCACATCTTTAAAAATATGATGCATCACCTTACTAAAACAGTTGAAGATTTTTTTTCTGCAAAAATCCATACCTACTCCCATAAATAACAATGTTAAATGATGAGCACTTCCTGTGTTACACACATCCCTGGACGCGATGTCCTTCTTGGTGAATTTTTGCTAAGAAACAAAATACAATTTTTATTGAAATCAATAAAAGATTAAGGTGACAAAAAGATTTATCAGCTGTACTGCATGCTCATTTTTCCCCCAACAACAACACAACCAACCAAAAGAAAAAAAGAGGATACCATGAAGTGCTTTCTGTTTAGCTTTGTTCTTACCTTTGGTCCTTGGAAAACAGGGAAAAACACCTAAGCCATTCATCACATCTTAAAATAGTGCTTAAAATGAGTAACTGCTGCTCTGGCCCTCAGACTGCAACATATGGAGGAACTTATTATATGACCCACTACACACCAAAGTCCATGGAAATACTGCCATTAACTTCAATGAACATAATTCGAGTTCTGTGTAATGAAAACGGGAGAGAAACCAATTTATCTCTGCACGAGAGGTGCTGCTCACCATGGAGTCCCAGTTGCTGCAAGGCTGCAGAGCCCCTTCGCCTCCTTGATGTACGATTTGATGGGCCTCTGAAGCAAATGCTATGGAAAGCCCTCCAGGAGGGCTGGATTAAATGTCCGTGGGATGTCCCCAGTGCCACAACACCTGTGTAGCACAAAGCCACTTTTCCCCTGGGTTCGGTACATTGTGATGGTTTCCGCCTTTGTGTTTTGAAGTGGAGTCTGCAAGGAGCTCACCTGCATCTCCTGCAGATCTTTCCCAGCATCGCTGCCAGCGACACATCCCTGGGGATGAACTGGTTGCATTGCACTGAGGTCCCCAATGAGATGTCATCACCGGATGACAGGAGGTCCCTGGGACAGCTCCTGCAGGCTCTTAGTGCACGAGTTTGTTCTATTTGTGCTGCTTAAGTGGCAGATCCCTAATCCCACTCCTGCCAAGCAATCCCGGCGGAATCACTTTGTCCCTCCACGTTATTCACATGCATTTCAGCCTCTTGTTTATACCCTGACCCCAACACCTAACTTTGCAAACGTGCCAGGGGAAACTGACCTTGGTTGGGCTTTCATGGAAGTGTCTGTTTTGCATGTGCTCAGCGCGCTCATAAGGGTGTGAATGAGATGGGAATTGGGCTTGTTTCTGCTGCAAATGTTTGCTTGAAAAACTTTGTATAAAGTGATGTTGTACCTGATGTATCAGGCTACAGGACTAATCCCATACCTTTTGTGTAAGCAGCAAAGTGTAAAATGTGGCATAATTTTTCGTAGGATGAGAAATAGTAATAAGACATCTAAAATGCTAGAAAGGCAATGGAAAATCCAAATATAAGTAAAATTTACTACAAGTGGTGATTCACACCTCATTAAACACAGGTTCAAACAAATATGCAGGGAAAAACCTACCATTTGTACTCATTTGTGAATGCAGTCATTACTGTGCTTGACTTTCCAATAACATTCTCAAATGTGTATGTGTTTTTACTGCAATCTATTTTTTATCAAATTTTTGAAGCACCATTGCAACGTTTTATGTTAAATTTATGTTAACTGTAATTCTGTCTTAGTTTTTAACAGCAGATCATTTCCACTAGTTAATACCTTTGGTGTATTTATTTTAATTAGCATTTTGACCTAGAAACAGCTATATTCCTTTACCGTAGCCGTGCATGCAAAGCTGTGGGCATGCAGGCCCGTGCCAACGCACGTTGCTTCCTTGCTTGGCCTCTGTTCTGCTCAAGAAGCTGTCCAGCAGATGTCATTTTCATGTCTTCAGACTGTCTTATAGCACAAGCAGGTGAGCTGGTGTCTTCTTCCAAAACATTATGTAGAGAGTAAAAGTATTTCAGGTCCTTAGCAGGGCTGTTTCTCTGCATCTTCCTCCACGGAGTTGACAGCAGCTTCTAGTTTGGTCGAAGGGGTAGCTACAACCTCGAGTGTGGTGGTTTGGTTACCACTTACATCCCTTCCAGCCCCAATAAGTGCTTTTTCTCCTGCTTATTGTTCCTTACTGCAGGGACGGTCACGTTGACATCCTTCGCTCTTGATGCAGCCTCCTCGCGCTGATGAACGGGGATTATCTGTATTTTGTGTGTTTGTGCTGAGTGGCTTGGGCAGCAGATGTGTGTGCAGTAAAATCTTAACTATTGCTTGTGATTTGAAGCGTTTTTACTCATAGATGTGATTTCCCGCCTGTGTTTTGGATAGAGCCAGAATAACTCCAGTGCTTCCAGGAGCTATGGGATTGCACAGAGCCTGTCAGCAAAATACGGACAGATGTGGAGCTTAAAATTTATCACTTGTTAATTATTTGAGACTTATAAAAGCGGGATGCAAGGAGAATCAGACCACTTACTAGTGTACATTTTATTGGAAAATGTTAGGAAATAAGTTGTGTTTGGCTGAAGGGGCTGAGAAATTCCAAACAGCGCTACTGCCAGGTAAAACAAGTACATGACAGTTGTTGCCAGGGCTGCAGATAAGAAATGCTAAACATGTTCTTTGAACTGTTCTGCTCCAGCCACAGCGGAGCCTGTTTTGGGTAGGTGGTTAGTGTCTGCTGTGCCTGGTGCTGCAGAATCCACAGCCCTTGTGTTAATGCAGCTCAAGGAGGGAGCCGGGGGTATCTGAGGCTATGTAAATCACAGCGCCATTTATTATTTTTATATAATATTTATTATTAGCCATTTATTATTAGTGATTTATTTATTTATTTTAGCAGCTGGATACTCCTGCTTTGCACAGGTTGCTTGGCCTGGTTAAAGAGAGCTGGCAGAGGGTTGGTAGGAGTCGCTTTGCTGGTTGTGATGCTGGGAAAGATTCGCAGCGCTAGAGGAGGGAGGTATGTGGAGCCAGGAGGACACCTAGGAACTGTCCTTGCCGTTGGTTCCACCACAGTCGGATGTGTCCCTTGAGAGCACGGCGAGAGACCTGGGACAGCGAGCGTGGGGTTGGTGCTCAGGGTGCTGCTGTGCTCAGCACTCAGCTGTGCATGGAGCCAGAGCAGCATGAAGACAGTCGTGAAAAGCCCTCCGTGCAAGAATGACTGTTGATGCCAAACACCCCCATCTGCTCGTGGTCTCTCTGTGCTCCTCCTCCGGGAAGAAAGGTGCTGCTACAAAAAGGTGAGATAAAGCAGGAGGAGGATAATAATGGCATTAGCAGGGAGCTCTGCTTAGGCTGCTGCTTCTGCAGTGGTACCTCTGTCCTCCCGAGCAAGTGCCCTGAAGCAAGATGCAATATATCCCTTAGTTTGAGTGTTTCATTTCCAGGCGTGCATCTGCTTTTCTTTCATGTTATATTCAGCGTTACCTATTTATAACACTTTTTAAAACCGATTTTCCAGCCTCTTGATGTGGTACAAGAGAAACAGGAGCTCTGTATCAATATAAAGATAGAAAGGCACGAGGAAAAGGAACACATAATAATTGGTTGCAAATCAAATTATGAATCTGAAGCAAAAATAAAAGTGGAAGAAAGAGGGAAGAGAGTTTTATTATCTCCATAATGGTAGGAAATACAATGTGCTGTGCACAGCACATTGGTTTATACTTTTACATCAAGTTAGCGGATAAGGATATTTATCTGATATTATTTGCTCTACACATAAACTCTTCTGATTTAGATGATAGATAGAAACCATTTATACAGATAAACACAGTAGGGGTCTAAACATGGATCCCTGTGGAACACCAGATGTGAGTAAATGAACATTTGATTTTCCTCGTCTGCTTCTGACAACCTGATGGATAAGAAACCATCCTCTGAATTCCCTGAAAACCTGATAGCACTAATGCAGATAATAACAGAGAGTGAGATACGGTATTTATTAAATCTGCTCTCTAAATATTAATACGACAGCAGCTGTGATCTTTCTACTCTTTAACTGTACTCTTTAAGCACTGTGTCACTTGCTAACAAAGATAAATGCACGGGGCTGCAGCAGAGGGTTTAGGACCACAGGGGTATTCAAATACTTAAGATTCATGCAATTTAGAAATTAATATTCTACATCACCATTGATTAAATAAAAGGACTGTGAGAAATTTACAAAATTGCTTTTAAAATGGGAGCAGGTTGTGTGAACGGAATAAGAAGCAGCTCTGGTAATTCTCTTTTTGTCCGTCGTCCCAGGTGGATCTCATGCTAACCACCAAAGAGTGTATTAGCAGCAAAGAGCTTTAGTATTTCATAAGTTGGAAATACCATCTCTGAAGTGTCAGCAGTTTTATAGCTGTTTTTCTCTCCCTCTCCATTTCTTCCCGATCTCAGACGAAAGTCTGGCAGAGGAAAAGGCCACCGGGGGCCGTGTCTTGGCCAGATGCTTTAATTCACATGTTGTCTCTTGTCCAAACTTAAAGCTCAGCGAGAGGGGGTGGGAGGCAAGAGGATGGACCTCAGTGCTATAACCTCTTACCTAGAGCAAAATATTCCAACTCCTCCTGCCAACGATGCTCATAACCCCAGCACCTCACTCTGCGTCGTGTTTGAGCCCCGTTGCGTTGATTTCGGCTGGCCTGGGCTGCACGTCGCTGGTGGCAGTGCAGTGAGGCTCCATGCTGACATCTGCACAGGCTGCAATGCTCTGTTCTTAGGTAGGGTAAATCCCAGGCTGAGGAACCCTGTCTGTGTGGATTTTAGAGCTGCTGAGCACGTGTGGTTGGCCGTGACTCCAGGCAGAGCTTGAGGTGATATTTAATGTTGATGTTCAGGCAGCTTTTGAAGTCCTACAGTTACATGCTCGTGTTTTGATGGCGTTAGTTGTGTTCAAATATGTAAGTACAACATGTGTGCAGGAAGAGGCCCCATGTGTTTCATTTCCACTTCTGCAGAATGAAACTCAGCTCCATCCACCCGCCAAGCAGCCCTTGGTCTGGCCAAGGCTGCGTTGCTGTGATGACAGCCCTGAGAGAGAGAGATTCCCATCTTGGAGACTTTCTCACTAGAGAATCTGTGGGCTCAGCCTGTGTCACAGAGTGTGTGTGACCTGAGATCGAGGCTCTCAGATTCCACCAAAGGCGTCAGTGTGACATTCCTGGGGTTACTGGTGGTTGTGGCTTTACAGGCTCCTCTATACAGTCTATGGGCCCCAACTCGACTGTGTTGATTAGCCATTTCATCCTAAATTCAGTAAAGACAATGGAGGGCACTCAGAATAATTCTACTGTTAGGAATGGAAAGCTAATTGACTTTGGAGAAAATAACCCACATGCCATTTGTACCACTCGACTGGCTAGAAACTGGACCATGGATAATTGAGATGGTACGAAACACCGAGCGCCTCATGCTTACAATTTTTGGATCCATTAATTCCTACAGTGCCGCGTGCCTACCTACAGGAGAATGTTACAACAGCTTAGTTCATTATAAACAATTCTGCCCCATTTGCTTTGGAATTTTGTGGCCGTTAATCCATAAATGTGCGGAAGGCAAATTTGCAAACAGCAGAGCTTGGGGAGAGTGAGACACTTCTGCAACCCACTGTTTCAGTGGAGTGTTGAAGATTAAAATTTTATAAAAAGCAGTAGCACGCTCACACACAGATGCTTGTATGATTGTGCTCGAGGCAAAATGTGAGGGCAATTTAGGATGGTAAGTGGTTTATTTGAGGGTGTTTTTGTGTTTTGGAGGGGATTTTTTTGAGGGTTTGCTCACAAAGAAAACAAGAAAAACTAATCCTAGCTTGTGTGGTCTGTTCCAAAAAGCAACTGAAGTTTGATGTGGATTATGGCAGCAGAGCAGTTTTGCCGAGAATCTCCTTAATTGTCTTTTGTGGTTAAAAGTCGACTGAATTCTGTGTCGCTCCTAAGCAAAGTTGTTCAGCATCGTGACTGCTGCTCCTGTCCTGCTCCTTGGAAAGGGCAGGAGGGAACATCATAATGCTTGGGGCAGAAGATCTGAGTTGTTGGATTTAGAATGGACACTGTTAGGACCACTGTTATTCTGAACATGGTCCTAACAATCAAGTGGGACAATTTTTACAGGGTTGGAATTTAGTCTTATTCCAGCTGAAGAATTTTGATTATATATGTTTTTCTTCTCCTAGCTATTTTTTTTTTTTTAGGGATAGATCTTTTAGGTCTTTCCACGGTATTTTGGGATGCTAATAGATAGTTCAGAGGATCAGCTCCCAAAAGATGCCAAGCTCTCTATCCCACTGTTAAGTAAGCAATAGACTTAACAGCATGTTCTATACACTGTTTTCCTAGATCAAGGTTTTTCAAACACTTTTGCTATATTCTTCATAAAAACTTTGCCCTCAGAGATCTAAACTCCTGTAAGGAAATTTAAACCTAGTGGAAGTAGGTTTGACTTTCTTAGTTTCCTTTTACGGATCACTTAGAAATAATCCTCAGATACCTAAGAGACCACTGCTTGAAAACCACTGTTCTGAGTTAAAATGGTCTCTGAGCAGGTCAAAATATCCTGTTCAGAAGGGAAATCTCTTTCATCAAATCTGGTAAGTTTAAGCTAACCTCAGTTTTTCTTCTGAACTAGTAACAGAGCAATTGCTACGATGGGAAATAACCAGGATTCTGATGTTAATAGTAGCAGAGGAAACCTTTTCAGCATATTGCAGATTTTTATTTTCATCTAGCATTTGATTCGATTTCCCTTTGTTCATCAGAATAGGTCTAGATAAGAAATTGCTCATCGGAAATGGCCTTGTGATTGAATAACAATTTCTGTGAATGAACCAGAGGCACCATATTTTTCTGTCTAGGTCTGCAAGAAGCTCATCCAACGTAATGGGTAGGAAGAGCAGCAGCATTATTCATAGCAATATGTAAAGTACCCTCTTGGGCTCGCCGTACATTTTATCTTTCATTATCAAATTGACACTCCTGCATGGGCAGATTCATTTTCTGGCAGGGAATACTACAGGCTATATTTCTGTACTTTTTCTTCCTCCGTCCAGACTTTCTCTCAGCACCTTGGTAAATCATCGTGTTAAATCATTAATAGTGAAGAAAGGCATGCTACGTAAGCAATTATACGCTGATTAATGTCTGAGCAAAACCCTTCTCTTCACTGATACTGCTGACCCGATGAGCATCTCTGTCATATTCGTTTTCTTTGTTCCTTGGGAGAAGCTAATGACTTAGGAGTCTGCGTGCAAAGCAGGAATGTTCTTGATCCCAAATCCTTGTGTACTGCATTGAACTGGAACAGGAATTGAAGTGAGAGCCTACTTGGAGATGGGCTGTTAGGGCCCCATGGACCACACGAGTCCAGCCTGTTTGAGTAGCAGTAGATGAAATAGGACTTAAAAAATGAAAGAGCATCTGCATTTTGCTCCAGTAGAGCTCCGAGTGTTGACGTTAATGTGAGAACCAAACCAGCGTTGGCCAGCTTGGGAAGGGCAGGAGTTGCTTTGTTATCCAGGTGCTAGGGAAAAGATGCCTGTTTGACAGAAGCAAGGAAAAGGTGGAATAAAATCCTTCCTGGTTGAAGAAGGATGGGATTCAAGGAGAGAGATGGAATATTTTTGGTGCTTTCTTAATGGTGCAAAACATAATTTGTGAAATATAGAAACTTGGCATTCCCAGGGACTGTCTCTGATCTGAAGATTGTAGAAATACACATTGGAGCTGTTCAGTGTTTGAATTCTGGTAGAGTTTTTAAGGGTTTTTACAAGAGAAAATCCTTCTGCAGCAGGGGCAGGTTTCCTTGCCTGGCTCCCTGCTGGATGCTCTCACGGAGCAGGGCAGATGCTGCTTCCTGCATCGCCAGAGCCCTTTGGCCCTAAGCGGCACCCCGAGCAAGACATCTCTGCAAACTCCCCTTGGCCAAAGCTTGTTCCCATGCCAGAGGGTTCAGCCCTTTCCCTTAGCTGTGCAGACACCGGCCGCGGAGCTGGGCTGGTTGTCCTTGGCCTGGGGACAGGTACCTCCTTGCAACGCGTCAATGGACGAGTGTCCCTCTTCCTGCCACCAGGCTAGTGAGCGACTCAGGCTGCCTTTCCTGTGATTTATTAGCACTAAAATATTAATTGCATGCCAATTTCTGATGAAGCCACCATGATTCCATGCAAATTATAGCCAAGGAAGCCTCCACGCTGCACAAGCTCGACCAGGCTAGGAGCAGCCTGAGCAGAGCCTGCCCAGGTCCCTCTGGTTCCCCATGGGGCCGAGGATGTTTTCTGGCAGCTCTCGGGACATGTGCAAGAGCGAGGTGAGCACGAGCCCCCCAGATCAGCTCCAGTAAAATCAGCAGAGACGCGAGCACTTAGAATGCTACAGTACTTGGGGACTCATGAGCCAGGAATAAATGAGAGTATGAAATATTCAGCTGCTGCAGTAAGAATTTCTGCAAAGAGTGTCCTATAGCACATTTGGCGCTTTATTTCTTTTTCCTTTTTTATGTTGTTTTTCTCCATCCTGTTGTTTATTTCCATCTGAGGCTTTGCAGGGGAGAAAGGTCAGTTAAAATAAATGAGTTTAATGTTTGAATGTATTTTTCCTCCCTTCCTTGCACATGCACACATATATTCCAAGAGCCCAGACCCAAAAGCACAAAATAAAACCACCCTGAGCATGCCAGGGTCTGCGTTACCGGCTGGGTCGGTGTCGCCGCGCTCGGTGCTTTGCAGGCAGGGCTGCCTGACTTATAGGAAAACTAATAAGTCTCTTCAAGCTCGCAATGAAAGGCAAAACTATGGGAAGTTGCAGGGAACAAGGGAAGTGTCAGGGGCTGCCCTTATTCTCCGTGGGAGAGCATGGCAAGGGAATAGGGACGGCGCAAGGAGGGAGTTCTGCTTTCTGAGATAGGACAGCAGGCTCTAGAGAGCCCAAAAGAGGCAAAAGATTAACAGGAAATGCGAGGTGTGATCTAGCAATGAAGAAAACAATTTAAAATCCTAAAGATCAAGGTGTTGAGAGAAATGCACATGTGACAAATGGAGCGGGAGAGATGGGTAAAGGCTTGTGAGATGCTGTTAGTTTATCTCAGGCTCCTGAAAATGTAATTTTATTGTTGCCGCTGTTTTATTGCTTGTGCTCAGTAATGCTTTTTGATAGGCAGGAGGTTTTTCACATCTCCGAGGAGTGGTCTAGACTTCACAGTTAAAAATAGATGGAGAAAATATTCAGGGAACATTAACTGCGCGCAGGTCTCTGCTCTGATTGACAGAATTCATTACAGCCGTGCATTAGGGGCCCTCGTGCTCCTGCAGCTGCTCAGCTGGCCTTTAAACTTGACTTTGCTAGGCAGGATTCAGCCTCCATCCCCCTCTATATTTTAGTCATAGGGTTTTTTAAATTTTTTTAAGGGCTTTATTTAAAAAGCAACAAGAAAGCTCCCATCCATTCCCAGAGGCAGAGATTTCTGAAGTTTGGGTGTATTTCCAAGCTGATAAATCTTCTTAATTGCTTGCTGCCCACTTGCAGGCAATACCTCTTAATTGGGAGGTCGGTGGCCGGGTGTTCATCCATCAGCAGCGATAGGGGCTGCTCCGCAGAGGAGGGTCACACACGTTAACGTCAATTCGGAGGTCAGCCGAGATGCTCATAAAGCTCCTTGTTGACCTTAAATCTATGAATCCACAGCAAGTGCTGGCGACCGGTGGCAGATAAAATTGCTGGAGACTAACTTGGGCCATCTAGCAGTGCTAATAGCGCTTTTTGATTTTTTTTTTTTTTTAAAAAAGACCTACTTTTGGTTGTAGGCTATTGGTCTTTGCTATTCTTTTCCTCAAGTAGTTTTGCAGTTTTGTGCAGCTATTTTGTATTTGCTCACGAAAAACCATGAGCTGTTTCCAAGCACCATCCCAAATATTCTGTGCAGCAGACCCTCCAGCCCCGTGATTTATGGGGAAGGAGTTGTCATGAAGCTGCAGAAAGGGGCGAGTGTGTTGCACCCGCTGCTGAGAACCCCATTTGTTTCCATCCCTGTCAGCAGTTTGCATAAGTGAATGATTTTATTTCATGTGAGAGAGAAGGCAAACACACAAGTTATCCTAGCAGTGGAAGATTTGTCAAATAAACCTTTTAATAATGGTGTTATTTGACAGTTTTATAGTGCTTCAACTTTCAAGCAGTTTGAAGGTGGTAGGTTTTCAATAAAAATTAAGTCCTTATCCAGAGGAAACTCAGTTCCTGTTGTTTTAAAAGAACTAGTCTTGACTGCATTGGAGCACCTTAATCTACTATTGAAAGTAAATCTCAATCCTTTTCTGTATTAATAAGTCTTGCAATCCATCATCGGTAGGTGTTCTGTGTATTTTTTTGCCCTAGTATATCAAGGTGGCCTGATAAACCACCTTCTTAACCAAACTTGTTGGGTGATCATTATGTTTCTCACAAGAATAAATTATCCAGTGAAGTTCTCTGCAGCCTGCTTAAATAGTCCTGCAATGTTTCCAGTCACTTTTACTTATTTCTTTAATTTGTTTAAGGGGTCTGGTAAGTCGTTCAGATGAGGAGAAGAGGAAGAGGGAAGTTACTGGTTTGCAGAAGGTCAGAGTTAATCCTATCTGCATTCATAAATAATTGTACGTCACAGGACATGTGCACAGTTCCTGAGGATGTGGTCATGAAAAATGGGGAGCTCTGCCTTGAAAGAGGCACTTTTGAGGGAGCTGAGCCCCATCCCACGGGCACCAATGAGCAAGGATGGACCAGAGCCTTTCCCTGTCCCCTCATCATCCCCTCTTCTTAACAGTGAGGATGACAGAGCACTGGAACAAGCTGCCAAGAGAGGTTATCAAGTCTCCTTCTCTGGAGATCTTCAAAACCCACTGGGACACAATCCTGTGCCACATGTTCTAGGTGACCCTGCGTGTGCAGGAGGTTTGGACTAGATGACCCCTAAAGCTCTTTTCTAACCTTATTAAGGATTCTATTATCATCACCCCATTCATTTTGAGTTTGAGAGAATTGGGTAGTGTCTTAAATGTGCTGGATTCTTTTCCATGCACAATCTGCTCGGTCTCCCTCATGCCTCCTCCTTTTCCAGTGCTCAATCCCCCTGTCTCATCATGGAAAAATCTGACAGTGGCTTTTCTGTTATCTGCCTCTTCCCCTGTGCTCTCCTCCCCCTCGTGCTCCTTCGTTACCTCCCTCGGTCTCGCTCATTCTCTCCCCTGCTGCTCTCAGATGGTGGCCTTTGCTCAAGGTCTGTGGGCTGCCGTGGGGTGCGCGTGGAACAATATGTTCCCATTAAATCTACCCCCTCTCCTTGCTTCCCGAAATTAAATTGGATTTTACTCTCAAGTTTGTTTGCTGAAATCGCATAATAAAAACATCCCCAAATGCAATTGCTTTTAATCAGAAAGCTTTCCAGCATTTCTAGTGGTGAAACACTATTTGTAAAGGCTTGTTCCAGGGTCTTACAGAAAAGAATAAACATGCTTCTCATTTGCAATTGAAATGAATGTCTAAAAATCCTTCTGAAGTTCGAGTTCCCTCTGTGGTTGATGCCGAGGCGTTTCCAGCACTCTGGAAAGGCGGCTCACTCGTGTTATGCCCGTTTTGCAGCTGTGCAATTCGGCACATGTGGGGATGAAGTGGCCAGTCCAGCATTGCCTACATGGACAGAAGCAAACCCAGGTGGTCTCCGTATTAGCTCTGAGCTCCACTCTGTAGTCCTGTTAAAATTCAAGCAGATGATATTAGTACCTTGTATATATTTAACCAATATTAGCAAACTATGCACTTATGCCAGGAGCTGAATTATGCTTGTTTTGAGACCTCTTAGGTTTGAAACTAGACAAAAACCTTGCAGAAAGCAGAATAATATTGCTCAGGATTAAACCTTTACTCTGGATAAGCACAGATCATGCTGCTGGGTTGCTATAGTTGTGTTAGTGGAAGTTGGAGATTTTCAACTCTCCTTAAAGGCACCGATTTGCACGTTTCAGGATCAGGTCTGTAGCAGCTGGCAAGACTGTGTTTGCAGTTTTTGCAGACGAAGTAGCTAGAATATTATGCACTGCACTGCTCAGAATTGCTGTGTTGTTAAAAAGCCACAAGGATATTTTGCAGCCTCAGAAACATTCTTCTTAGATTTGACTACAGTTTGAAACAAGACCCCAGCAGTATCACCATGGTAATATGTGATACAATTTATTTCAGAGAGAAAATAAGATGTAAAAACTGCAGGTTGATGACTTGGGAAGTTCTCGCAGGTTCAGGCATTTTGGGGGGTAATTTTAACATCTCCAAAAGTAGAAAAGCTCTGCAAGAATATGCAGTGTGATAAAGTTATGCTGTGGCACTTTCTTATGTATTCTGTATTTGCTTCGTATGCTGAAGACATCTTGACATCAATGGGGTCCTTTCAGAGCAGGATGTGTTTGAAGTCTCTAATAGAAATTCGCTGTAGAGAGAAGAGGAAGATAGGAGTGTTGGCAACAGTTTGTCAGATCTTTTGCTGGTTGTACTTGGAAATTTCCAAATGCTTATGTTTTGTTACGAGTGGTGGGGCACCACAGCAGACAGATAAATCCATGGGCAGACTGGATTTTTCCAGCAGCTTCTCTAGAGCCTGTGTCCATCCTCATTGCACACAGTGGGCTCCACAGCACAGAGGTCTCTTGCGTTAATGTGCTGTGCACATGCAGAGACAGCTCTGTCCTGCCTGCCAACAGCGTAAAGGCCCCAGCAGACCAGACATTTGGGATGAGACTGTGCCAGATGATCCTGAAGGAACTGGTGCAACTTCATTAGCTACAGGGAGGTTGTTTTACTTGCCAGCAGTCCAGAGGGAGAAGGAGGGACAAGATTGGCTGCTACTTGGTGGTCACCAAGACTCCAGAGGTAAGTCACCACTTACCTTTGTCAGTTTAACAAGGTGTCCACCAAGAGGGAAGGATATGAGAGAGCGCGAGGCTGTAGGAGCACTTGACATCTCGCCCAGGAAACAGCGTGAGGGCTCATGGAGCCACGTGCAGGAGAAACCAACTGCTGAGAGGAAACACAGGGCTCAAGGCCTAATAGCATTCAGTGAGCCTGAATAAGATTAAAACAGACTACAGTCATCTGTAAATGTGCTTTTCCTATTCTAACACTAATCTTGCATGTTGGGGTAGCCTGCTGTGCCTTCTGTGCAAACAGGGCATGCGGATCATCAGCTAACTAGCCCTTTGCCTCGAGGCACACACGTTCTCCACGGCATTTCTTTCCTCGTTATTTGGGGATTTTTTTCCCCCCTCCTCTAGAACCTAGAATAGGGATATTGGGCTATTTGTTGCACAGTTGGTGCCATCAGCAGGAGAGGATGAGAGGGAGAAAGATTTGGGGAGGGAGGAGGATTTGAACAGAAATCTCCCTTTGCCCCAAGACTAGGAAGAGTTTTTTCTTTTCTTCTCTCTGTTCTCTCTCTTTCTTTCTTAAACGTGCCCTTCTAAACTGTGGGATAACCTGACTTTCTGCAAATCATTTTGCCCCCAACTTTCCCAGCCATCACCTGAGTGTTTTGGCTGCATGATTTCCTCTTTTACACCTTTCTGTCCTTGTCTTGGACATCGTCAGGAAAGTCTGTGGGTTTTGCTGGTGACTTACTGAAGCAAATAATAGGCGAGCACAACGTCCCAAGAAAGACAAGAACAGCACTTAATGATCTCTCTGCTTTGATAAACTTTGGAATGTGGTCACCCACAAACGCACCTTTAGAACTGAACATTCTAATAAAATACTTGGCTTAGACCACAAGAGCAATTCCTCGCTATTAACCGCCTATTGAATAATCATGATTAGGCTTCAGGGTGCATTTTGAACCTAGAGGCTGGTTTTTGGCATCATTCTGATTTACCTTCACATATCAATCAGCTGTGCTGCACGACGGGAGGAGAATTCTCAGGTGATGCTGTAAGCACAGATGTTTCATTTAAATTGGCACCCCTAGAAATTGGGAAGGAAGTTAGTCTTTTGGTGGAATATGTGGGTATAGCTAGTAGCTATATATGTTTACACACAGGCACGCTCACACACACGTAGCTGTACCGTGGCTTATTTTCCAGGAGAGACATGTTGAGCAGCATTTTCCTGTATTCAGCACAATCTTGTGAAAAGCAAGTATCTGCTGCCTGTTTCAACTGCATCCTTTTCCTGATTTAAACCAAAAAGCTTGGCAGCAATTGACACTGCTCCAGAAAGACCTGGATGGTTTCTTTCCTCAGCTACTAGGAAAAAAAAATCCTTATTCAAAGTCCCAAACGAGTCAGTGGCAAGGCAGCTGATTTGCTTTGGGGAGTTTTTACGGTTTGGCCCTATTTTAATGAGAGGTGGTGGCCAAGCTGCAGTCATGCACTTGCACGAAGCTCAGCTGTAAATAGGAGCAAAGTCAGCAGGGCAAAGCAAAGCACTGCTGCATAGCTCGGGAATGAACTGAACAAACCCTCTGCTTGGAGGAATCAAAGGATATCATCATAAACTGCTGTTGCAGAGGACAGGCTAATGATGTGCCACTGATTTTTATTGCCTTGGGTTATAAGACCTTGAGGGACCTTATGGTCTTCCCTTGGACCTGAAATATTTCCACAGTTCAGTGCTACCCAGTAGATATAGAATGGCAAAAGATTACTTCTCCATCACCTTAAAGATAAATCTTGAGACCTTGGCAACCTTTGGGAGAAAATATAATTGTCTTCCTAATTAAAATTGATTTTTTTCAGTGAATGTGCCCTTCCATCGCTATCCCAGCTGTATAACCTGACTGTATCTCCCTTATTACAACAGATATTTATGGTCACCAATTGACAGCGTACTCAGCACAGTATGTGGTGTGTATGATACTGGCTTTGGCAAGAGATCACAGAGCAGTTAATCCTTTTGGAATAAGCATATCTCCCTAACTAGCACTAAGAGCGTTTATGGGGCTGTAACTGCGACGTGTTGAGTAAAGCCAGGGGACTGGCTTCCTGCATCCCGTTGTCAAAAGGAATTAGGAACCTGCCTCCTTCGAACTTCTTTGAAAAGCCAGGGATTAGCAGTACGAGTATGAGTACTGGTCTTGAATAAAGGCATTTGCAAAACTACAGCGTTAGCATTCTGCAGGGTTTCCACTGCTTCCCTAGCTCTCTCCAGCGTATAACTTCATCTTCGCAAAGGTCTGCCCAATGCCATTTGCTTTCGAAGGGCATTGCAGAGGTGCAAGTGATACTGAGGCTTGGCCTTCAGTGTCTTCTCTAGTGTAGTAGAGGTAATGGATGTATCTGTGTTGTGCATCTAACTGTACTGTGAAGGTTAATAGAGAATTTCTTGTGTATATTTATGGGGCTGGCACTTTTTTAGGAGGAGACTGGGGAAAGAAAAAAAATACAAGGGAAACATTTTATCTGTGAACTGAGAAAGAGTCATCTGGAAACCCTGAAGTGTAATAAACATGAGAGCTTAAAAGGCATTTCACAGTGATAATACAGTACAAGCTTAAAGATAATGGAAAATGCAGCATGAGAAGAGGGAGGGGGAAGGTAAGAAGAAAATGCTTTGAAAAGTTCCATTGAGCAGAACTAGAGGACTAGAAGCAGTGTCAAGAAGAGTTTTGCTCTCCCTGGACTTTTTCCCTCCTCCTCGCATGAAGTGCATCCTCTGACAGCCAGCACAGCCACCTCCAAACGTGAGTCAGCAGCACAGACAGACCCCACGTCCTCCACACTAAAAATCATGGTATCTCCTAGTGCAAAAAACCCTTAGACACCAACAAGGTAGGAGCCAAGCGAGGGCCCCCCTTGACCCACTGACAGGGACACCCAAGTTACCTCAAGCTCCACACAACGAAGTCCGATGCACAGGGACACAGTGACTGTTGGCACTACCCAAGGTCTCATGTTTGATGGCCTAGTGCAGGCCCAGGAACTTTGGAAATGGTACCTCAGGATTGTGGAGATGGAGATGAAGAACCAGGGCTCCGTCACTGGCACTCACATTCCTGCTATCTGGAAGCTGGATGCGGAAGAGAAGGTGCAACTAGCTCTTTTGTGGGTTAGGCTCTAGTAGGAAGAGACGCCTTCTCTTATCCCTTACCGTTTGAATGTGCCTCGTTTTAGTGTGGACATGATTATTTAACACCCTTTCAGTAAGCAGATTTGAAGTCTTCTTTTCAACTTCTGGCGAAAGCTGTAT
Source organism: Nothura maculosa (assembly GCA_032353885.1). Classification (NCBI taxonomy): domain Eukaryota; kingdom Metazoa; phylum Chordata; class Aves; order Tinamiformes; family Tinamidae; genus Nothura; species Nothura maculosa. The sequence continues at coordinate 2,808,833 of JAUBOD010000210.1, read as the reverse complement.
TGATGCTCTCAGATGTAGGGCAGGGGAGGTGAAAGGGAAATAACTTAGTAGCTTGGCTGAAACCTAACTGAACATATTAGTCATGAAATATTTAAAACATCAATATCATACATTGATGTGCAAAATGTTTAATTATGTATCATTTCAGTTATTATTCATGTTAGATCTTAGACCTTAAGATGTACATACATTTAAAAAATAGCTCAGGAGATATATCAGGCGTATAGAGCAGCATGAAAAATATGAAGGCTGGCTGTACACTTTCATCTTGAAAGTATGTGTCAGAGGGTGGGTTTTTTGTTGTTTTTTATTTCTTTTCTAAATTACCAAATCCTTTATAAGTCTCAGTACAAACAATGTTTCTGCCTTTAGTAAGTGTCTGTGCTAAACCAAGACCACTTCAAAGGACGAGCTTCGGAGTTTGAGGCTTAATGCCTTTTCTATTCTGTTTAGGTCCATATGTTGCTTCCGTCACTGTGTCTTAAGTGTGTGTAACTAAGTGTCTTCCAGTATCGCATTAAGCAGCACGACTACCATCTGTCACAAGTGGTTTGTTCTCTCTTCCCAACGGGAGAATTGTATGTACAGTGTCATGCTTCCAATGTACATATCTGCTAAGTGTTTGCTAGGGAAGGCAGGGCTGAAGTGGCTCGTTTAGCACTTGTAGTAGGAAATGATGGGGGGTGTTTGGTGGCCCTCTGGCTAGTGCCACCAATCCCGTGTTGGGTGGTGGAAGCTTTGCCAGGGCCTTTGGAAGACACATGGTCTGGGCCATAAATGTGGATACCAGGACAATTTCCTGCTCACGTGAATATGTTAATGAGGGGATAGGTTATATGGCTTCTGGCTATATGAGTTTCTATGTTGCTCTATTTTTGCCACAATAATTTCAGAAAAGCTGCAGTGAAAAGGATTCTACCTGTTTGTTTGTGTAGCTACCTGCAGTGCAGCTGCAGGCTGCTAAAAATCTGCATGGCCAAACCTTATGCTGGAGGTTCATGAGCCAAGGAAGGACAGATCAGTTGCAGTGCTGAGGAGGGTCAACATCATTGTTGAGAAGCTACGAAGATATTGGGATAAAAACTATCTACCAAATGTGTTTTCTTTATTGCCTTTCCAGTCATAAAGGGTATAAAGTAGCCAAATCCTGGGCTGTGGGGTTGAGATGAGGATTTGTTTTCCAGGCCGGAGTCTAGTCCTTCTGTATCAGTAGTAGTTTAGCTCAGTCTGTTTGGATTCAGCAGGAATGTCATGCTATTAGAGAGAACACTAATGAAGGTGTCTTTTGTTTTCTAAGAAGTTAATACCTTATTTCCTTCTCTGCTGTAGAAGGTATTTAGAAAGACAGGGTTGCAGGTCCCTGTATCCAGTTTCATCTTTCAATTAGCAATTGGATTTTCTATACAAGGCAATTGCCAGTGGAATTAACCTAAAGTAATTATCACTGCTGGACCAATCTTCTGGAGACACCTACAAAGCAAGGCTGCCCTATTTAATCTGCAATTTGCAAACATACCTGCTTTGCAATCAGATTGCTCACTTTTGCAAGTTGGTTTTAAGATTTAAACAAGCTTGATGTTTCAGAAGCTTCAGGAACGTCAGTTGCAGCAACAGTATCTGTATAAAATAAGCATGTAGTCAGAGACTAAGCAGTGAATCTCTCACATTTCTGGGCATTTGTTAAATACAGTTTGAGTCTTTGAGCCTTGACTGATGATAGGCAAGAACTGCTGCCACTGAACTCTATCCCTAACTATTGCACCACATACTGGTTGGCAACCTGTTAGGTTTTCCTGAGCATTGCTGCAGCTCTGCAGGATTATTTATTGAACAGGGAAGCTGGTGAACCCCTCCCCAAAGCTGCAGTGGATGCAAGGATGGTTCTGCTGGAATTCCAGCCTTTCCTCTGCTAGAAATACCTACTTGATGCTACAGGAAGGGGCAAGGTGTTATATGCCCTCAGCTCCACTTGCCCACGAGCAAGCTGGCTAGCAGGAACATGCCATGCAGAAACACCTTGGTTTTCCATTCCTGTATGTGGAGCTGTGTCATTTAGCACTACAGAAAATGGTTGTATGTGTTGGAGATGCTCCACACGTTGGTAAGCACTTTATAAGGTCTTAACACTTTTCCATCCAATTTCAGGTCCCTCAGGAGCACGTGGAGGTTTCCATGTCCCGTGTGTTTGCTGGGTACATCTGTCCCTTGCAAGGAGATACTGTTGACGGCAACCAGCAGAGGCTATTTAAACCCAAGCCATTTTTATAGTTCATTTCATCCTCACTTTGTCCTGACAGTGCTATTTTAAGAACAAATAGCCCTTATTTCCAAAGGAGGATGAAGTAATACCATGCTAGACCAGGTACTTGCTCCACAAACAGATGTGATGCTCTTAGCCTTGATAAAGCAACATGGGTGAGATCCTGGTTCTGGTACAATTTGCTGGAATTGTTCTGTTTTTATTAGATAAAATCTTGGTCTGAGTGAAGTAGTTCTGAGATCTGAGCAGTTATAGCCTTGGATTGATCCCAAGGTGGATTAATTTATACACACAGAGCTCCAGTTGAAACGTAGAGGGCAAAAAGTTTTACACATCGATTGTCCCCTTTGGTTTTGTGTCCAGACCCTTGATCCGAGGATGCTCCATGGGGTTGCACGTGTGGGAAGGGCCCTGCACCCTGGTGCTCAGTGTGGGACGAGGATGTGCAGGTTGCAAAAGTGAAGTTGGCCTAAGCCCTGCAAAACACGCCTGACGTGGGGAGAGGAGCAGAGAAGGAGCCTTCTGATAGTGTCAAGTTTGATTTTTTCTTTTTTATTCAAGAAAGAAAGAAAAAAAAATGGGTAAAACAACGATGTTTCCTGACCTTCTCACCCTCCCCAGCAATCGAGCTGCCTCCTGCACCTCTGCGTGCGCTTCGAGCTCTGCGCTTCGAGCTGGCAGTTCCAGCGCTCGCGCGGAGCAGCCGGGGCGCAGAGCTCCGTGGTGGTGCCCGAGACCATCTGCCAGGAGCCACGCTGGGCACTGAGCGGCAGGAAGCCCGGAGCTCATGGAAAGGGCGGGAGCATCCCGGGTTTGCCGGGTCCGGAGCGCTGGCAAACGCACACGCTGCCCTGGCACGCGCCAGAAGCGGGGAAGGAGGCAGCAGAAGGGCAGCGAGTTGGACGGCTTGGAGAGCGACAGCCTTTTGTGTCAGAAGTGGTCAGTGTTTTACCAGCTGAGTTCCATAAATTGGCCCCAGGCTGTCAGTGCTAGCGCCAGCTGTTAGCTCGGTAGCAGCTATAATCTCAGCGGGGACAAATAGGGCAAGATGTATTGACAAATGGCACTGAGCATAATAAACTGCTCATCTTTATGAATGCTGGGATCCAAATGATCGAAACAGATGTACAGTTTCCAGATCTTAGCTGCACTGTCAGAATATTCCTGCTTTCCTCTTGCATAGTCATCCATAATGAAAAGAAAACAAGCAGATTTGCCTTTCTCTTGGGTCTTTCTTTATTGCTCACTCAACATTAATTACAGAATATTGTTGGAATAGCAGACTGGCAGGCACCGATCACAGCAGCTCCCAAGCAGAGGCTGGAGCTTCTCCCCCCTCACTCGTGGGCATAGCACATAGCTAAAACTGCCTTCAGTACAAACTTAGCATGGAAATGGTCGTGTGGAAAAGCATCGTTTGTGTCTGCCCCTTCACAAAATGAATTCATTCCACAAAAACTTCTCATCCCATAAAGCAGAGGAAGAGAGGAGGAGTGAAGGCTGCCATTTCCATGTTGAAGCCAGTGAGAAAGAGGGAGGAAGGCGAAGTGATCCGTTAACTTAATGAATTCGTAGATTTTCATGTCAAGGGAATTGTAGAGGGAGAAAAAGAATGAGACACAATGGAAATATATACCTTTAAAAATATTTGGACACAATAATTCTCTCCTGATTTATCTGTGATTTGCAGGTTCATCAAAATGACTTTTATATTCAGTGTTGCCTGAAGTGTTTGAGGTCATTAGGGACTTTTCAGCTTATCAGATAAATCCTATGTATCCTGCCTTGCTGTTTGACTATAGCATTTTTTAAAAGACTTGTCAAGTCAATGGGTTACCACATCCCTAAGGCAGTGCATTTAATAGTTATAAAGTGCTGTCCTTTGCTAAGTGAAATACTGAGTACTGAGAAGAGAGCACACAATTCTTAAACCATAAGCAAAAAGATGAGTTCTAATACTCTTGCTGTATGCTGCAGCCATGAGAAATTCTGAATACTGCCCATTTTTGCTCTGCTCAGAATAAGCATATTGCTTATTAAATATTAATAGTTCCAAGCTGATTCAGTGAAGCAAAAGTGAGTCAAAATCAGAGTATCTTCAATTTTGGACTCGTCAGTTAATTGGAACGTGCCCTCAGACAAATGATACGACTACAACAATTTCCTGGTGGACTTCAAGCCGTGTTCCAAGGGAATTCAGCCTCTGTTTGCCTGTAGGCTCCCAGAAAAGACTCGGGTTATTGACAGGGATTTAGTGCATCCTGCTCTGCCTGGGGCCGTCTCCACATGCCACAAAGGTGGCTGACTTGGAACGAGGGATTTTGAAGCCTTAATACCCAATGGAAGGGAACTTGCCCCATTCTCTTCAACTTCTCTTCTGCCAGCCATCAAATAGCATTAATGAAACTGAAACTCTCCCAATTTGACCTTAGGTGACTGGTATTTAGTAACCAGCAGAGTGGAGGTGACAAGAACGGCATATCCTCAGTAACATCCTAGCACCTGCCAGGCAAATGATAAGACCTTGGAAGGCCCCTTTCTCTCAAGCAGCTCTACAGCTTATGGTCTCTGAGATGAAAGTGTGTGGGGGGAATTGAAATAGCCTGGTATTTGGGGGGCAGGGATGTTATTTATTTTCATAAATCATGGAGGGAAGGTGCTCTGCAGTCTACAGATATTTCCCTTTTCCACATTGCTTAGCTTTCCATAACGAGCCTGACACACTGGGAGCATGAAAATGATTTTGAAACATACTTGGTACCCAAGAATCAGGAACTTAGGAGCTGAGGATGAGGACTCATCTTTGCAAATGGGATTTTGTTTTTTAACTTCCCTCTGGATGGCAGTGTGAAAGGTGTTTTAATAATTTAAATCTAAATCTGTTAAATTAGAAACTTCAGCTACACTCTTCTGGGTAACTACTCACTTGATTCAAGAAGTAAAATCCTTAGATCCAGCTCCTGCAGCCTGTCTAAAGAAATAATATTTACGAGACATTGAATTTCACAGGATTCAGTCCTGAAAAGTGGCAACCCTTTTGATGCTCAATGAGATTTAAAATCTTGTTTCTGTGGCTCAGCCTTCATAGTCCTGATTTTTAATGGAGCTTAGAAGCAAAACAAACGTTGACCTCCCCACACAAGTAAGAAATGCTGCTGTGTCTGTGCTCAGGTCTCGGCTGGGATCAGTGCCCCTGTGGTTCAGCCAAGCAGAGCAGAGGTCAGACCTTTTGGGCTGAAATACAGCAAATAACAGTGCAGGGCAGTAACTTAACTGCCAGGCTGGTTAAGTCAGGTGTGCAGGGAGGTACATGGAAATGCCATCAGCCTTTAATGCATTCTCTTAGTAGCTATCGAAGTAAGAGAAGGGTGACGCTAGCACAGATTGTGTTAAGGCAGTGAACAGGATGGCTATTACTTGTATTTTTGATATCCTGCCAAGACAGGATCTCCTGCTGTGAAGTACATTGAGTTTCTTGCTGTATGTGGTTATTTCTCTCTATTTTCCTTACATTTATACTAAGGGTACATTTGAGACCGGAGAGTTCTGTCCCTGCATTGTACTCGGCCTTAACATTTCACTTTTTGGCCGTTTGGCTTCATTGTCTAGCACCACATCAACTAAAGCAGGCTTAACTTTTCAAGAGTTAAGAACTGGAAGAGTTGGGAGCTATAGAGCTGGAAACTTCAGTTATTGTTCACCCCTCTCCTTTTTTTTCTTTTTTAATTTTTTTTTTATTTTACATCTTAGCTTCTCAAAAAAAAAAAAGGAAAGGGGAAAAAAAAAAGACATAAAGAGATTTGCAAAGGGCTTGCATAAGTTGTGAGATTTGATAGTTTGGGAATTGGGTTCCTGAAAATTGTTCTGACTTTTTAATACTGCTTGAGCTCCTCCAGAGGTTATAAATAACACATGGGATCCTGCAGAGATTATAAGCCTGGAACATCTAGATTTCACTCAAGACCAAAAGTAGAAATGACTTATCTCCTAGATAAAGCTGTTCTCACAAGGTGTCCAGCACAATTTTAGAAACCTAAGAAATTCCATTTAATACAGTTAAACTTTTTTAATACATCTTCGACTTTAAGCACTTAAAAGATGTTTATTATAACCAAAGAACATTTATGTGGGACATTTTACCAGCAAAAAGAAATAACTATGATTTGAAAACTTACAGTCTAAATGGACACAGGAGACAAAAAAACAGTAAAATATAAATCATATCTCTGGTTTACTGTAGAGGTGTAAGAGGAATGATCTCCCTGCCCCCTCACATCTGGGGTCTGAATCCCTGCATGACTAAGTCAACTTTCCTAAGAACAAACCTTGTTTTATTTGTGCTGCCACCAAAATTCTCAACACTTGATGCCTCAGTGGTGTTTTTAAACAGCCAAACAATAAAGCAGATGCAGAGAGCCCAGCAATGGTCAGTCCTAATCCTGGCCTCCTTCCACTGACTGTGGTGAGGGCCCCAGATGGATGGCACAGGACAAGGCTTTGGTCAATCAGTGACCCAAAATGTTGCTCTTAAAATCCAGCACTTTTCATGGGTCAATCTACTTGTGAGATTTTTAGGATGCTCAGCTGCCTTCTAAACATTTGACTTTCTGCTGACATTTCATTTTAGTGTAAAGAATCCTGTTCACAAGTATTTACTTCACTCTTTCACAATGGGGCTTGCCTGAATTTACTATTTGAAGCCACCCAGGAATGTGACTCGCTGTAAAGTTGTTACAGAGACACTCTGTGGGTACAGGGCAGCCTTCGTGCCGGGGTGTTTCGTTTAGCCTTGGTGACAGCTCTGCATTTCCTCAGCATTTGTTCTGTATAATTACAAAGCTGATGACTACTGAAAGTTGAGTTTCATTCTATTGAGCTGTTAA
>JAUBOD010000210.1:2719994-2750208 GCA_032353885.1 Nothura maculosa | reverse complement strand
TGGCTATCTAGCTGATAAAACATGCAGGCTGCTTCTATAAACACAGTTTGATAACAGAGGCTGTAGGTTTGGCCTCTCACTGTAGACCAAGACTTTCTGTCTTGGAGCTAGCTCTATGTGAATGCAGCAGGCTCTGAGCTTTGAGCAAGTTGCAGCAGTTGGATCAAGGCTTGCTTACAACATGGGCAGGTATCTTTGCATTAACCTCAGAGGCACCTGGGCCAGGTTTTCATGTAACAATCACATTTTAAGTAGTGATAAATGACTGCAATATGTATATTGCTCTTGAGAGATGGCAAGCTCTCCTTAAAGGTGGTCCTGCTTGGTTGCAGGTTAAAAAGAATATGCCATAGGCTGTTCAAGTCCAAGAGTTACAAGTTCAGAAGTCATTTCTGACTGGAACTCAGCCTGGTGAAATAGCTCTAGAGCCAGCCCAGAGTGTTATTCCAGGGTTAAAAATGGGTGTTTGAGTACTGATTTCAATAGCAAAAGATGATTTTGGAGCATGTGTCGATGCGTGCGGTGTGCCTTGTGTGAAAGGAAATGCTTTTCTGTTGTTGTAATTCCCTCTGCTATTCCTAGCAAATATACATGTGACTTGTAGACGGGGCCATTTCCATACAGCTCCACTGTCCTCAGCAATCACATCATGCAGCTGTCAGGATGCTCTGTGTGTGATGAGGCATCGTTTTCCTGGGCTTTAGCTTGTCACAGCCATAGCAAAGCATCAGATATGTAAGATCATACAAAAGTAGATGGCTTATGAAGTAAAGGAAACCTTTGGTATGCCTTTTAGCTTTTAGATTTTTTTTGTGATTACGAAAATCATGAAAATTCATATGCCATGTTTATAACAGCAGATTTCTTTACGGCGTAAATTTTTTTTGTGCTTTGGCACTTTATCGGTGATGCAAAAGATTTCAGCAAAGTTAATTGTGAGGGGAGGGTTTACACGTCCATTTTATAATCAGATTGAAGTTAATTATTCTTTTCTGTCGGTTGCTGCATGAATGTGAGATGAGTTGTATGTAGCTCAACACACTGAGATCATGCAACTTCTTTATGGTCATTTATACAGGCTAATTTTCTTTATTGCCAACTGAGAGCAGGAAGACATGTGGTATGAGCTTTATGTCAGCACACTTACAGTCTGTGTTGGAAACCACAGGATTTCTGAATGCGTTTAATAATAACACATGTCATCCATCTATCAACTGAATTATAATGCAGCACATAAGCTCAAGCTGACCTGTTTATCTTCACCCCCTCAGTCCCCCCCAGTTCTATTCAGTGCAAGCAGAGTTATAGAAGTTAAAAAAGAAAAAAAAGAAAGAAAAAAAAAAAGCCATTAATAGAAGAGAGGCAGAAGATGATGAATTAAGGGAGCCTCCATTAATTTTTCATTTTGACAGATTATCGTCTGTCAAAAGGCAGAGGAGAGATGCTTCTCGTACACAGAGCCAGGGACCTTGCTCTTTGTAACACAGACTTATGTTTTTCACATGAATTAGGTAGTGGGCACCAAAAGGATGAAAAATTCATGACAATCTATAATTTACATGCTAGAAGATAAATAATGAACTAAATCCTGTCATTAAATTGGTCTTTCGTTTTTTTTTTAATCCCTAGGGTGATGAATCTGATTCTGCAAAAACATTTAGTATAAATTGATATTTTTTTTGGGGGGGGAACGGCAGAGCTGTTTAAAATACTTTTGTTATAAATAGCTTTAGCAGCATAGTGCATTGCCTTAGGCTGAAAGATATGCCAGCCTATTAATGTAATAGTACATTAAGATTGACATTAATTAATGTCAATATTAACATCACCTTTTCTAAGCCACATTGAGCTATGAAAAAATCATAAATATTGTAGGGTTTGGTTTAATTAACTTTGAGTTTTGTTCAAAAAAAATGCCTGACATATTGTGAAACCTCCTTTATTCAAACGGCATTAACATGGATAAATGGGCGTTTGAATAAATGGGGGTTTTCACATTGGTTAATATATATCAAGGGACATGACCTCATTTCAAACAAATGTGGGGTTTTTTTAGATAAGACATTAGGATAAGTGAAGTGAAATTTCATTTTGCTTTTTATATGTGTGTGTGGTGTGTGCGTATATATATATGTATGTATGGCTTAAAAGAAGATCTTAACGAATTTGTTTGTAGTGTAGGCTGGTTACCCAAGGCTGCTGGAACTGTTGAGCTCCCTTGGTGTGCGCCTTCCAGACAGCTTTCTAGGCTACTGTCTGGCTTCACTTCCACAAAGCAATCTGCAGTTCTGCAGAAACTGGACTCTTTCTCCAAGTGAGCATTTATTTCAAAGAAAAAAGGCCCAAATTCTCAGCAAGGCTGAAATATTGGTGCTAGCCAGATCTCCATGGAAGTTGACCAAACTTTACACAGATGCAGGGATTTACTCCCGGGCATATCTCCATCCCTCTCTGCAGTATGGAGATATATTTGACCTCACATCCCACCCATTTATCTGCACTTTGAGGGAAGGAATCCTTATTGGAGGTCTCCTCTTTCAGGTGTTTCTGTCTTGGCCTGGCAACTACTGAGGCCCAGGTCGGAAGGAAGAGCAAGTGTAAGGCCAGGTTGTCCTCTTCAGAAGTACCCAAGTGAATTAACTGAAGCTAAGCAAATCCTGGTTACAATTAGTAGTGATAGGTAAGGCAGGGAATGTAATCACCTCTAGTAGAGAAAATGTGATTAGTTCCTTTGGGTCATTCTTTATCTGTACCATATAAGATTGTCTACTGAAAAAATCACTAACAATAACTACCAAAACTGCTAAACGAACAAGTGGGTTGAAGCTGGATGTCTGTAGGAAACGGTGTAATGTCTGCAGAGGTCACATCTTCTAAGCCCTACTGCTATTAAAGAGTATATTGAGCAGTATCTTGCCTTTGAAATGGAGACAATTGATTTTGTTTTGATGACATTTGTGGTGTTGGGCACTGGTAACTATAATTATATCAATTTGGTTGAGTTCTCACCTCTTTTTTGTTGTTTAACACCTTTAGTTGCTGTGGATGAGTTTGCAAAGACACTAGGGTCCAGCCTGAACTCACTGCGTGCCCTCACAGGACTGTCTCAGGCACCTGCATTCAGCTAGTAAAGTTCAATTTCTGTACAAATGGGAGATTTTTCAAGAAAGTGCTTTCACACAATTCATTTGCGATGACAACTGAAGGAAAAGCCTAACAAATTCATCAGTCTCAACAGCTTTTTCTAAGGACTTCTAACAAAAAGCATCAGCCTCAGAAGCTCCTGGAAAAATCCACACAGATAAGTGTTAAGGACATGAGCATATGCTGGTGACTAAGGCTTGCAAAATGCTTCTTAAAGCCTTTGTTTTTCAGTGGACTCCTTTTCGTAATCCCAGGCAGCTTTTAGCTTTTCTTTGCCCAGTTTTTAAATCTTCCAATGTAAGAAAAGAAAAAAAGAAAAGATTAACTCGTGTAGTAAAGTGATTGAATATTAGGATCATGGGTGGCATTTCATGGGATTTTCCTATGCCAAGGAGGAAGACTTAGGCCAAGATTTTCAAAAGTATTCTTAACCTAGTACATCTATACTTGCTTTCTCAATGCTTTCTGAAAGATAGCAAGTTGGCACGCAGGAAAAGAGGGTTTGCACCACTCTGTCCTTCCCCATTTCTGGGCAGAGTAGCCTAATTCTGTAGCAACTGTTCTGACTCTGTTCCCTGAGAGTCAACATGGGAAATTAAACTGAAAAAAAAAAAAAATAAATAACCAGGTCACGTTGTCAAGTGCAGGTTCCCAGCTTTTGCCAAACCCATCTCTTCTCCCACAGCCCCACATCTGTATTTCACCTAAGTAAGAAGGCTTGAGCTCGTAGCCCCAGCAGGTCTTTCCCGCACAAGGTGTTGGTATCAGGTGGCTGTGATGTGTGGTGAGATACAGGCAGGTTCTGCAGGGCTGCTAATGTACCATAATGCGCTTTAGCCTGTGTCTGTAGATGTGCTTTTGGCTTCTTGCTTGCAGGAAATACCTCCTAATGAGCTGCCATAAAGAAAGCCAAGCTAATGACAGACTGATTTAATGCAAGTTCATACCATTAATTTCTAGGGATTGGTAGATTGAATGAGGCTCCTGAAGAGTATTACAGAAATGTTTCCATTAATTTTAGCCGTTATGTGGAGTAATGAGCAGTAGCTCTGTGCATGGCCTCCTCCCCGTCTCATGGCATTCAGAGGCCGCCAGCGCTGCAGGCCGTCTCCTGAGCCCCACTGGGTGTCTTCGCATGTCCACCTCCAGTTGGGCTGTCACCACAGCTCGATTGGCCTCTGGGATGGTGACAGATGAGACAGGTGTTGAGAGGAGGCCCCACAAGAGCATCTTGGAGCCAGCGAGGTGCAGGAGCATTCGCTCCCTTTGGCTCCTGAGGAGGCTGGAGACAAACAGACATGAGGCCTCCTGTGCACCAGATTTCATGGCTTGTCTGTGTTTCAGACAGGCCCAGATGGTAAATTTTCTGATTCTTTTGCACACTTAGTCTTACAGTGAGTAAAGTAATTGCAGGCACTTAACTTACAAAAGGAGCTAAACTACAAAGTGGATCTTAAGCTTCTTTTTAGCATTTTTGCTGCATTGTGTTTAAGAAGCCACCGTGAACACTAGATTTTGGCTTTGTTCATTGTAGTTTTCATATTTTTATGCAATTACCTGCCCAGATACACTGTCTCGCAGCCCTAATGCTGAGCAGTCAGCAAGCTGTGCCTTTTTTTCCCCAGACTAGTTAAAGAGAAAAGCATTTCAATGCTGTGGCCCTGCTTCAGGTCCAGGCCTTTCTCCAGGCAGCACTTGGCTCTTCAGATGTTTGGTTTATTGCAGGCATTTATGAGCCTTCACTGTAAATTCCACTGATCCAGGTATCTTGCTGCAAAGTTGAGCCTGACTCACTCCATCAACTAGAATGGGGGATGGTTATAAACCCACCAGCTTCTGTGAGGTTTGATTGAGCCTCTGCCAGAGCAGGATCTTTCAGATGGAAGCCAACCATACTGTAGCCTCATTGTGCCCAGGAGTTCACTCTGAATATATATGTATATATATTTTACCATTGACTTCCTCATAGCCAGCAGTTGAGTCTTGGAAAATGAAATATATTTTTAACACATCTGAGATTTATCGCTCATTTCCTGTTATAAATGTGTGGGAAATATTGGTGAGTTTTCAGTACAGATTATGCTTTTGTAGCTGTCCAAATTATCTTGGCCTATTTAAACATATTTAATGCTATTTTAGGCTTGTTGGTATTCACATTGCTCGCTGCTTTAAATGTAGCCTCAGGGGCCCTGTGGGCTGGAGCTGGAAATGAGGTTCTCCCTATGGAAGCCCTGTGGAGTCATATGGCAGATAATGGGATTGATCCAATTTCCACTGAAGTCTGTGGTGGTGACATTGAGTCCAGTATGTTGATTAAAATTTTGTGCTTGCTCATGAGACTAGGTATCCCATCAATAAATAGAATGACATGAAATATCAGAGGAAAATCTATGCACCACATTCTCTGCCAAAAAAATATATGCATTCTTTCAGGACTGCCTTCCTCTCCTGCATCCTCATATTGCTTCTGATCTAGCAAAGGCATCATGCTTTAAACATAATAATAAATATGTTCTTTCTCCTGACTCTCTTTAGGGTCAAATTTATTCCAGGCATGCAGGGTCTGTATTTAAACTTAAGGGTAATGAATAGCCACCATGGGACACGTAGTCCAGCTGCTTGGCCTTCGGTCCTGGTGCAGTGGTCTAAACCAGCCTTTAAAGCTGCTTACACGATGTTTTAAGATGACTGGCTCAAGCTGTGGGATCAGTTTTGTTCTGGCCTCTCATGTTGCCCATTCTCCTCCTTGTGTGGGACTGCTGGTCTTTGAGATACCCTGCTAGAACTGAATCTTTGGATTTATTCATCCTCATTTCTACAAATATACACTTAATATTGAGCTATGTAGGATTTGAGCTATGTAGGAATTAATCATTCATCTTTTAGATCATGCTTTTATTGCATTTTCTTCTCTTTGATAACCTTATTAAGGCCTTTGAAAGATCAAGCCAGTACTTTGTATAATGAGTTCTTAGTGATTTTTTTTTTTTTTAAATCCTGTGTGGAAAATTTTCATGATTGTATTCAAGATTCTTATGAGGGTCTTCAGGCTTTTGATTATTTCATCTGTTTTCAAGAAAAATGAAAGCTAAACTTAGCTTACATAAACAATATTAGCACTAACTGATAGTTACTGGTAAAGAAGAACTTTTCGCAATGATACCTGAACTTAATTTCTTTTAGTGAGGGTAAATTTGATGTGCCTGATCAGATTTATGGACTTTTTTTTTTTTTGCAATGGAAAATTCACAGCTTATTTAAAATGTTTGTTTGTTTTCTAACTCAAAGACAAAATCAGAATAGAATACTCCTACAGATAGGCATTTACAATGTTTTTTTTTTCTGCTAGATTACTTGAAAAGTTTTCAAGTGGAAGTAAAATAGACCATTTAAAGAGAGCTCTGCAGCAGTAAAGAATATGCAGGGAAAGTTTTGTTTTAGATTTCTTAACAGGAAATTTTGTCCCGAGCAAGTAGTATAAAATCTGAATTTCACAGTTAAAAATGTTTTGGTTTTTTTTTTTTTTTTTCCCACATCTTGGCCTGTTAGACATCTTTAGCCTACATTTAAAGTGTTGAATAGCCTATTTTAAACCAGTTACATGGTTTGGAACATGCAATGGAGGCCTATACTTGTTTGGTGCCTAATATTCTAAGTATACAGGCAAAGAATAAACATACCACATACAGATATGTTTCAGATAACATAGGAACGTTGAAATCAACCACTTGATGGTTTGGGGAGAAAGCAGGAAGTGGGAGGCACTGTTTCATAACCTGAAACTTAAAAAAATGAACTGTCAAGTGAATCTGTGCCTCTCCTATATGATAGTGTATAACCAAACATACTGACAGTCTTCTGCAATATGCTTTAGGATAGTCCAGTACCCCATATAATTTCCTTTTTTACCTTTGCCATGTAACATGTACTATTAGAAGGATGAATAAAAAAACTCAGAAGAGTTACTAAGGGTTACTAAGAGTTACCCAACTAAATGTAGGACATCACTTTCTATAATCTTGAGTACTTCAGACTATATTATAACCAGTAGTATAGTAGTATGCTAATAGGTATAATATAGTATTGAGTACTGGAGAAATTTCTTCTTCCATTACTGCAGTAAATATTTTCCACTGTTAATTTCTGTCTTATATGTGATATAGCCACTGTTTAATTTTATGGGAATGGTTGATAGAGATGTAGTTAGGCCAAACTGACTGCTTCCAAAAATTCCAAACTTCTAACATCTTAGGAAATATTTAATTAAAGCAGATAGACCAAAGTGGTACACCATGCCTCTCATATATGAAACCTCTACATATAGAGAGCGAAGTGTCCACAGTTGTTGCCATTGCTTTCTTGCAATGCAATAGCATGTTGGAACCAAGCCATAGATCTGCTTTCCACTGTGCTAATGCAATGCAAACACAGACAGAAAGAAATCCATTTACAGAAGGTGGTTGTTACTTGTAATAAGACTTGATATAAAGGAAAACAATGCACAGAGAAAATTTCAAGATGAAAACAAGACTTGATGTTAATTCAATGAGTGACAACCAACCTAATCAACTTACTGTCACCTTACTGACGGGACAGGAATTGTGGGAGACAACAGGAACAAAAATCTAGTGGTAGCAGTGGCAAGAATAGGGAAAGATTGCTGAGTGCTATGGAGAGAGACACGTCCACGCCGACGCTTACAAAGGAAAGAACAAAGTTGACAAAGATCAAACCGCTCGTGTCTCCAGTCTGATGTTCTATTACCTGTCACTGCCAGCTGGGGAGGACGGCTTCTTCAAAGGCACCGAGCCTTTTTGTGCACAGCGCGATGAATATTCGTATTGCCTAGCACTGAAGAGAAAAATAATGATTGAAGAACTTTGGGAAGACAACGTAAAGCTGATGAAAAATGTACCCAGAATCGGCAAAAGTTTTATCACTGTGAAGCTGAATGGGGTGAGGCAAGGGAGTTGTTTATCGTGTTGGATGCCAAACTGCACAAAACCTTTGGGGTTTGCTTGATGGATACTGTACAGGACACTTGGAGGCTTTGGGGACAGTCCATTAACTTTGCATCCTAAAATTTCCTTGGGAGCATATTTTCTCCTGATCACAAACTAATTTCAATCTGCTGAAGGACAACAAATGTGACCAGCTTGGCCATTTAGAAGGAAACTCAGGGAAAAGAACCATAAAAATGAAATGTGGTCATGACGGATGACTAAGCCTTTCACTTGCTGGAAAACAGAAAAATTTAAGTCTCTGCAAAACAGAGCAATGAAATCTTAGTCGCACAACAAATTTTATCGCAAACTTTAATGGGAATAGGATCCCTTTCTCTGATTGTGCTGGCATATAGCTTTGGGATTTTAAAAGTAGAGGTCTACCGAGCATGCATCTGTTATTAACACTGATGAAATTCAAACCCAATTAAAAAGACCATGTCTGTGTAATAACAAGCTTAACCTCACTGTCTTCAAATGGCTTCTGACTAGAATTAGAGTTAGCCAGCTTTGGTGTAACTTCTTTTTTTTTCTTTTGTTAATTCCTCATCACCCAAAATGTTGTTGTCTTTATAAAGATATGCTTCACGTATTTATTATAGCACTAACAGAGAGTTTGGGAGGAACAAAGCATTCAATGACTGTGTTTGCTGTTTCTTTAGTATAACACTTTGCTCCTTCCTCTGGATCAAAAACTAAACACTGAGGGTGCAATCCTGCTCCAGTGCTATAAACGCTTGTTTTCTGGTCTGACCAAGCTCCAGTCATGGCAAAAATGTAGCAACGAACTTTGTGTGACTTGATTTCCATCATAAAGTGTCGTAGTCTTGGGAGTGATCTTTGGTGTATGTGTTTTCCTCTGCCTGTTGGAGCTGTCTACAGACTCCTTGAACTTCAACCAAATGGACATGATTTCTTTGTGAGTATTTTTAGTAATAGGACTAGGAACTGGAAAGAAATATATATATTTAAAGAAAGTAAAAACACTCTTATCAAGTTGTGTTTTTTTTTCTCTTTGAGAATTCATTTCAGGTGGGGAAGTCCAGATGTAAGGGGATTGATGACATTTGGGCATGATGTTTTGGACTTTCTGATTTAAAAGAACATGATTTAGAGGAGACCAAGAGGAAACAAAAGATAAAATTCTGCTCCACAGAAATTAGAGCAAGGATTGCATTATTTGGGTTGGAACATGTTAAATTATGATTATTCTGTGCTAAAAAACCTGTTCCCTTATCCATGTAAAACATTTTGTTCTCCTAAACAAATGTTTTGAGGGTAGGGAGAAATTGTTTGTGGAAGACTTTTAAATTATTTTTAAATACATTGCAATAATTATCTTGCAGAAGAGAGAGAGCCTTAAAATTATTCTACAATTAGCATATTCAGCCTTGCATGTGAATGATTTACTTAAGTGTCAACCAGAAGACTAATATAGATATATTTCAGTCAAGAGAAGGGCATGGAATCCTTATCACGGTGCTATGAGTCTGGAACCTAAAAGAGTTTGGAAAAACAGACAGCAATTAATTTTGGCCTTCAAGGATTATCAGAAAGCCCCTCATAAATTAAGTAGTATGCTGGGGAAGTTAAGAAGGTAGGCAACTGTGCAGTGCCGGAATACCAATGACTGCCCTTGTTTATTCTAAAATAAACAGCTCGCTCATAGCAGGAGAACAGTGACTTTCTTGTCAGCATGTGAAGCTAAGAATTTGCTATAACTCTTAATTTGCTCATAATGGCACCAAACAAGATTTTTTTTTTTTGCCTTTTGAAAATAAATACTTTCATATAGAAAATAAAATGTTTGTTAGGAACAAAAATGCAGTGCTCTGATACCAAAAATGCTCACTGGCACAGCAGGCATCCTGTAATTCAGTGGGAGAAAATATAGAAATATATAGTTTTAAATAATGGCAATTCCTTTTTTGAAGGGTACTTTCTAGTAAAATGATTTTGTACTTCCCATTACCTTCCCAGTGAGTTTTTCTGAACAGAGAGATCCAGATTCTGATTTTAATTATATTCATGAATTTCCATTCGTTCTGTTAGTACCTGTGCACAGATGCAAGAGAGATTGGGCTGTAAGGTGAACTTTAGGATAACACTGGTGCTTTTGCTTCATCAATTACTGTGTTGCAAAATCCATGAGTGAAGAAATCTGAGCAGAGACAAGTTTGTGTTCTTGTTTTGTCTTGATTGGTCCCCCTTCTAATAGTGAAAATAGGCTGTACTTCACAGAACAAAAATTAAAAGAAGAATAACTCAATGGGCTACAGACCAGTCAGATACTCTCTGGACATCAATTGTCTTTATGTGATCTCTGAAGAGCCGCTTAATTATCATCCAGATTTTGTCTTAGATTTGGTATTAATAATAACATCTCTGCATTGTGGAGTTGAACTATCAGCCTAAGCTATTTTTGTTTGGGATTATTTATTTGAGTCTGAAGCTTATGTGCTCACAACACTGCATTCCCCTTGGGGTATTGTTATTTTTGCTAAATGAAGAAGAAACAACATTTCCGATAAGAACATTTCATGAGAATAAAGTTCTTTCTTTATGGTGAATTAAGCTGCTAAGTGTTCGGTTTATGTTCTGATCCCAGCATTGCAGAGCTGCACAATTCCAAAAGTGAAGAACTCGAGATTTGCAGCTTTTGCATATCTCCTTGGGGGGGGGGAGGAAGATAAATTGTCTAAAACCTTTCCCAGGGAAGCTATGACCAAATTCAGCCTCCTGTTGCAAACACAGTCTTCAGTGAGCGACCTTGTTTGATCTCTTTTGGAAATCCTAATTAACTATATCACCTCAAACTTTCCTATTATGATAAGGCTTGATGTTGTGTTCAAAGAACTCCAGGAGCTTTGAGAGGCATAGCAAAAGTTATGTTGACTCATCTCAAAATTTTGTAGTTATTTCTGTGTCCAATAATTCTCTTCTTTATTGTAATTTACACCCAGCTAAGATTATGGCAATCCTCTCTTTTTTGGTGCCTTTAATGTTGGTCTCTTGTGGCAGTGGGTAGATTGCACCTTTAGAAGTATAAGCAGGTGAGAACAAATGCTCAGTAATCCACGTGGATTTAAATGGAAGGAGATCCTGCTTGAGGAGACATAGTGGTCTATGGATAATAAGATGAGAGCTTAAAATTGGGAGCAGAATTTGAAATAAATGGCTAATGAAATGCAAAGATTTCATATAAGCTATTTTCTTTGTTGTGTTTGCAAGCCCATAAACTGCATAGGTAACAGATGCTTTAATTCTGCAATTTCAGGGCTGGAAAATAAAGGTATTAGGTTTGCTAAGAAAAACTGCTATTTCAAAAAAAACACAGTGTATTTTTGTCTACACATCGGAAATGTTCTAAGGTATTTTAATATGCCCAATTAGGATGTATGTAGGAATTAGCTTGTCAGCCTTTAACAAGTGGTTGCAGCATTTAAATGGTGGCTGCACAAAAAGTGAGGTGATACTGAGTCTGTCCCTGACCGTTTCTCACCTGCCCCTTAAGCCACAGGGATGCTGGAATTATTCTAGAAGCTTCTGAAAGACTATCCCAACCTTATGTTACCAGGTCAGTAAATATCACGTGGATACAGCATTTGTAACGACACTGCCCATGGAGACCACCTCGGCCAGCAGCCTCGGTGGAAGCTGGTTCTTTGCAATGGGGAATTGTGGTCAGGGTTTAGATCTGCATGTCCCAGTGTGAATTTCCAGACTTCCCCACATGTTTCTGCAGAGCAGGTTTCAAGATCTGCACGCTCGGTCCCAGAGCAGCCATTTGGCAAAGAGAAGAGCTCACTGCTCTCCTCTGCTCTCCTGCTAACAAACACCTTTTCCCTTTTCATTTTTCTTGTAGCTGGCAAATCCTCTCCTGCTGCCAAAACATGAGGGAATAAAGACAAACTTTTCTTACTCTGGAAGCACTAGTTACTCTGATGGCTTCCCCGTTAAAAATAAGATGCAGTTGTTCCCATCCCAGCTGCAGCTCGGTGCGGGGTGTGCATAAGAAAGCCCGTTGCTGTTTGCTCCGCTGTGCTCTCTGATAAGCCTGTGGGGTTTTGTTTGTTTTCTTTTAAGCCTCAAAACCTATTTCCTAGCAAGAGATGTAACTGGAATTGGTACTTTAATGCCATCGCTTGCCTTTGTGCCCGTGTTTTGGATGGATGCGTCCGCAGGCTCCCTCTCCGGGTGCGGAGTGACAAGGACCGGGAAGGCCCCCCTGCCAAGGCTGAGCGATGGTAAATCAGCACAGAGGGGCCTGGCAGCAGCAGCAAGTGCCACATACCGCAGTGGAAAGGTTCCTCCTCCTCCTCCTGACTACTAATGCATCAAGTGGTACCCGCACAGCTCTTCTCTGTGTGGTACATTCATCAATTAAATTAATTCCAAGCAGTCGTTTGCATCCTGGAGATGAGGCAGAAGTGTCTGCAGCACTTAGGAGCTTCCAGGAGCAGCAGGGAGGGAATGGAGGAAGAGGCTAAAATACGTAGTCACAACATGGCGAAGCCCAAATGTCTGGGAAATTCTGCATCCGTGGAGGGAATTATTGCTGTTAGAACACAGCAAATGGGAAGTTTATGTAGAAGGGTACCAAATATCGCTGCTGTGCCCTTGGCCTTAGGAGAATTTTAAAGCTTCTCTTGTTGTAATGCGTACCCTTGAGGGTGTATATTACCTGGCTATTTATTGGTAAGAGTGGGATCTTTTTATTTGTGCTATGCTCTGAAGTGACGTGTTACAACAGCAATAAATAATGTCCATCAGACCTCATATAGGAGTGGGAGTTTACTAAGAAGCCTGTTAAGCTCCTTAGGGAAAGCAAATTCAGCTTTCAGAATGGCAGTAGGTATATAAAAATTTTCCATGGTCAAGATTGGATTTGGTTGAAGGAGCTAATCACAGAACTCTGTACATCTGAAGTTCAGTACCACCTCCACCTACTACATTCCATTGCAGGAATTAGACATATGTGCAGTTGACTTGCTGAACTGGAACTGAAGGGACAGCAATTCCTGTGAAGTTCATGGAATTGTCCTCATTTAAAACTGTACAGGTAAAAGAATATGACCTATGGAAAGCTCTAGGAAAAAAATGCTTTATCATAGATGATGTAGTTGGCGCAACTGCAGTCGAAACCCCAGCTGTCTTGTTGAGCCTTTTTTCCCCACTAACAGTAGAACTGGGTGCTGATTTATAGTCCAAACAAGAGATCTGAGCACCTCTACAAACACAGAAGTCTTTCAGTCCTCTCCTTTCTCTATCTCTTCCGTTTACCATGCTCCCATGATTACCCTATAGCTGGTAGTAGTTACTTTCATGCAATGTTGTTCCTAAGTTTAAGCAGTTTTGTGAACTCTAATAGGATTAGCTCTGTGATGCCTCCAAGATGCAAACAAATGCATGCAGTTCCCCCTTTTCACAAGGAAGAGAAGTTTGATGCTGTTGTTGGCTCTGAGGTCGTCCTCTCGTGATCCTCAGCCCTTGCACCATCTCTCCCCACATTTGGGAGCAGATCTGCTGAAAATTGCTAGAGAAAATGTTGTGCCATGGGCTTGGGAGCTTGAGTATCAGCTCAGCTCTGGTCACCTTCGCCTGTTTACTCCTCTGGTTTCATTTAATATCAGGCAGATCATTAGTCTGACCAAGCTGGATTTAGGTTCGGTTTGTTTCCTTTCTCCTTTCCATTAATTTTTATGACAGTAGCATTCATGCATTCTCCCCCTAGAGGAACAAGCAAAATAAAAATGGGATTTGAATTGGAATTAAGGAAAGCCCCTGTATATTTTAAACAAGAAAAGGTTTTATTTATATTTCAGAAAGAAAATATCTTCATTTAAAGTAACATCACTGCCTAAGAGAAATGAAATTACTTGGATGTTCTAATGTGATGTTGTGGGCAGTGACTGTTAGCCAGTGAAGTTAAATCAGAAGGCCCACAGCCATATACTGCAATTTAATTTTGTGTAGACAGAACAGAATATATGGTTGTTGCATCCCCAGTATGTCTGATATATGCTTCCATTTTCATACTGTTTTTTGAGAGCACTGAAATTTAGGAGGAAGAGACAATGCGAGAGTTTGGGCAGAAATGACTTTTCTTTGATAATAAAGAAGTTCTCTTCTAACTTTGGTCCAAGTCTAGGTTGGCTTATGTTTAGTTTGAAGCAGTTTGCTTATCTCTAATTAAGATGTTTTTTTTTCCTGACTGGCCTTAAGGCCAACAGGGATTTTTTTGCAATCTGTGCTTTAAATAAGAATTTAATAGTTTACTTCTGGGAAAAAGAGCAAAAACAAAACTCTGCAACCCTAATGTGACAGATAATAAAGCCAACATGCGAGATAACAGTATTAAAATTTGATAGTTTAATATCAGCAAGAAGATTGTGATCTTTATGCAGGAAAGCAAAGCTGAAAGTTCAGCCTCTGCAGCTTTCCATGTTCTGCCTGTAAGGGGCTACTTGCAGCATAACATGGGGCAATTTTCAAAGGATTCGTATTCATCTGTATTTTGGTGCAGGTCTCATCTCTGAGGGGCAGCCACTCGTGAGTCCTCACACCCCTTGGGGAGTCCTCCCTATAAGGCCACAGGGTAACACTACATTCAACTATGTGTTTTTGCCACTGGTCATACTTCTTGCTCTCTCCAACTATTTTAAAGCTTAATATGTGTGATCTGGAAATAGGAACTGGGTACATATTCCAGATGTTACATCTCTGCCAGTCTAAATATGATAATCTTCTATATTCTGCTAGAGGGGGGCAGGTCTCTCTGCGAAGTTCCCTGAAAATCACGTGCTTTGTGTTAAGTCTGGAATTCCCCCGTTAAATGAGAAAGACTGTAGATTTAATTCTAGACTTGGTCATTTAAGAAACAGAGACCATTCCTAAATATGCAAAGAGAAAAGATGGAAAATTTTTGTGCAATAATTTCTAGTTTTTACTCTTGCTCATATCACAGCTACAGCTCTAGTAAAATCTATAGAGTCCAATAACACTATGGGATAGCAGTTATTTAGAGGTCATTTGTTTTGATTTAGTTGAAATTATTTCAAGAGGCTGGCTGCATCAATTAAAATTGGAAGCTACAATAATCCTCCTCTAGATTTAAAACTCAGCTATACTGAACTCTTGACCTCATTGTATCCTGCCTCCATACAACTCTGAAATACTTGCAACTTAAATTGAAATTGCCCTTCTACATAATTAACTTCTGCCTGCAAAAATTTTGCACCTTTGTAACGAAGTTCAGTAGCAGAGCTTTAATGTCATGTTGTGGTTTAATCTCAGAGAAGCAATTACTGTTGCTTGGTTACTAGTGCCATTGCTAGCTCATTTTAAACCAAAAACTAAGCTAAGAGCACACAGTTTTAAGTTTAAGCCTTAATAGAAGGTAGAAGTCAAGGTTAAGAATATTTTAAATAAGTCTTTTGTTTTTATCTGAGTCCTGATGCTTTTGTGTGTCTGTGTAAGTTCATAAAATATTTTTCAATGGGATGTCATTTGATAGAATTTTGCCAAATATGCATTCCTCAGTAAAATCAGTGCTGGTGACTAGGGGTGTTCCCAAGTCCCAAGCTGAATAAAAGCACAATAGCTATGAATTTCAGAGGAATAAAAAAAAAAGTATGAAAATATATGAATCAAAGTTAATGGAAAGAGCAGCTGATAACCTTGTGAGCAAAACCCAAACTGATATGGATTTCAACATCCGTATCAGTTGTTATGGATTCCTTTTCGGTAGGCAAATTTAATAGATTTCAAAGCCTCTGTAATGTGGACTTCAGCAACAGTGACAGAGGATCTGCTACTCCTGGGTTTGAACAGAAGTGCCCCATTGATTTCACTGGAAATGTTGGGTAAGGACCAAATGCTGAAATCCTTAGGCTTAATAAAGCTATTGGTAATTTGTTGTATCGAAGGGTCCATTTAAAGGTTTCAAATTTGTTCTTGCAATAATTAGAAGAATATTAGATTCAGAAGTTATTTTGTGTGGATTCTCCTCCTTTTGAATTGTTTTGACAGTTTTCAGTCCTTCATATATTGAATAGAAACTTGATATGCAGATATCACCCTGTTACGCTCTTGTCAGTCTTCCCTTATGTAAGTGAACAGGTTAACTTGCCCTTTGCTATTTTGCTGGTTTTAAGTGTTCCTGTGGTTAGATAAGGAACTCATGAATGTTGCAGATGTGTAACTAGTTATTCCAATATTCTAAAAGTGTAAATGATGTCTCCCTCCCCACTCTTTCACAGAATACAGTTTTAATACCAAGGGGATAAAGCATATCTGTCATGCAGAAGGATGTATAATAAGAGCACTGGTAAACTAAAGAAAAACATAAGCTCTAAGGATTGTGCGTATGATGAACAAGGCTAGAAAAGAGACAAGATTCAGGCTTATTGCTGAAGCTGAAGATGGATGGCATCCTTACCTTGCCTTGTGCAAAGAATTTTAAATTTCATTTAAAGTTGAAATATTAGCCAAGATACTGTTCACCTGCTATGGATCTTCTTTGTTCTTCACGCTGCAGTCATTAGGATATTTGAATTCTTGCATGGATGGCAGAACTTGTAAACAGAAGTACTGTGCAGTTTTGTTGAGTTCTTTTGTTTTAGGGATCTGCTTTCTCTTTGTTGCCCCATTCTTTCAAGGACTGGATTTGAGAGTTTAAAACTGGGTGTTGTAGCAGAGGTAGACATTGCTGATACCCACCAGAAGTTTATCTATGCAGTGTTACATGTATCTAAGTGTTAAGAATTCTTTAACATATTATGCTACAGGTGACAAAGAAGACTTTTATAAGCCAATTTCTGCAAACTTCTCTATGAGATTCTGTTTGTGAGCACAGATCTTGTGCATTACTTCTTACAAACTGGGTCACTTGCAAATTGGTGGTGTTCAGTTAGGAGGCATCCAAGCTGTGGTGGGTTGATGGGCTGTGCCAATCGCGCCGGTGTATCCTGACCTTGACAGTGAACCAGCTGCTTGATGTTAACCAGATCAATTATCCACGAGGACAGTGTGCAAAAGATAGTGACTAAAAGCAGCATCTTGTATGTGGTGAAAAGTAGAAAAGGAGAGGCTGCTTTGGTATATGAAATAGATAAACAAAAAGTGTGCAAGCATTTGAAGCTCTCTGGGCTTCGAGATAGCGCTCTGCAAAACAGCAAGCAAGCAGCGATTCACTGTTAAAATTGAAATGCATTTTGCCGGCTTTACTCAGCCCACTAATTGCCCGTGAAAATTCAGGTCTGGTATTTGACACATTAATTACTCAGAAAACATTTACACTAGGGTTTGCAGAAAGGAACAAAGAGAAAATGTAACTGAGAGAATAAAAAGCTGGGGAGAGGGGAGGAGAATTTTAAGTCACATTTTGATGAATTAATCACACCCGATTCCCTGGGGCCAAGTGCTGAGCACGGTGACGCGTTGTGGAAGTGAGCAGGTCCTCACTATCTACACCAAAAATAGGGGTGAGGAACAGCAGGTAGACAGCAGGCTTGGACACCAGTGTGTCCCCTCGTGCCATGTGTGGTCACCTGCTCCACAGAGAGGCAGGGGCCATGGGAGAGGCTTCCCAAGAGGATGATACCATTGGCAAGGGCCCACTCAGCCAGCAAGCTCTTGTTGGTCCACCTGTACCGAGGGCTGCAAGGAGTAGCCCTCACCAGGGCACATTCTTCACCTCAGTCTCATCTTTTGATGCCCTCCCTGGTCTCTCCAGAGGTGAGTCTTAGGGGTAGTGATTTCTGAGTGTAATTACAGGTATCAGTACAGGGCTTCGTGCCCTGACTCTTGCGAGGTCTCAGGCATCAGTGGAAAGAATGGATTACAAATCAGGGGGAGAAAAAGAACCCCCATGATATACTGTGAATTGCACTTCCTTGCAAAAGCAAGGCCATTTACATATGAGTAAATAAGAGCTTTGTGGAAATTTCCTCTTTATGAAGCCCCTGAGGAATAAAAATGAAAGCGTATTTTTTTCTCCTGGATTCCATTGATTGTGGTGTAAAGAATATTTATATTGTGTGCCAGAAAGGAGAGGGAGGTTGTTTGCTGTGAAGAGAATTAAGGCATGAGTTACTATTGAAATTAGTACTTTCTATCGACTCAATCCAGTTGTCTCCAATCATTCCAGTTTTACTGAAACATTAAACTACTTTAAAACTTTCATTTTCCCTCTAAAACTGAATTACTTTTGTTTTCTCCAGCAGTAGTGCCACCCCAAGGCAAGCGAGTTACAGTAGAGCAAACATATAAACAACAATCAAGGCATAATTGCTAAATGGGAATAACACTTGCTAATGCTGATTCTCCCAGCCCAACTCCGTACATGCAGTAATAGAAACCCCGTCCTGTTCTCAAGGCAGATGTTGGATACGCTTGAGCAGTCTGGGGTTGTCTGGCTCACTGATTACACAGTTCAATCCAAATCTGGTTTATTCTTTCTCTTAAACTAAGACAGATCATTTTTTTTCTAGGGGATAGATGGAAAAAAATCTGAGAAAAGTAAAGAAACATATGAATATTCCTTGTATTATCGAAAGCCTTTACTGAACGTTTGAATCTTGTTTTGGATCTTGTAACTTTTTTCACTTTTCTACTATTACTTAATGTTTCTGTCTCCTTCTTGACCAGAAGTATGGATTAGGATCCCATTTTTATAGAATGACACAAATTCATTGTGGGCAAGACTGCTGTGGTCTCAAACTCCACTTCATAAAATAAGCGTTTTGCTTCAGCTTCACACAGTTTTTCAACCTCTGTGGCACATATCCCAGTAGAGTGTAGGTTTTTAACCTCTTCATAATAAATCACCCTCCTCCAGTTCATCTTAAAAAGAACTTACTGTGCTCAAACTGGAGAAATTCAAAAAGCTATAGTAAAGGGTTGTGAATCACATGAGCCTTCAGATATTCCCAAATCCAATAGGTTTACAGAACTTCTATCTAGGCATGTATTGGGTTAAATTTTTATTGCAAATTCAGAAACTATCAGTGCTTAAAAATATTGAACTGCAGAATTTCAGTCTCATTGTTCCTCGTGCTATAGAAGCCTAAAGCCATAATCAAACACCAGCAAGTCCCATTTGGCAAGTCATTGTACAATAGTTCCTCTTCTCAACTTCAAATTTGCATTTTAAGGGAGAAATAGAGGAGAACAAGAAAAAAGCAAAACACTTAGGGTCGTGTGTAGGTATCAGGGTACCCAAAGATTGTAGCAGGTTTTGCTTTGTTTGTGCAGGGTTTTTTGTTTCATTTTATGGCATCAGTGGAAACTGGAGTTCTGGGGGCCATTTGGATGTGTTTTCAAGGGAAGCTTTGCAAATGTTTGGAAGACAGTCTTGGGTAACAGTTGACCTCTTAAGGATTGCCAGGGTAGATGCTCAGGACTGCTGTTAGCGTTGCTGGGGGCACCTTCATGGGCATCATTGATAGGTGGAGTTGGTGGCCCAGGTCCCTGCAGTGGGGACCTGACCTCTCTGCTGGCCTCACACCTTCCCAGGGCTCATACCCATGAGGGGTGAGCAAGGAACTGGGGCTGTTTTTGCACATCATCATTTCGGCACCTACCGCAGCTTTGTTGAGTGCCATGCGAAGTGGATCACAAATTTTGCTGTTGCCTTTCCTTCCTAGAGTTGCTAGCAAGATGGGGCTGGGAAGTGGGACATTCCTGTCCGGATCGATCTTCCTCAGTGGAGAAAGCAGCTTCGTTTCCTTTTCTGGGCTTGCTATCATGGGCTAACAATTCACTTTGAAAAATCACGTAAAAATTGTGATCAACTGAGCTCGGAATTGCTAAATGCTGCATTTCACCCCACGGAGATAGATGAAAGGAGCTGGATATCTACTTCTTAGGCCTGTCGTTACACTTCTATCCAACAAACAGTCAGATATAATCATGGTGCCAATAATGTCAATTTATCATTAGTCACAAATATGCATTTGATGTTGATGGAGAAGAGGCACATGAGCACCCACCAGGGAGCCATGCAGAACGGTGCAGTAGCTGCAATGCTCCTCCATGGGGGTCACAGCGGGGGACGACACCAGCTTTGTGTTCTTGTGCTTTTAATCAGAAGCTTTTTCCATGAGCAAGGATGGAGATGAGCACCCTGTTCCTGCCAGATCTCTAGTGGGAATTGAAGCTGTAGTACAGGAGATGAATTCCCACTGCTGGAAATCAGGTGTGTCGAAAGGCATCTCCTCTGTCCAGAAATCTGAGCATATGCTCACGATACTCCCCAAATTCTATTTGTGGAAGACATGGAAGAGTCCTAGTAAGAATTTTGGCAATCCTTGGCCATAACCAGGATAAAATAAAAATATTTTTTTTCTCTTTCAAATTCCAGATTTTTTTCTTGTTGAAAGTGCTCTTTATTGCTGAGAGCAAAGTGATTCTTCCATAGACTCTCACTTTAAAAACACTTTTTCTCAACAAAGGAAACCAAGACATGTTCAAGGGCAGTGGAAGAACCCACGCAAATGTGTGGCTGGACAGAGAGAGATGTAGAGGGGGGGACTGCTTGTAATTTATTTAGCAATATAATTGCAGTCTGATACTCTCTAAGGATCTATGTGTACTTTGATCTCTATAGAGTTATTTGAGAGCAGAACCTAATGCTGTACATATATATGCAAATAGATATCAAGTTTAATGTTCAGGGGCATTGTGTCATTCACAAAATATAATGAGCCAAATTATCCTTTTCCTGCAGTGTGAGGCCAAAATTCAGCAGAGCACAGCAGCACAAACTCAGCTTTCATTCTGGAAGCAGTGGCACTTAGATACATACTCAAAAACTTTGCTAAATCAGACTGCACTTAAGCACTGCTTACTCTGAGATATGTGCCTAAGGGTTTTGCTGTTTTGGAGACTTAAAGTAATGTGTTTATAATGGAGAAGAAAAAAGAAGTTTTTTAAATGATTTTTTTAATTTTATTTTTTCCCTCAAAAGATGGTCAGAAGGGTCCAGAGTGTCTCCATCCTTGGAGATGGTCCGGATTCATGTGGACACTGCCTGAATGACTGACTTGGGCTGCCCTCTCTTGGGCTTGGGACCAATGGAGGTCCCTGCTCACTTCAATTTTCCAAGAACCATAGAGAGAGTGTTTTTTTTTTTTCTGAAAAACACTCCTACAGTCTCACATTTTTCTTTCCTTCCTTGGCAGTGTTTAATCTGCTTGGTTTGCACACATTTACTGCAAGTCAGCACTTTTATCCCTGTCTTTCAGTTAAAATGAAGCCTTCCAACCTGGAGCCATTTGGTGAGAGAGGAAAGTAATTATGCACAGAGCTCATGTTGATTGCAGATTTCCCGCTCGTTTTTATGTACCTAGTCATAATCTAACACCCATAAAAGTTAAGTATTGCTGCATTGCTAACGTTTCCATTTTGCTTTCTTCTTCTCTTAATACTGTGCTACCAATTTACTTGAAAAAGAACCCAGAGTCTCCTTTTTATGGATAACATGTCTAAATTTTTTTTATGATAACATGTCTAAATTTTCCTGCCATACTCCCAGAAACAGTAAATTGAGGGGAAAAAGTCCCTGAATTTTCTTTTATTGTATTCTTCCTGAAGCAATCGCTTGGATTATTATTCATCTGCTGACTTTAAAATAATGTCACCCCCTGAAACTCCTTGTTCAGGCAAACTGAATTATTTCTGACAAGGATTCATCTGTGCTAGTAGTGTGCATTGAACAGTCATTTAAAGAATATGTAGATTTAGCTGCTGCTTTTAAACTCGGTGGGGATAATGAAAGCCCATCTCACCTGTGCACCTCGGAAATCCATGAGTAATTAAGGTAACCAGCCTTGATCTGTATTTGGAAAAGTTGAGCACTTGTGTGCGGCACTCAGAGAAATGATCTGTAAATGAATGGATGCAGCTACATCAGTATTCAGTATTATTTGCTGCCATGGAGTGAAGCGGAGGAGAAAACAAAAATATGGAAATGAGAAGAGGACATAACGTGAGAGATGCGAGAAGGACAAAATGCTTCTGAGCAGCGTATGAGCAAGGACATTTTCTTTCAATAATGTTTTTCCATTTGTGCTAAAATAGTCACTCTTCCTTGCTGAGCTAGATATCCTAAAATACAGCCAGAATTCCTCTCACCAAAGAGGAATTCACTTTTTAATCAAAACTTCCCAAACCAAATCTGCAAGTTTAAATTCATTTTAAGGTTGAATGAAATAGGAGAGAGGATCAAGGGAAAACTTTCCTTTAGATTTCCTGAAGTTGCTATGGTAGGAAAGCGGATTCTTGGAGGTGAGGGTCCACTAGGCAGCCAAATTGTGCCATTCGTGTCTGTAATAATTACCACCACGGTGGGTGGTGATACACTCTTTCCTTCATTTCCTTTCCTTCGTGCAGAGCCAAGTGACTGACATCTGGCAATTTCAAGCAATGTGACCCCCTACTTGAGCTCTCTTAGCCTGTTCTTTTTGGGGTTTAGTTATTAATACCGACACTTTAGTTATCAAAGGTTTGACAGGAATGAAGGATTGACCTCCCGTGATTGAAGGTGCAGACGATCTCAGCTTGTTAAAATAATAAATGGATACCTGTCAAAGAGACACTCAGAGCAAATGTGGCCCCTGTAGATATCTCTATTGTAGATTTTTAAAAACTCCTTCTCCTTCCCTGTCCAGATATTAATTAATAATAATATTTTCTTTCATGGAGATAGATGGAACTGCTAATTACTCTTTCCCCAGGAATCCCTCACTTGTACCATTTATCCTGCAATAATTAAACAATTCAAGGCAAAAAAAAAAAACTTTGAAGTAGTTAGTCTGATATAAGTGCTGGTAAGAATTTGGCATGTAAATTATTGCAAAAAAAGGAGGTTGTTGTTTGTGATATCTATGCCTAAGTAAAGAGTTTTGTTGTGCACCACTAAAAACATGCAAACTAACCCAGTTGAATTTTATGCAGTGACACGGGCTTCCTTATCCACACAGGAGACACTGAGATCAGTAGTAAGGGTGTTCTTAATATCCTCTGAATTTAGGTGAATATTCCTCCCCCAGAAATGTTGCTGTGGCTGCAATATGGAATTGTTTAAAAATGAAAAATGACCCTGTTTTGCCTTATTTGGTGCAACATTTGTGGTGACTAACTTGCAGTGTTGTAAAGGCTCTTGTACTGTCAGAAAAGCAGCCGTTGGGCTGCTTTTTAAGAAAATAAAGAAATTTCCTAAAGTAAGGAAACCTGTACTTTTCCATGGAGAGTAGTTGAATGTATGCATAGGTTGTTTCATAATAAATTGTTAAAGAACATTAGTTTTGGACCCTTGAAGCATGCTGAGCTGTTGCGGAGAGAGATAATGAAATGAGCAGGTATTAAGAAATGGCCATCAGAATCTCCACTGGAAGCAAATCTAACACTTCCAGGTACTTTGGAGTAATTATTCTAAGCTATGGACAAAGCTATAATTTTTCCACGGGGCCTGTGCAGATTGGAAGATACCATTAAAGTTTAGGAATAAGAAAAAACAGTAAATCTGGGGGTTAGTTTGGATTTTTTTATATATGTATTTCACTGTATGCAAGAAGCTGTGTACAGTATGTCATGTTCTAAAAGCATAAAAAGAGATAAAAGTTTGGCTTAAATTCATTTTTGAGGATATACTATATGTTTAATATAAACTTCTTGTGCTTGGAAAGCACCATGGGAGCCTTGATGTCACCATTACGCTAGTGTTGGGCGCCATCCTATGAGCACTGTTCCTAATGGCTGCTGTGTTCAATGCCCTGCTGCACGATCTGTGCAAAATTTCACACTTCAGATCTAAATATTCAAAACTGCTGCTGGCAAATGAGTTAAAATCCCACACCATTAATGCTTTTGCAGAAATGATTCCGCAAATAATCATAAATACAAAAACCAGCCTGAGAAAGTTGTGATCTGTTGGCACACTAATTGTCACATAAAATCTATGATTGGAAGAAGTGGCAAGTATAATTCTTTGTACTATTTTATTCTATATTATATTCTGCAATGTCATTTTAAGGCTTCTCTGAAGCTGTGTTTTTAGTCAGAAGCACATGGGAGAAGGAACATGTCATCCATTGCACCCTGATTGTGAAGTACCCAACACCTAGGAGCGCCTTCCCACGCGTGGTCTGAGATGTGCAACCATGAGCAGAGCTTTTGCAGAAAAAGCTTTATTTCAAAAATAACGAAGGAGCTTCAAGAAGGACCAGATCAGAGATGCAAATACTTGAGTCACAGCAATTAAGAATTTACCACATCCTTTGCTTTGTGCTACTGCTCTTCCAAAGAATTTGAGTGACTAACAGCAACATCATAGTACCTCTTTCTTGAATATAAAGCCCAAGAGCTTTGCTCAGATCACCTTCAGTGGTTTATGTTTCATTCAAGAAGGCTGAGAATAACAATTCACCTCTCTTCAATGATGTTACCTTTTCTTTTACGTCCAGCCCCTAGCTGAGCTGTGGAAGATAGAAACCCAGGAGTGATGCATACTTTGCATTATGAAAAGCCACTTTAATGATACAGTTGTAGTAGGACTTGAGCAATTTTCTCATTTGTGTTCTATATAAAATTATACCTGCTAAGAAAGAACAAGAAAGAAAATGTTAGCGGAGTTCTCTCAGGAATCAATCTGGTAGCAGAAATCAGACCATTAGCTTTGAAATGCTGAGAGCGGGACGTGAATAATTTTTGCAACCAACTGAGGACAAAGGAACTGACTCTGGTGTTCATTAGTCTAGCCAATAAAACAGTATCACTGGATCAGAGTCTTACTAAGATTGATGGCGATTGAGGCACAATTTGATTTTTGTCTATGGCTAATAAAAAATCATCTACCACTTTCCAGCCACTGCAATATCTTTGGAGCTGCAGCTAGACTTGGAACTCAGTAAGTATATCATGATCTTCAAGAAATATCTGAAGTTCTTCATTTATCATACTATTTCTAAAAGTTCCCCAGTTAGTAAGGTTTAAAACAGTTCTGTGAGTATGACGTGTGGCTTGGAGAAAAAAAGAAAAGAAAAATCCAGCATTTTCTGCATGTATTTTTAGAACTGAGAGCCACATATAGGCAGAATTTGCAGTAAAGCAGTTGCCTATAGAGCTTTTGACAAAAGGAGTGAGTTACTCTGGTTGCAAATCAAGCTCAGAGAAGCCCTGACAGTTCAGGTTAGGGACTGTATCCTGCTAAGGGGATGCTGCTCACCTTTTGCCAGGAAAAGCACTAACTCTTGTGGATAATGTATTTGCGACGTGTTATTCGCTAATCTTGAATTGGCAAAGCCGGATTTGTCTTTTGCAGGTATTTGATGCTAGGCTGCAAATACTGCAGTACTCACCCTAGCTGCGTGGTTGGATGTTCAACACTACTGCATAAAAGCACAGTGCACTAGTGTAAATGAGTTGTGACCTGCCTTAAGTTTCTTGAAGTGTGTGTGTGCACCTCCCTAGGTCCAACATGTTGCACTAATAATCATAGAGACTTCATTTCTTGGAGCCCACCTGTGTGTGTGTTGAAATGCCTCAAGCACTGCCACCCAAGTGGAAGTATTCTCTTTTTTTTTTCCAACAGAAGAAGCAATGCTTATAAAATCAGTTCCTGACTTTTGTTAGATTTGCTACAGTGCTTTATCCTCTATTTCACCAGAGACTCAAGGCAGCCAATTTTCCTTTTCCAGCACCTTTTCTTAGCAAACTATATAAAGTATGAAATGTACAGATGAATGTCATGTCAATAAGGTCAGAGAGCAAATAACAAACATCTGCTACAGAAGGGCACGTCATGTTCCACAAGCGTAGGGGAGAACCTGCACTTTAAGCAGCAATTCACATTTAGTTGGTAGCAAGGGTGCGCTCCCTGCTTTGGGAAAGGATTCGGTTTGTTCTGATGGAGCTGTGAGGAAAACACCTTGCAGGTTGAGAGCAACTCCATCTTCTTGGTTTTGCTGCCTGAGGTTATTATTTTAATGGATCTTAGCACTGTTCTGAAAGCCAGAACTCAATGAAAATAAATATATATGCAGCTGCCGTGTATTTCCTGTTTCATCTTCAGAGAATGGTTATTGTCACAGATAAGGAGAAGAATATAAATCATAAAGCCATTCAAGTGTGTTGTCTTCCCGGTACCGTCTATCCGCTACTACCATGTCTTCCGTGACACTGATTCCCTTGGTCTGGAGGAAAATAGCAATCTCTGCTTCTCACTTCATCAGCCATCTAACCAGGCGAGCTTTTAAACCCCAAAACACTGTGCTTAAAATCCTGGATCAGCTGAACACAACAGCAGCTTTGCTGTTGCGTTCCCTAGGCCCAAAATTTTATCTTTTGAAGCACAAATCGAGAGCTCCAGAAAATAAATATTTAATTGTTTCTCTTGTAGCTTTTGCTTTTAATATGATAGCTCTGAGAAGCCTCCACTGAGATCACATTCTGCTGTGGCAGGTGCTGCTCCATCTCCCCGTGTCAAGACAGGACCTACGAAGGTATCTTTAACATTCCCAAAAGACTTTTCAGGCAGGCAAGAAAGGCTGACAGGGAAGGTTAGCAGAGTAGTGTTGTTGCTGCTTGCCGCTTCCTGCCACTGAGTGTCTTTGCAGTGGCCCAGAGTTCTCAAATGTATTAATCTTTAAGCCAAAAAGTGTGAATGACAAAGTTAAGATTCACTTGAAATTACAGGTCAGCTTCTCAGTTTGCAGAGAATAGTTTTGTTTTAGTTTGCTATGAGTGAATGCCAGGATCAGAGAAAATAGGACAAAACTATCTTTGTCATTTTGCAGCAAAGCTGCTCGAACACTCTCCCTTGTCCTTCCTTAGTGTGTGTGCAGGGCACTGCAGCAGACGGTGATGGATCTTCCCTGTGGGATGGCAGCAGATAGTGCACATCCAAGGAAAGACTGCACGCAAGGCAGAACTTGCTCAGATGTGCATCCAGGTTTGTCCTGGCGAGCATCGCAATTCAAGTAAGTGCTTCTGTCCCCAAAGTAAAGCTTATAACACATGCGTTAAGCTCACCCAGAAGCCTGGATGCAGATACCTTGTTCTGTGGCAAGAGAGCCCTTTGAAGGCTTTTCCTGCTCAGAGTGTCAGGCATGCGAGTTGCCTGTGTTTGCAGAGATATATATGCATGGAGATATATTTATATATATACACACTTATCTTTCTCGCTGTAACTCAGACAAGAAACACTTGGAAAGAGCTTCTGAAGTAGGATTGACCACTCGAGATTTCCCCCATAAGTTAAATAGACAAGGAAAAGTCTCACGTTACTGCATTATCGTGATGTGCTCTCTAGATATCTTTTTCTTTCCTTTCTCCTCTTTTATTGCCAGTACTGATGACCCAAGTCTTTGTCACTCAAACTAGATGGAGTTTCTCAGCTCCTCCCTTCTTGTCTGCTTGTCCTGGATCTGTCTGGGCTCATCTGTAATGGGAAGAAGACAGTTAAAGCCTCCATGGTCTGTTCAGCTCCTGGTTTCTCTTGCAGAACAGAACCGCTGCTGTCTTTGTTCTAGAAGGTCACCATTTTAAGAAATGCCATCAGAAAAATGCTTTTCTGCTGAACTTTTAAACACTATTATAGCATCTTGTACTCTGGGCAGAAATAGTAGAGCCAGTTAAATTTGGCTGGGGAAGAGTCAGTGAAAGGCAGCCCACACATGAGCAAAAATCCTGCAGTGAGGTATGGAGGGGTCTGATTGCTTTCATCTTTCCGTGGGCTGTTAATCTAAGGGCAGAGGTTGCATGTCCGCACTTCTAATGTTCATGAAAAGAATTGACTGAAAGCCAGTAGCTCTAAAGAATTTTTAAGTGTTATCCATTTATCACTCCACCTCTTTCCCCTGTAGGAATTCTGAAATCCATTCAGATCCCATAAAGTACAAACAAAGGGAAGGCAAGTGTTTTAGTGTGCAGACCAGCAGGCTTTGCAGATGGGTTGGAGTAAGATGAGAGCTATCCTTGTGAGAACTGAATCCATACTTTTCACGTGCAACCTTTACAAATGGTGCCCATGTGGCAGAGATAGAATTACTTTTTTTACAGCTCCAGAAAACAAATGCAAAAATCTTTCAAGTGCATTCAAAGACATTACAGTACTTTGCTGAACTGAATCAATTGTCATAACCTCTGTGGGTGTGTAAAATACAAAATTGCTATTACTCTCGTGGTCTTCCTGAGTTTGTAAATTAGGAGGAATTGATTGTAGGTGCTTTTGGAAAAGATTGTAGTGTATTAAAAGTGTCTTGATGACAAAGAGCAATATATTATTTGTAAGATCTTGTTTGATGAAACTGTCTTGTCCACTAATGGCTGTTTGTCTTCGTTATTGTTCTGACTTGCCTTCTAACAAATTGATGTGTGGGTTGAGAATTTATCATATGATGACTTGAGAAAGCCAGAGACTTTGCCTATGAAAGTGGTTATAATACACATTTGATTTGATAATCTATGGTATTTTCAAGTTAGCTAATGTCAATATTTTCAGGTTTAGACACTCTTTCGCCCAAAACAATTTTTAGAAATTTATTTAAAAATGAAAGAAACTTTGTTTTTCAAGTTACCCTTTTCACTATTCAGATACTTTATTCATTTCAGAGGTTCTATATGTGTAGATGTGGCATTTATCTTTGCATTACAGTGATGTCAAGGATTGCTATTTTCTTGTCTTTCTTGTACTCTTACTCTTAATTTCACTGTATAGCGATCACTGTACTACAAAAGATTTAGAGTTCATGTTTACTCGGGTTAGTAAATACATTTAGCTAAAAATCTTTCATGTTTTAAACACTGATACCTTAACAGCCTCTTTTAAAGTATACTAATCCCTTTGGTTTCAGAAAGCAGTAGAACAAAGGAAGATAGAAGTATGTCAAAGTTAGAGAAAAATGTAGTAACTTAATTTCTTTATTTTGTCTAAAATGACTTTTCCATTTCTAGCTGGAATTCTTTTCTTTCCGGGAGTGAAGTCTAATTCTAAATCTTCAACTTCTTTTATTAAGTAGAGCAGAACCTGTTCTGCTCAATTTTGTTAGACTGGAATTGCTGTTTGCTGCAGGAACCATTTACATTATGTAAGAGGAAATGTAAGAAACTTTGGACTTAGACTTTATAATGTTGCAGTTTCATTGCAGTGTTCTGCAAATCACAATAGCAGAAGATCCGATACTGTCAGTATTGAGTCCAGCATCCTGGGATTTTTCAAATTTACAATCAAGTTCAGTGTGTCCTTCCATTGGAAATACGCCCTTTTGTGAGTTCAGCTTTGGGGGGGATGTGGCATGGAAGGCTGGGAAGAGAGAAGATAATTCTGGTTGTGGCCTATGGGAAGATGTGCCAGGTTATAGAGGATGATTTTCCCTTGTTTTGCAATGAAGCTTTTAGAACCACACTGCTATCACCATGAATAGATTAATGGGGGAAGAGGAGAGCTTGTTCTTCATCAGAGAGATGTCCTTTGTCTTTTGTCTACTATCTGTATCAAATGACTGTGAATGTGTTGCACTAAAAAAGTCACCTGTTACACTGCTATTTGATATTCATTTATGTTTTTTCACAGGCTGAAAAAGAGCAGTTACAACCGGACCTAGGGGATTAAGTAAGAAGGAAATACCTCAATTTTAATAGTGGAATGTGCATTTGAATTTGACAGGGAAGAGTTTGGAGACTGATTCAACAGCAGCAAGACCAAGAGCTCTTCAGAGACCTTTAAGGCTCCCTTAACATTGTAAGCTGACTAGGTGGTGAAAATGGTGGCAAGTGGAACGCTCACAGTTCGCAGTTCTGGCACCAATATTTGTGCCAGAATTTGGACAAGCTGTAGTTCAAAGGGTGGCTGTCATCTTCAGATGAGAAATTGAACCTGGCCAGCAACACAATTGAAAACAAGCAAGCAACATTTTTGTAGTACCTTTGGATTCTTTTTGAAACTAAAATGCTGCTTTCCTAGAGCTTGCTTATAAAATGAGAAGAAAGAAAAAGGAAAGGAAAGGAAAGGAAAGGAAAGGAAAGGAAAGGAAAGGAAAGGAAAGGAAAGGAAAGGAAAGGAAAGG
>JAUBOD010000210.1:2693246-2711910 GCA_032353885.1 Nothura maculosa | reverse complement strand
AATTTTAATGAGTTATCCACGTTAACAAACTCTCTATTGGGGAATACAATGAGCTTGGGATCTTTTTTTTATTTATGCGTGTGATTGTACTCCACTGTCTGTGAAGCTTTGGATCATCTGCTGCATGCCGTCTCCACAGTGACATCTTCCTGAGGACCTGGCGAGCTTGTATCGCAAGTCCTTGTGGCACATTCTGTCTAGAAGGACGGGTATAAACCATCTTTGATGTGTAATCTGGAAAGTGTCAATGAATTGGAAGCAGTTTGCTGTTTGTCATTCATGGACATCAGCAGCACAAGGTCTTTCCTCTCAGATCCAGTGGAGCTGGAAGGATAATTTTGCCCCAGCGCTGGCGTTTTGGTCAGAAATGCTGTACTTGCAAGCAACCCTTCTAAGCAGGATTTCAGTGTGACTTCTGGAACAGATAGTTAAGGCTGCTTTCTTTTCTCAGGAAGTTCTGTTTAACTCTCCTTTCTAGAGTTCCAAGGAGGAACCTCCTCCAAGCTAGTTCCTTGTGTTTTTGAGGACCAGATGTATAACTTATGAGTTGCAAAGTACCTTGAATTTCAGCGATGCATTTGTTTGCTTGAGTTTACATTTTCATGTGGATGATGGGCAATGTGCCAAATACTCTATATCAAGTTTTAAGATTTAACCCAAATGTTGCCCTGATTTCTGTCTGATTTGATTCTTGTTCAGACTGGGTAATGATTAACTCATAGCCAGAGCTGAGTGAATTATTTGCAGCAACCAACTCTTTTCCAACTTAACCAATTTTGGTTTTCACAAAGCTACCCATGAGCAGGCTCTGAGTATCTCAGACTGAACCCAGCTTCTAGAAAGAACACAATTCAGTGTAAGTTGTGCGAATCCTCCAGGAAGGGAACAGTGGTACAGACAGACAGCCCAACAGTCATGTCCCAATTCTAGCTTTCCATATATGTATTGGTTGCATAGATTTGCAAAGTCTTCTTGACTTAAAAGGTTATCTAGAACTTGATGCGCTGCTCATTAATACTTCACTGCTTAACCTAAAGCAGTCAATAAACAGGATTAAGACTTCCAAGTTTATGAGATCATTAAAATTGTAATTTTATCACTATGGTTGATTATTTGGAGTTCAGTTTTACATCTTTTATCTGCAGTGCTGCAAACTAGAAAGCTGCCTTTTTTTCCTCTTTTAAAGGGAAGCTAACCTTGTTGCACAATAAAAATGAATCCAGAGCTGGGAGTTAATAGTAACACATATAGAAATAAAAAGATTCGATCAGATCAATAAATTTGTACTTAGTTTCCTCATACAGAGCCAAATATTAGAAGTGAATATAGCTCTTCATAGATTTAAGGTAAATTATATATGAACATGGCTCTGTCTGAAAGATCCAAAGGTAAAGTTTGTCTCTTTAATCTACAACAGTTATCCATTAAAAGAAATGACTGACATGTCTAATGAATCCATCTGCTTTCTACCAAGTCCTCCATTTTTCATGTTCTTCTTTCTACAAGAAGTATATGTTATATTAGAGTTGTGCAATGGGATAAAAGCAATATAGGCTGAAGCTGCCCATTGCACTGCAGTTGATAATGAATGATCCTGCTTCATATCAATGATCTAAGCAAAAAAAAAACACCCTGTTTTAATTTAGAGTGACTCAAAAACTAGGTGCTACACACACATACAAAAGTCCAAACCAAGAATTTTATGGGTAGTTCTAATCAGACTCCTTTAGCAAGATCTTATTTCTGAAGCAAGATCTTATTTCTGAAGCAGGAAGCATTGGTCTGAGTTTGTATTTCTTTGAAAACTGTTGCTCTGTCTATGGTGAATAATTTTAACACATGACAAAAATTGGTTTTCTTAGAAAAGTTGACATAGGAAAATATTGTCCAGATGTGATGTTATTTTGTTTTTTTCTTACCAGCAGCACTGATGAAAATTCCTAAATATGTTGAATATCATCTTTTTTAGACTGGTGAAATTGAGGAAGAGCAGCGAGTGAGGCCTGTATGAGGAGAGCTGTATGGAGAAGCGTAGTCAAGGTCAGCCCGGGAGGTGAGAGATGCACCTGGGGCCTTTCTCGCCCGCTTGAGCAGCTCCTGATCATGACAGAGCCAGAGACCAGCTGCAGAGCGGCAGAAAGGGGGTTACCAAAGCCTCAAACAGCCACAAAGCAACAGAGATGAGGACACATGTCCAGCATCAGCCCTAGTACGTATTCCCCACAGCTTATTTGCTTGTGTGAGCAGCCCCTCTCCTTTTAATTTTTAATACAAAAATAGAAAGGATTACACACATTAATTTGGTTAGAGATGCAAAGATCCTTACAGTAATTAGGTACCAGTAATTGTATAGCATGGCCAGGTATAGAAATAGAGGTGGAAGTCCACAGCTGTGGACTAATGTGATTTCTCAGCTCTTCAGTGATGATCCACAAGGACTCCTGAAGCCCCAAAGCTTTGCAGTGGGCAAAGAGGAGATTAAGCCTAAGAACAATTATTCTGAACTTGATCCTAAAGATATAATACTCTATAAGGCCCCATTGATTCCTCCTCTGGAGAGAAAAAGTTAAAGAAAAAAAAAGAGGAAAGAAGGGAAGAAAGGGAGATGCATAAATGGTTTAAAGAGCATACAAAGGAGTCTGCCCCATCTAGGATGTAATATTAAATGGGAACCAGAGTACATGTGTAATCCCAATTAGCAGGGCAGAAAAGCCAATGAGAAATGGAAAATCATAGTGACCAGCTCCACAGAAATGTCACCTCTGTCTCTGAATATAGAACTGGAATGCCAGAATGTGCAGAGATTAATCTGAAACTAACGCCAATTGCCGCCCATCATTTTCAGTATATTTGACATAATTACCCTAAGAGAAGTCTAAAAGTGTTATATTGTTAAAGCTGCCAGATGGAAGACAGAACTCTGCTGATAGCAAGCACGTCAGCAAAAATATTGAAGAGGCGCCTGAAAGTTCTAATTAATCCTTTTCTCCTGTTTTTGGACATGTAATTGATGCAACTTTGGGCTCATTTGTTCCATGAAACCCTAGCACTTGGCTCCTGCTTGCAGGACTTTAATGATAAAGGTTTCCCTGCAAAGAAATAAGAAAAGGGGTGGCTCCAAGCTCAATCGAAAGCTACTGCAGAGTTGCCATAAAGAAAAGATATTTTCCACCACTCTGTGAAGCAAAACTTCATATATCAGGGTTGACATAAAATGGTGTTAAACGGGTAATTTTTTTTCAAGCGTTTATCTTCTCTGGCTGAGACCCATTATTTCAGTGCGCTGGTTGGAAACCACCACACTGCATGACACAACCATGTTTTTAATTAGCCTGAAAAGTTTTAATTGGGAAACAAAGGGAGATATCATATAGATTATTATTGCAACATTTAATTGCCTGACTCCAGAGAGCATTAATTATCTTGATGGGGCACTGGCACACCCTTCCGCACTAAGATGTCCGTATTTACAGCACCTTTTTCAGCATACAGTACCTGTTGACTTTCTTCCAGCCTTTCATTAAGGAACTGCTGTGATAGGAATTAACTACAGTAATTCCATTACAAAACCTGCTGTCCAGTGGAATTTTTCTGGAAGATTAGATTTCTGAAAGGGAAAAAGGCCATTTAAGCTAAGCATTTCCTCAAGGCCCAAAGTAAATAACCGCCGAAGAAGGTCAGAATGAATTTCCAATCCTTAAAGGTCTGCTGTACACTCGCATGCGGCGTGCAGAAAATAAACAGCGCAGCTTTCCAGTACAGTGGGTTTTATTGTTTTAAATGTTTCACATTTCAGTTTAGGGAGAGATGAGAAAAGCAGAGGACAGAATCTGATCAAAAACGCTTTTACTCAGAGGAAGAGCAGCATTTTAAGCAGACATTTCAAGGTTGAAGGGATGCTGTAGCAGCCACTCGGGATTGCTACAAGAAGCAAACACTTGTTAAACCCATTGGGGTAGAAAGGCTCCAGGAGACATCGAGTGACCTGGGGTTCAGTCCATGCCCCAGTACAGCCAGGCAAGCAGGGTACGGACCATGGGCCCTGGGTGTATATTCTGCCTGTATTTTATCAGTTTAACAGTGTGCTTATGACCAGAATCTGTCTGGGTGGTGGTCATTGGGTGCTGCTTTACAGTAGAGGTGCTATGAAGGCTTGGTTGTTTTAGTAGGTCTGTAATTGAGTCTGCAGCAAGAAAACTTGTGGGGAGGCTCTCCTTTAACCTTGCTTTCTACTATCTTAATGGAAATTCAGAAGCAGATTGCTTTAAACAACTGTGTTAATACAGTGGCTATCGG
The DNA here is from genome assembly GCA_032353885.1 of Nothura maculosa. Lineage (NCBI taxonomy): Eukaryota > Metazoa > Chordata > Aves > Tinamiformes > Tinamidae > Nothura > Nothura maculosa. Next base: position 2,707,614 of record JAUBOD010000210.1, on the reverse strand, counting down.
CTCTTTCCTGGGGTCAAAAGGATCTACTCTATTCCCGCGCAAGGAAATTAAAACATTCCTCAGGACCTGTTGGCACCACTGAGTTTATTTTTAAAAAATACAGCCAGGTGCTTTTGACCGAGAACATGTGGCTGTGTGATTTGCCTGCCTAGGAGTGAATTCAAAGTTTCAGCCTGCTCTGATTTCACTCGCAAAGTCTTTCAGCAACTGCAAAAGTCCTTGGCCGGCACCTGCAGTGGCTGCAGTCGCAGGGAGCGACGCGGGAATGTTCCTGATGCTGCATACTGATCGAGTGCTGCCAGCTCCTCGCCCCTCGCTGTCCTTTAGTTCTTCTCCTCTCAAGTTGCTGTCAGGAGTAATCCCTCTTCTAATATACTGAGATGGGGAAAATCTCTCTTCAGGGTTTTTCTGGTTGTTTGTTTGCTTTTCAATTAATCGCAGCTAGGGCTGCGCACGGTTAGTGACATTGGGTTGCTGTTCGCATGTGCAAAATTGAAGGCTTGGGATGTGCTGTGTGCAAAATGTGCTGAGGGTAGGACACAGGCCCAGGAAAACCTTGGATCAGACCCCTAGGCTTGACGTCAGCTCCAAAAAACTCCATGTAGCTGTGTTATTGACACTAACTTTAAAGGGCTCTTCCTCTGATGGCAAAAATAATATTCTCTAGGCAACTTCAGACATTTAAAAAAATAATTCCTAGTTTAGTGCACCTAGCAGTTGTGGCATGGCTCTTAGAGACTTGCAGCACTATCTAAACAGAATGTTCACAAGGGTCATTGTCATGTCCAGGGCTACGTGTCTTTTATTTGTGAGGAAGAATTAAAATATGGATTTCTTAGTAGCCTGGATAAACATCATATATTTTTCATCTGTCCAGGTGTGGTCTAGATTCCTAGCTGGTAGATGAATTGAAAGAGCAAAGTCAGTCTAAATGCCTCAAATTTCTGGAAAACTCTGTATTTTTGAAAATGTTTTTGAGTGAACCTAACTCAGATTTAGGTCCGTCAGGGCAAAAGTGAAACCCTACAGGGAAGTCTTAGACCTCACAGGCGTGAGGCAAAAATCCAAGTGCTTTGAATGCTCGGCCTTTCACTAGCTGCTTCTTCCCTAAGGTTTTGCTGTTGCTTTGTTTTTGTTTTAATATATTAAGATCTTTTTCTTGAGGGAAAATTTTCCTTCCACTTCTGTGTATCAGGAGCTGAAAATATCACCTAAAACTCTTCCTAATATGCTTTTTTTCCCCCTTTCCATTTGCTACAGCTGTATTACGGAAAGAGAAGTGATTGTTTTTAATTACCAATGAAAGAGAAGAAAAGATGATGGAAGCAAATTCCGTCTTGGAAAGTAGAAGAGGCTTTCAGTTGTATTACTTAAAAATATCACCACCTCTCATTTCCTATTTGTACTTGCCTGTAGCTCACTAATTCTTATGCAGAGATTGCTGAAGCCAATGAAAGGGTGCTCCCAGTGGCATTTGGCCCCAAGTAAGGTTGTGGACCTGGAGTGTTTTGTGATTCTCTTCAGGTTTCCAGCTTTAGATGCCTGCTTTGATGTGTCTGGATATAGGAAAGCACTCGAGCAACTCTATTTTAAGCACATGAGGAGTCCTGCTGTCTTTGATAGAGTCTCTTGCCCACTTGAAAATTAGAGCTTTGCTAGGTCCAAGGGAAATGGGAATGACTCATAAAAGTCTGCTCTGAGAAGATGAGAGATTGAAGACTGTACAAAGCTTCAAAGTAAAATTGTCATTTAGTCTGTGGAGAAGTACCTGCAATCATGGTGTGAGAACCTGCAACCAGAAAATTTGTTCATTTGGGATTTTTTTCCATTTTGCTTTTGGTTTTGCCTTTTTTTTAACATAAACAATTATTACTGTTTGATTATCTTCTGTGTGTCTTGCAGGGAAAGACTCAACCCAGTTACCAATAGGAAAAGGAAAGCATCCTGAGATTAAAATCCCAGAAAAAAACATCAAATAGAGTAAAACTGAATTATGGTATAGGATGATCTTTAGACACCGGATATAATGAAGGCTATGAAATTACTGCACTGAGCTTCATAAAGAATCACGAAAGGTAAAAGAAAACCCATAAATAACAGTGCAAAGTAGCTGAATATAAAATGAAGGCTTCACTGCTGTGAGTTGTTTAGCACCTAAGCATGATGCTCCACTGCTGGCCTCTCCTCAAGCTTCTTGGTGGATGCCAAGGTCAAGAAGGTTCCTCCTGCCCTGGGGTGCTCGAGGGTTACTAGTCTGCACTCAGCTAGATTTTAAGCTGGATTTAAAATGAGCAATTTAAAAGAAAAGACTCTAACAACATGCTGCTTAAAAGGAGGCACAACCTAAGATTTATCTATTTATATTTGATGAATAAAAGCACACCTAAAGGCGAAGGGAAATCACTTGGAACACACTGCCAGCTTGATGTGTTCTGCTCGTGTCCACACAGCTCCCTGCCAAGGGAAGCAATTTGTTTGGGGTTATTAAGAGCCGTTTTGGTGCTGGGCTGGGTGATGAGCATAGAGCTCTGCTTGGAAGGGGTTGAAGCTTGCTCGCTTGTTGCTTGCTTTGGTTCTCACCCCGAGAAGATGGGTTTTGCCGTTATCCTGATGCATTGGGACACTGACAAGTAACGTCAAATTCTCATGATAGCACATAATGACTCTCATTTTCAAACGAGAAAGAGAAATGGGTGTTATTGCAAAATGTTGTTAGATTTTGTATTGAATCTTGCATGGTAACAGTATAATTATAACGTGTCATCTCTAGCTCAGTAATTTGACAATTCAGTTTCTTTTTTGGGGGGCAGATGGCCTATAACATACCATATTTTTATAATTAGTTTATTCTCTGCAAATTTGGTATGTAATTACTCCCTCATTCATTACTAGTTTCCTTGAAATCTTTCTTTTCAAGAACAAATAAATCCTCCAACACAAGTGACTCTTAACTCTTTGTACTGCTCTCTATCCTCTCGTAGAAACTTACATTTCTAATACTAAACAGCCTGATTATTTTCACACTTGTGACAACTTTTAAATACGCCCTTACCATTGCACTCTGTATAGCACTTGGTTACCTTTCTGTTCCTTTTCCCCCTTCAGTTCAAAAGATACTGAATTTATTTCAAAAGAAAAACATGCAAAATTAGCATGAGTTTTGTTGCAAGGTTAGGTGCTTGCATAAGCAGAATCTACACTGCAGAGAGAAACACACACATGTACCTGTGTATGTATATGCTACATATATATGCATACATAGTATATCATATATGGGAGCTGTAGTTCACAGTGGAGCAGGCATGTTGATCAATAATATGCTTTTTTCTTTTTTTTTTCTTTTTTTTTTTGAGCATTTGAATCCCTGCTGCAGTACTTAGTTTTTCTTTAGATTGCTTTAACAAGTGACATGCTCTTCTGGCAATAAATTTTCTTTCCCAAGCAGAGCTCTGCCGGCTCCCAAGGAGCCCTCCTTCCATGGCCATGCGCCTACAGGGGCTCCCGGCTTGCAGCACCCACTCACATTTTCCATTTACCCTTTAAATAAATTAATTCTGCGCTTAAAGAAACGGATGAAATAACTGCAGGAGAATGGTGGCTTTTTCTGTCCATCTTTCCTTTAGGTAAGGTTGTCTTTTGTCTATTTCCAGAGTAATGTTGTTATCTTAGAAGTAAACCGTATCATGGAGGCTGAGATTTCCAAAGCAGCTTAAAGGATTTAGAGACATTTTCTATTCAAATCAAGAATTTTTCTTTCAAAATCCTTTTGAGCTTCTCAGGTTTGAGGTTTTTTTCTTCTTCTTTTTGTGGTAGTTCTTTAATCAGTGCTTCATTTCAGTTGCTCAGCTCACTTCTTTGTGCTGTCCCTTAATGTCCCAAAAGGGAGAGGAAGGAGAAGTGGAAGGAGAGCAGACAGCTACACATCATCTGTGTTGTTCATAGCCTGGGCATTAGGGCAGCGTGCTCGACATTTACTAGAAGTTGTAGACCCTGCATTTGCAGCATCCAAAATTGCTGAGTTTCTTTTGTTATTAGCACAATCATTTCAACTCTTTATGTCTTTGTATTTCAAATTGGCCTAAATAAGGTAGAGTGAAATTATCCCTGCTTGCATTATGCTGGACTCAAAGAGCTGCAGAGCCCCCTGCATTGACATGTGCCCAGCCCTGCACATGTCATCCCAGACCCCACCAGACCTTTCCTGGGTGACCACGTTGCTTTAGAGCTAGACCAGGTGGTCTGCACATGCCATGAGCTCCCCAATGGGCAACCTTGCTGCCCTCTAAGACAGCATACCTTTAGGTTTTTTCTGTCTCCATTAGTGAATTCCTGATGGCTATAATTATATCCAGGAGCATTAAAAAGAAGCTGTATTTTTATTATGAACCCATTAAAAACTGTGCATTAAATTATCATTTTTTTTTCTGCTTTGACATTTCAGTTTCAGACCATTTCCTCCCAAATTGTAAACATGCATCTCCATGAGCAGTGTAACTAATGAAGCCTGCTTTTCAATAGATTTATGTCTCATTGGTTGGATTCCCTGGTGTCCAGGATGATATAAGCTGCTTCTCAAGTTATTATTGCACTTAGGGTTGACCTGTATCCTTTCTGCCCAACATCTACTCCCTCTCCTTCCATGTGAGTTCTCTCATGATTAGTCAATGGTGTCATGCTGTAGTTTTCTCCTTAGTAAGGTCTCCTTCATCAGTGAAATTTCTTATGTTTGCAGATCTATCTAGATATGATTTGGTAGCCCCAGCTCCATTGGGGAAAGTTCTTAATGATCAATGAGTTCAAAACTTAATGCCATGAGCATGCACAGTGTAATAAGCCATCTAAAATAATAAATTTCATTTTGCCTTTCTTTTTCCTTTTTGTCTTCCATAGTTCCAAATTTACTTCACAGCCCAAATCTTGGACTCCGTAATCAAGATCTGATCACTTTTCACATTTGTGTGTTCCTACTGCTGTGCTATGTTACATCATTTTGGATATCAGAAAGATATAACCAGATTTACAGGAATATACTTTCTTTTAATAAATTGTGCATAGGAAGAGTATTTTTTTCTTTCATGATGTCAAAACTTTCCAAAAAGGTGCAAAACTCATTGTCGGTAACTGTTTTAATAGTTTTGTGAAACACAAATAGCTTCTTATATTCCTTTCAAAATAATGGTATTAGTGCAAAATTTTAGTTTTTCCAATCTCTTACAGTATTTTTTTTGAAGAAAGAGCTGAAAAGTAAGGATTTGTGTTCACTTGTTTTCTGTTCTTTTAACAGATTCCACCAACTGCGATCATCAGTGAGGCAGTGGATTCAGTGAAATTATTTCAGAAAATATCCTACAAAATGCCAGTTGTTATTAAAGGGAATTAGTTCAGAGTTCGTCAAATGAAGATTTTCTCCCTGTGAATCTATTGCTAAAAAGGACAAAGTGTTTTGAGATGTAGCAAATTGTACTCTCAGGAAATTATGGATAACCAATCCACAGAGAAAGCTTCTTCTTTACTGATATTAAAGTTTACAGAAACTCATATGAAGTCTTGCATTAATTTCCATGGGCTTTGTGTCGTTAGTCTGCTCATAGATCGTTTTTAAGTAGTCTTATTATTGTAGCTGTTGTAGTCCACAGAAACAGTCAAACCTTTTCTGAAGCCTATTAAGCTAAATTATATTTACCTGCTCCTTGAGCACTGCTTAGAAACAGAGTTACAGCAAATATTTTTTCTTATTTTTGATCTATAAAATTGTACTGATGATCTCTTGGCAATAATCACACTCAGGAGATTGCTGATACTTTTAGCCTTTTAGCTGGATGGAAGAAACTGCCTTTTGCTTTCTTGTCCATCTAAGTCAGGATTTAAATGCATGATTTTTCGTTTAAATCTTGGAAGAAATTCTGGTGAAATTTAGTAAGGTTGTTTGAAAGAAGTTTTAATTTATCTGTGCTGTTTTGTCCAACTCATTCAGACATCATCAGCTATTATAAAACAAATACTTCTTTGTGTACCCTTCTCAGTAAGCCTTGATTTAATATCTAGCTTGTGAAGTGGATCAGACAGGCCAAATTGAGGGGCATGTATATGAAAATGCTACACAATTTGCAGTCTTTCCTTAGAAAAATATCCATATCCTGAGTACAATCCTGAGTCTTGTAACCTCGAGAAGCTTTACTGATGTTCCTTTGTCAACAGATTTTACTGTGTTGGTTCACAGGACTTGAATGTTTCTTACATGGCTTGTTCTAAGAGGTTAGCAACAGAAAACTAGGGGAAATCCATTTCTAAAGAAGTCTGGATTAGAGGATGGTATAACTGAAAGAATCTTTGTTTTGCGTAAAACAAAAATCATTCCAAAACTACACTTCTAGAATTAATTTTAGGAGTGGAATTGGAAAAATTAGTGAAGTCTTACAAACAAGTAAAGCTGAGGCAGATAGTCAGCTGGCATACACTGGCTAGGGGATGGGCAAGTAACTACATCCATGAGCTGTGGGTTTCAACCTATTATTTTTATTAGCCTTTGTTTAGGGCTGGTAACAGAGGAGGAAAGTCCCACCACAAAAACTTACTAACTACATACCTCTCTGCTGTGCTCTCCATGAGCCTTGGCAAGAGATCTTGTCAATCCCCTTCCATTGCTCACTTTTTTGACATGGGCATTTCTTTACTTTTTTTAAAGTTTAGACTCCTGTTTGTTCTCCTGGCCCTCCAGACAGCGTTGACTTCTTCACAGCCAGAGCCAGACAACAGCTGCCACGAAGCAGAACAGACAGCATATCAATATGGAGCCACTTCTTGCTGAAGAGCTGGACCTCATCCATTATTCACAGTCACCTTTTCCTCCACGTCTTTGTTTGCCAGTCCGACCAGGAAGGCACAGCTCTACCCTGCATCTCCAGGAGTGAACAGCAGTTGGTGAGGTTGCCCAATTATTTGCACTTCCCCAAAGGAAAGGGGGAAGATCACTGTTGGAAGCACACGGGTTTTGCTTCCTGTCACCAGAAAGGTTGCTTTCTTTAGTCTCCAAAGGCTTTGGAGAGTCAATTCGTTTGCATGGGAAAATAGATCAGGAATATGCCGTCAGGTACACTGCGTGCAAGATCGACAGATGGAGACAGTAGTATCTGTCTGCTACGGGGAATTGTCAGAGGGCCACAACTCATCGCACAGGTTCTTAGAGGGCTTAATTTGCTGCTGGTAAATAATCTATTTTTTATTACCACCCATCCCCAGATTGTCAACATTCTCAGCTTTTTGCCACAGCTAATTAGACAAGCAAAAGCCTTATAGCCTAAAGAACAAGTCTGAGCTAAGCACCTGCCAAAATATCTGACTTTTTTTAAGAACTGGAATGTCAAAGTGTGAAGGGGCTGCAGATTATGTTTAAATGCTTTGAGCGTCAATAAGATGATTAGACCCATGAGGCAAACGTTCAAAATTTCTCTTAGACTCACCACTGAGAGAAGGCGAGATAAAACTCCGATAGATAAAAACTACTGTGCAACGGTACCAAAGCTAATTATTCTGCTGAACTCTTGGAGAAATCTTGCAGGGATGTGTTGACATCGTGCTCTATGCATCTGCTTCTGTTCAGGAGGGCAATATTTAATTGCATATTTGAGTGAAATATTTCTTTGTATCAAGTCTAGCTTCCAGAATGGAATTTGTCTGAGCCAAAACAAAGTATAGCCTCACTGTTAGACAGGCATGGCAGATTTGGTGGGGAACAAAGGCTTTTTATTCCTTTTTTTTCTTTTTCCTGAGGTTTCTTGTTTGCTTTCCCTATCCAATTAAAAAGAGAACATTTTCTTTCAAACAATGGATCCAGGAGTTTCTCCAAAGAGCTCTGAACCACGGACAAATGGCATGGAATGATGCCCTTTTATTCAATATGTTGTTTTTAAGGTGTATGTGGAAACAGCAGCAAAGGTAGTATCCTCTAGTGCCCATGTCTATGCAAGGAATACAGCAAAAGTCAAAGAAGAACTTTTTGCTGAAAGGATTTTGCGACATGAAAGATAACTGCCTTGCGTAACTGCTAGGTAATCTACCATTTTGTGAATCAGTGAGTAGACTGTGAATAAATTCTCAGGGAAATATACAATTCTTATTTAGAAAGGGGTCATTGGAACCCAGCTTTCCCAAAAGTCATCCAGCCTATTCAGGAGTGGAAGGCAGAAGGAAGAGGTGCAGAGCAGATGCTTGGCTTGGGCAGGGTTGCATGTCGGTCTTTGGGCAGTCATCAGTCTAAGCCCCTTGCTGCCTTCCCTTGAAATTCAGCAGTGGGACAGTCTGGGGCAGAGGAATTGTACTTTGGTGGCTACTGCATTTGTCTAGAATATGACTGTTTTGTTCAAATCCTTCTTTAGCTGCTTTGGGAGGGACTCAACTCTAGGCTCCTTTGAAGTGAGCACGGGAGCAAGCGTGGAATTCTGCAGTTCGATATTTTGATCGCTTGCTCTCTGTGAAGGACACCAAGGTTTCCAGAGACACATTCTGGCTGTGGGATATTTTGATGGATATATACCCAGTGAAAAAGTTTCCAATCTTTTCCTGAAAATTGATTCTTTTATATTATTTTAATAATATGGTCTTTAGTTTCTGAGAAATTAGAGAAAAATCCTGAATTACGTTATTTTCTTTACTTATTTAGAATTAGAGTAGAAACAAAAGTAAAAAGAAGAAAAACACCTGGAGACTTTTAACTTGTGCAGAATAAAACAGCATAACAAAGGGACTGACCTAGAGCAAAAATGCAAGATAAAGTGATGTAGTTCGGGTACACTGTTCCATTTTTCTTTTTTCATTTTTTTTCTGCTCTGCCCCTGCAGTTTGCTGACAGCGGACCCAGTACAGAGGCTGCCCTTGCTCAGGAATTCCTCCCACCGCCTTTTCTCGCTCTCCCTTCCCCACTTTTGCAGCATTCCAGCCCGAGCCTGGCTGATCTTCACAGCCACATGACAACAGGCAGCCCATCTGCAGCACCTTCTCCTATTCCCCTTGAAGCAACGGCTTCATCTTCCAGACTGGGGGACTAGAGTATCTGTGTGTCTATAAAACTGATGGGTTATGCAGTATTTAAATATTTGGAGGAAGAGATGATGGGGGAGATATTGGAGAATAAAAAAGGCTGCTGGTTTCTACAGACCTGGATGGTGATTTGGCTTAGTGAGATTGTCACTGTTTAAATTGATTGGTGCAATCAAGCTGTTATCTGGCTTTGACTTTCCATGGTTATGAGCCCTAGCACCTATTTGTGCTTTTGGAAATCGTCCCAGAAATTGATGACTTGTGGTTTCTCATCAGGGATCTTGCCCTCTCAGATGAAGTGAATAACCTGCCTTTTCCCTCTATTAATTTTTTTACTGCAATAACTTTTGGGGTTTTCATGTTTCTGATATTGCAGAGGTGGAGATGGAATGGAGCTCAAGCAAGGAAAGTGGAGATATATCATCTGTCCACACTGAAGGATAGCATTCACCAGCAAGTGCCATATATTGTCGGATGACTTTGATGCTGCTGGATAAAAATAAACAACAACAACAACAAAAACCCTCTAGGACTGAAAATGTAGAGGATAAAAAATTGGCAGACTGTGTGGTTTCTTTTCCTGATTGAATACAAGGTGATAAATTTCTCTTGGTTCCATTTATAGCAATAGTCTTGTTTTATATTGATTTACTGTTCTTTAGAACAGAAAAAAAAAATCAACTCCAAATAATTTAGGGATACAAGAAAACCCACTCCACTCTATCAATGGTTTTCTGAGCGGTGATATTTAAGGTAGCTCTTTCATACTGCCCTCGACACTGAAAATGTTCTGTCTGCTGTGTAACTACAGTAATTTCTACATACAGAGCTATGATGTAGTCTGAAACACAGAGGATAGTGTGATGATCCAGATCAGCTCTTTGATGCAGCTTCAAACTAACCTTTTTGTAATAAATAGATCCCTTCACTGAACAAGCTGGGCTGGTTGGCAAGGCCTGCTGGAGCTCAGGACAGCACACAGTCATGCATTGGTCCCTCCTTGGTCCCCAAGGAGTGATCCTCCTTCAAGGGTTCCCTCCTCCATGTGCACAGGTGGAGCAAAGGGTGGGTTCAGTCATCTCCAAAATCCCAGCCTTAGCTGGGAAATCATTCCGTCTTCTGCTTCCCTTCTCCTGGAAATACATTCTCTCTTTGCCAAGACTTTCAGAAACACATCCATAATCCATCGCTCCTGTTTGCGAGAGCTAAGCTTGCATTGCTCTGCTTGAATTTAAATAAAGGTATTTGCACATCCCTGATGAATTTTTTCCACCCGTATTTTTATCCTTAATAGACTATCTCTGTACTAGCAGTGACTGATCAATTGTTTGGGGGCTGTTTGTTTTCAAGGCAACGCGTGGGTGATTCTCGATTCTCTCCTGTGGCAGAGCATGCTGTTATCAATATGTTGCTTTCTTTTCACTGGGAAAGGAGCTTTCAGAAGGCATGTAAAATAAATGAAATAAATGCAGTCTGTTTTAATTCAAGTGATGGTTTGGGAGCATGTCTGGGAAACTAACTTCCAAAACTCCCTTCCCTTTTGGAACAGGTCAGTGCAAGACCTGCACTTGCAAGGTCTGAATTTGTTTATCTTTTTCTAATTAACAGGAGTTAGTCGTTAAAAGTATCTGCAGACAGCGAAAGCCAAAAGGCTGTGACGAATGCTCTCTGCAGTCTTAGAAGAAATGCATTTGCTTTTCAAGGGGAATAGTGAGATTAGAAAGCAGCCTGACATGGGCTGTCAGGTCTCTAAAGCAAAATCCACGCTGCTGCTTCTGAGCACTGATGGGGCTGAGGAAGAAGCACTCAGAGAAACGTGTGAGAACAGCACACTTCTCTCCTTCGCTTTTAAGTTGCCCGAGCGGTGGAACAGACGTGGATGGTTCAGGACAAGTGGTGCCAGCAGAAAGGTCCCTTCATGCACACCAGCGAGGCACAGACCAGGGATGGAGAGCAGCTCCTCCACTGCAAGAAGAGAGACTTTTCCTACCAGAGAGTAATGTGATTCAAGCAAAGAATTACCCTATTCCTACAGAGTAAATTGGTTCCCATTTCCCCCAGCACTGCAGGGTTTTCACCTTGCAGAAATGCTTCACCTCTGCTGGGGCTGGTGGCCGGGCCCACTGCCCATTGTGTGGGACCACCAAAGCTGCTGCCTGGGCTTCATGAGCACAGCTGGGCGTTCCCTCTTCTCTTGGTGGCTTTCCAAGGATCAGTTGGCCCTGGAAAGGGGATTTTGAAGAAATCAAATTTGTTCATCCACAAATTTTGGTGCCTTGTAACAATCTAGAGGATTGTTCTGTGTGAAGGAATGCGGTTCCCCACTCTGTTAGCTCAGCCTGGGAGCTGAATAACAAGCCAGGCACTTTGTGGCTCACACATCATTACCCCTAATCAGAAGAGTTCTGTGAATGAGAGAAATCCTGGAGCTTGAGCATTTTTGTCACGCAGATGCAAGATCAGTATTTCAATTGTTCTTGCAGACTGAAATCCTGCTTGCCTGAGTGGCAGTCTCAGTGGGACGACTGTGGGCTAGAGATGTAAGTAGGAGACTCTGCTGCTGCTGCCGATGTCAAGGGCATCATCTCCTGCACTTCTAGCTGTGTGTGTCCCGAACAAGGAGCTTTGCCACATGCTCATCATAGACCATCTGCAGACTTCTAACCTCGTCCTGTGCAGTGTACAGTCAACATGGAGGGTTTTTTTCCCCCCTATTTTGCCCCTTCCTGCTTAATGCTTTTATTATAGTTTTCTGGATTTTCCCCCGGGGAACCATGTGGGGCAGAAATATCCCTGTCATTCCTCTGAGCTCAGATCAGGCTTGCTGTGTTCCTGCTGCAGTGGTGTGTGCGGGATGTCCCTGCAGGGATTCCCTTGGCTGTGGCTATCCCAGGATGTGACCAGCCCTCTCCCTGCCTCCTTGGTCAGAGCCAGGACGCTGGTTTGGGAGTCTGGTGGCCTCTTGGGATGGGAGATGATGGAGGTGAGTTTGAATGCAGAACAGGATTACTGTGGATCATGTAAAACCTGGAAAAGGCTGGAGACATTTTTCTTCATTCAGTTCAGAAATAAATAACAAATTCTGGAGCTTCTGAATCTCTTACTTGAGCCTCAACCTATGTATAAATAAACGTGCATTCTGTCTCAGCATGTTTGTGCAGTTGGAGAGCCGCTTTCATTTTTCTAACCCTGCTGTCTGTGTTTGAGTCTCTATTTACCTTAGCGTGTCCTGAAGTGTGATTCATTATTTTTGAGAACATTGGTGCTTTTGAAAAATTAAATATCTCACTCATATAATCTATTTTAATTTAAATAATCTGACACCCAAGGGATGTTAAGGTGTGTCATGGCCCTGTGCCCAATAACAGCATTTCAGCTATTTGCTTGCTGCTAGGCAGGAGAGGGATTTTTTGGCAATATTTGACTGGCTTGGAGAGTCAAATATTGCTGCTTTTCTGCCTAAGTAGAGTAGAATAAAGGGATCCCTTTCTACAATTGCAAATGTTTTTATTTAGACCTGAATTTCCTAGTCCTGCTTTGCTTGAGTATTGCCACCAGCACTGCTGGCAGTAGTAGTATTAATTCCTGCTTGAATGTATTAACTACAGGAAATATTCAGCTCCCCAGGCACCATTTATATTCTCAAAGTGAGTAGTGATTTGGGATGCTAAGGTAAGAAGCCTAACTATTGCAGAGTGCTGAGAACTGAGTCTCTGAAAATCAAGTTCTTGTTTTCAACATGTATTTTAGCTGGTTTCTTGAAAGTCTCTTGCCATGCCTGACAAATGCTAGAAATGCTGCAGCTTGCTTCTCTGTACCTAAGAAGTTATTTAATGGCTTGGTCTGTATGTGTCTTTCTTCTCCTAGTAATTTTTGATTCTATTAACCGACTGCAACTCAATCTATCAAAGGTTAGAGATCCTTCAAGGAAGACATAATTAAGTTCCTGCATGCTTGCGTGAAAATAGATAGCCAGATACAAGGGGTTTGAACAGGCACAGTAATAGTCCTAATAGCTTTTGAGCTCTGGTTAGGGATGGGCTCAATGATCTCCTCATATCCTCTTCAGCCTAATGAATTAGTATGACTTAGTCAGGGGAAAAAAATAAAAATAAGAAGTCCCCCAAGAGATGCAAGCAGTCAGAAACAGGACTTCTCCATTTCTTCTGCTGATCGAAGAGATCATCTTTCTTCTGGAGTGCTGGGGGAAGTTTGATCCACATGGAGCTGCTGTAAAGTGGTCTTTGGCACAGCTTTCGGATATTCATCATCCTCTTTCAGATAGACCTCGGATTCCACCTCTCGAGCCATTTTGGTTAATTAGTCTTGCAGAATTAATCTTAGAGTTCTTTCCACCCAAAAGATCATTTTTCTAGGTGCTGAAATGCTCTATTGGAATTTATCCTTTCTGTCAAAAATCTGCCGCCCCGGAGCTCAGCTGAAAAGACAGGTTTAAATAAGTAAAGATGCCACTTCAGGACTCAGCTATTCTCAAGATATAAGAGGAGAAAATAACTTATTTAGTAGATCCATCATTTGAGCAAGTAAAAGAAATTCAAACCGGTATATTTACAGGACTGTGGATTTAAATTGCACACTCACTATGTTATTTGGATTTTATTTTCAAACCTGTAGCAATTCATCACTGGGCACTCAAAAGCCTGCTGGAAAACAGGAGTTAGGAGAGGTCACTGTGGCCTCCCACACCAGACGCTCACTTTGTAGGTGCTGAGTTAGCAAACGTGAATCCCACCAGCGACCATTGCCAGCCCTCTCCACGGACTGACTTTTCTGCAGGAGAGATGAGCGTGTACACACATTTGCTAGTGTAGCAGTATGTTAATATTAAACTGTTGGATTTGGAAACAATGAGAGCTACTTGGGAGTGTGCTGTGCATTTCTGAATGAAAGTCTCTAAAATGGAGACTTACTTTTAAGTAGAGATGTTGAAGTCAGCCCATCCATGTAAATGTTCAAATTTGGGCAATTTAGGAGTAGATATGCAGGTTTCCAAATCCAGATTTTGATTTTTAGATGCCATGGTTAAATTTTGGAGAGGATTGATTTTTGTGTGAGCCCAGGGAGGCTGTGGAGTCTCCTCCTCCAGAGATCTTCCAAACCCACCTGGATGCTGCCCTGGGCCACATGGCTCTGGGTGTCCCTACTTGAGCAGTGGGGTTAGACTACATGATCTCTAGTGGCCCCTTCAAACCTCAACCTTTCTGTGAGTCAGTGATTTCTTTAACCAAAGACTATAATACTTTTTTTTGGACGTGACACAGGATAGTTGGAAATATCCCTGTTATTGTTGTTTCTAATGCATCTTCTTTAA
>JAUBOD010000210.1:2654258-2685726 GCA_032353885.1 Nothura maculosa | reverse complement strand
TTCAGAAGAACGCATCTGAAAACAAAACAATCTAAAGGAAAATGCATTAGATATCAGTCCATTTGAAGGAAAAGACATAAGAGCTGCCAACATTGCCTGTACCTCCTCCATTTTGACACAGCAAGCAGCTGCTAGGAAATAAAAGTGAAAATGTAATATCCAGAATGGTTAGGGCACTCCGTAACAGATTATACTAAAAACACTAAAAAAGAAAATTGTTTTTAAAAATAAATTTGGAATGAGACAAAAAGAGTCCGTAATTGTGGAATTAAAATATGTACTCTGCACTGCTAATGTTTGAAAAAACTAAACTAAACTAAATGTGGCTTAATTCAGCCAGGAGTGTTGCCTAGCCAAAGTATTGAATCAGCCATCCAAATTGATTATGGAATTAGAGGACACACATACACACACACTTGCAAGTGATAATTTATGCATTAACAGGTGATTTCATTAATTCAACTAATTTTAACTAGAAATTTGGATTTCTAGACAACAAAATCCCTCCCTTTCTATCATTTGTACGCATCCAAAGAGGTCTACGTCACAGGACAAAGACAGAAGCAGCCCTCCAAGCCCATGTCCAATGTCCAAAAGGGTAATTCCACCTCTCCAAAAGGTGCAGAGGTGTCAGGTCTTTCAAGATGCTGTTTGGTTCTAGACACGAGGAGATCTTCTGCCTGGTCACAGAGGCTGATAGAAGTGACCCATCCCTGCCGTTATGCTCCCATTTTGGGGTGAATTCATCAGAGTTCCAGTGTAAATTTAATTTGCAAAATGCTCTAGTGGTGCTAGCTGCTCATGAGCCTGTCACATAAATCCAGATCAGGGTGCAACTCTCAGCAAGAAACAGTGTGGAAAAGCAGACTTCAGAGAAGAGCAGAGCCTCCCAAAGATCATTCCTGTAACTATTAGACATAATCCTGTAAATCAGCAGAGAATTTGGTCTTGACAGCTCTGCTGCTTTGTTTTATATATGACTCTGAAACACTTTCAGCTAATTTCAGTTTTATGAAAAAAGAAAACAAGAAAACTTTTCATATATTGACCTAGTGACTTACATATGTCTTTTCTCTTTCTCGTGGTCTTGCTTTCCTCTTTCACTGTAATACAAATCAGTAACTAATTTCCTTTAAGGGGTGGTGAGCCTTCTTTTCTCCATCCAGTTACACCTAGTGTGCTACAAGTTTCCCACCCCACACATATACATACAGAGGACAACTAAGATAATGCTAGTCAAATCTAGATTTGTTTTGACCACATAATAGTTCGATTTAAATAAGAATTTTCTCCAGAAATCATGTTCTTAATGGCAGTGCAGAAGATTGATGTAACTCTTCAGTAATGCCTATAACTGCAACTTTAAAATGCTAAAGGTTTTACTGGTCTTTTTCTGGTCTTGTTTTTTTTTAAACATCATCCCCTTCTCACCCACAAGCAGTTTCTGCATTTGCTGGCTGTAAGCACTGAATGAACTATAAGGGCTGCATATTGATCACCCCAGCCTCTGCTTGCATTATTTAGCTCTTGAAGAACATCTGCTGAGCATCCATCAGCGTGGGGCGTGTGCCACCACCATATGGGATGCCAACTGCTGGCAAAGCAAGGGAGGTGCCATTATGCTCCCATATATTCCCATACAACAATGCCATTAACATCTGGCATGCCGTGGTACACGCTTACTTTTGTGGTATAATAACAGCAGATTAGTCATTCCTAACTACAATGAAGATCTTTAATGGGAATCACGGTACTGACTCAAAATCAAGTCAGTTCTTGCAGCTGGCTAGCCATGACCGAGTCTCTTGTGGCACTCTGTATGCTAAGGTCATGCACCAGGGTTTTGTTCCCACCATGAGTGTAAAAGCTCCTCTCTGACCCACCTGAACTCTCCCAATTCTTCTTTCTGCCTCTGGCCAAAGCCAAAGACCAGGAAGAGTTTGCTTCATCAGTCACTTGGAATATAGCATCAATGCCACGGTACCATGATAATTCAAGGTATGCTGGTTTACAAACCATTGATGTAACTGTGAATACAGTATCTATAAAATTGTTTTTTCTTTCTCAAACCACTGCGCAGAGTTGACTTGTGTCTTTTGTTATTGCTCCAAGGCTCAAAGAACTAATTAGGTGTTGAGTGACGAAGTGCTTATTCGTATTCATGAGAAAGGAATTGCTTTCTGTCTCACTTCCAGTTCTTGTGTGGGAAGCAGAAGGTAGGTAGGATGGTGCAGCTTCCTCCTTGTGCACTGTGGGCCCCTTTGCACAGCCCGTCAGACTTTGTCCTCTTGTTTTTAAGCTCCATGCTGAATTGCTTTGCTGGACTGAGAGTTAAAATGAATCTTTCATACTCTTTGGCCAGATTAGGTAAGAGAAATATTCCAGATCCTTTCCAGTGAACCTCTGCCACCCACCCCAGAATTTGATGACAATTTTTGTCCTGTGCCAAGCAGCTTCCTGGTGCTCTGAGGACCATTTGTCTCCCTTGGGTTCCTGAGGGACCTAGATGTGAACTGGTTTTCTGCCCTTTATCAGTAGGGAGCTGCCAAGGTGAAGTAGCTCTCCCATATAATAAATTTGCCAGGGATTCTCATGGTAACATGCCAAACCTATTTATTTTTTTCATACTCTGAAGTACGTGATTTATGGAGGGACATCTGCCAAGGGAATCTGCCACTGGAAATTGCCAAAAAAATGCTATTCAGATGTTGGAAACAAAATAGTTTCTCTTTGGATTCAGCCATGTAGTTCATTTAGGTAAGTTCAATCATCTTCCTAGAAGAATTCCATTTTAACTCAGATTTGTTATACGAGCTCAATTAGCAGATGAAAATGTTTTGAATACTCCACCAACCTGATGTCAAAAGGAGAAAAATAGCCCTGGAAGACACTTGCAGCCCCATGTCTGATGCTTGCAAAAAGCTGCCTTGTGCACCACTTTTTCCCAAGATTTGGCTGCTGCATGCGTGCAGCCAGAGCTCGGCTCCAGCTTTTAAACTGTGTTTGAGCCTGGCTGGCTCCTGGCTCCAGAAGGCTGCCGAGAGCCCATGCGGGCCCTGCGGAACCGTGTTCCCAGCTGCGGCGACGCGCGCTGCCGACGCGGGTTGTACGTGGTGGCCTGCAGCCAGACGTCACAGCCAGGGCTCAGCAACGTCCAACTGTGGAGTGACTTTTGCACTGGAGGGAAAAGAAATCCTGGTCCAGAGAAGCGGAAAACTCTGCTTCCTTACCCTTGAGTTTGCAAAAAGTGAGAGAAACTCAGCAAAGAGTGACCCGCTCCTGCACGGCTTCCTCGCCTGTCTGCAGGAAGGTTATCTTCCCTGGAATCACTTCTATCACACAGATTATTCCTCAGGGCTGCGGAGTTACTTATTGGGGCTGTCAAGCCTCGTTGCATTAGAAGCCTCCATGACAGAATATCTAAGAAATTTATCTTTTTGTTCATAGGAGTAAATGATGGTCCCACTAAGGAAACCGCAAATTTAATTATACAGTAGATTTCCTCGCAGACAAAGTTTCCAATGACCTCAGAATGTCAGCATCTGCTTTCAAATCTTAATCCTCCGCCCTGTCTTTAGTTTTTCTTTCTACAGCATCTCAAGCGAGGCTGTTAATTTGCAGCAGCTTTTGTGGTCATGGATCTGCAGTTGTGATTCAATTTGTGTTATACTTATTGTGCAGGACGTGACAGGGTCCCTTGTTTGGCGTAGGGCCCATGGAAGCACATTGGAGGCAATAGTAGAGCTAATGCTGCTGCATTGCCCACTCCTTTGCCTCTATAGAGGCCTGGATTTCCCTCTTGACTTATTAATATAACTTATTAATATATCTTTTTCAAGTTAGCAGGGAAATATTTAGCCTTTGTATCTGTAGTTCTGGCCTTGCAGAGAAAGCCAGCACTGAGCCCTGGCTCACATTCATCCCATACCATTAGGATGGCACTGATTGGAGATCTCACTCCACCCAAACCTGAAGTCTAACATGGTTCCTGGTAGAAACAGGGTCTCCCAAGATTTTCACGTTTGTTCAGATCTCACCATTGCCAGGTTCTGAAAGACCAGAATGTGTCACAAACGGTACAGGGCCTTCTGTGAAGTGCTGCTTTCAAATCAGTCCACACAAGCCAAGACATTAAATGCTGTGGACAGCTCTAAGACTAAGGGCAGGTTTCCTTCTCAGAGCTGCCTCCTCCCTGCAAGTAGCTTCTAGATGGTAACTGCTACACTGATGAGATCTGGCCCTAATGCTGCCAGGCATGTTGCCAAGCTTCCCAAAATCTGAGCCCTCTAAAATACAGAAAAGCAGTAATTCTGGGTAGTATTTTTGGGTATAGGTATGATCCTTTATACCCTTTAAAACACCATTATGTGCTGTATGGTACGTGATGAAGCAAGAAATTCCTGAGCTCTCACTGTGTTTAGCTCATTGATTTTTAAGAGTCTGGGAGTTTGGAGCCTCTGGAAGCAGCTTGACACGTAATGTGAAACCTGCAGATCCTGCCAATTGCCACGGAAAGGTGAGAGAGGTGAAAAAAATCATTTTACACTGTAGACTTTGGCTCATTTTTTGACACTGAGAAAACAACTTTTGCCAGCAAAAGCAAAACCTGCAGAGCATGGGGTGGAGAACAGAAAGCCAAATAGGCAGAGCTTCTGTTACTGCAGTCCCAAGACCAGTCTCACATGGAGTCCCCTGACCACTGCAGGGAGATCAGCCAAATCTTCTCACACAAGCTCTCCATCCGAAGCAAAAGGTCATGCGCAAAGGGAGTCATTGGGCCAATAAGGTGACAAAGGGCATCAGAACCCAATGCTCTGCAAGGATAAATGCGACGGATTCTCAGCATCTGCAAATCAGTATCAGGCCATTGATTTCACTGTTAACATAATATAGTATGTCACTTCTTGAAATCTCTCCAGAGATTTCTGATTGGGATGGTTGGAATACAACCAGATGGGATTCTGATCGCATAACCTTCTTGCTGACAAGGACTCTAATGCTTTAACTCTTCCTTTCAGCACTATCCCTGTGTCCACCTTTGACTTCTAGTGATAACAAACTGTAGCTTCAGTGACCTTAAGGACATGGCTAGGACAACGGCTGTAGCTAGAGATTGTATCTTTCATAGATCAGCTGGTATAGCTTGGGAAAAATGTAGACAAGTTTTCAGGACGCAGGTAAAAAAATGCATATGCTGCATTAATAAACCTGTCTCTCGAAGGACCTGAAGGTGCTCTGCAAAGAGACGATCCAAGGTGATTCAGCCTTTTCCTTGTGATTGCCTTACTCCATCAACGTGCATGGAGGTATTTTGTCCCAAACTTTGGCAGGACCAGATTTTGGCTGCTGTGCAGTAGGACGTAGCTCTATTTCTAATCTCACTGCAGTGCCAAGGAACATGGAGCAAGATAAGATCTCCCACTTGTAAGGTGTCCCTTTTGGCAGGACATGAAGGGGGGAGGGGAAATACAGTTTTCAATGAATTTATCTTAATGCATCTAAATGAAAAATGGAATACGGGAAAGGGAAAATGGAACTGAAAATCAAGGTACAAAATCAAATATTTGAGAGCCAAATTCCTTCCTGTGAAAAGCCATAGCATTCTTACACCTAGGAACTGAAATATGTTTTGAAAAGTAGTTAATAGTAATGAAGCAGCTCCTGTGGTTGTACAGGAGCTAGTGTCATTCCGGTATCCCATGTTTTCTGCATCTGTCTCTGCTCCGTGTCTTGTTATATCTAGGATCTTTGGGACATCCTTAGGTCTTCGGGAGAGGGTGCTCAATGCCATACACTGACATTCTGAGTAGGTTTGAGAAGCATCAGACTCCGTGAACTGTCCTGTTGAAGTCTGCTGCTGATGCTGCACAAGTAAAGCTGTTATCCCAACTTGAAGTCAAATTGCTATGAAGCATGTTGTGAGCCTATTGATCAGATCTCAGTCCTCTTCTCCAGGCTAAACAGCCCAGCTCACTCTTTCCTCATACAAGAGATGCTCCAAAACCTTCGTGATCTTTGTCCCTCTCCGCTGGACCTTCTCTAGAAGCTCCATGTCCCTCTTGTCCTGGGGAGCCCAGAACTGCACACAATACTCCAAGTGCGGCCTCACCAAAGCTGAGTAGAAGGGCAGGATCCCCTCCCCTGTTGACAACACTCATCTTAATGCAGGCCTGGAATCCATTGGCCACGAGGACACTGTTGCCTCCTGGGTAACTTGGGGTCAACCAGGAATCCCAGGTCTCTCTACAGAGCTGCTCTGCAGCAGGTCAACCCCTAATCTGCACTGGTGCCTGGGGTTATTCCTGAGTTAGTAGCGTCTTCATCCTCTGCAGTAGAAGTCTTCATCCACTAGGACTCCAGGATCCATACGTTACAGGCAAACTAAGACGTTCTAATTCGAGATGTCTGTGAACTGTGCACATATGCCAAACCTTACCATTTATATTCTAGCTCATAAGACACTGAACTGATCATCTTGAGACATGTTTTTCTTTCCTCAATAAGGACAATAAATCAAGCTAAGTTAAAAATTTTATAGCTACAGCTGGTTTTGACTTACACAAATACAACATTTCAATCACAACATATGGGAAAAACATATTTTTCCCTTCCCTCACATAACTCAGGAACTCTTGATTTTTCTGAAACTCTTGAAGCTACAGACAGAAACTACAACCCAGGAGGAATTCATTCAGTAGAGACAAAATTTGTGGAGCAAATGAACAAGATGTAATTGGAGATTTTAACTATAATTTGTTTGCAAGAAAGAACCATGACCAGTAAATATTTATAACATGCCTCAACTTCCAGAGTATGGCAAATAATAGTGAAATACAGCCTTATAATTGCAATTCTGCAGTGGTGTTCAGCATGTCTCACACACACCAAGGCAACAGACCCCTTTGACATCTGCACATCTGCAGTAGCATCTTAGAAAAGAGCAATGTCCATTTGTTTCTCTGAAGCACTAAGCATGTACAAGGAGTAGTGCAGGGAGTGATGCTCCCTGCTACAACATTATGTCTCTTTTCTGTATTTTTTTTCTTGGCTCCCTTTAACCGATGGCAGAATTTCCCCACAGTGGTAATATTTAGCCCGTGGTGCAACAGAACAGCTGTATTTACCTGACTTATGAGTATCTTTACTGACAGATTTATCCCTTGCATCATAAAACGCCTATTTGGGCTTTAAAAAGTGCACTGCCTGCTTCTCTGCAGCTTGAAGCAATAAGCCATTCTCATTCGAAAGACGTATTATTACCCCAAAACTAAACGTGTTATTTTATACATCTCAGCCATCCTGATGCTTCGTGCCCAGGGGCTCCGAGCAAATGGAGCAAACAGTTATGAGGATGTGACATCCCTCGGCGTGCGCATCGCTCACAGACATGGCCGGGTCCCGCTGTCCTCATGCCGTAGGTTACGTTTGGCTGGTAAGAGCTTCACCTCCTCGGCGGGAGGAAGGCAGCAAAGGAGGGAGCAGTTAAGCACCAGGGAGCACATTAATGGTTCCTGCAAAACCAAGCTCAATGGTGGTGACAGCTCGGTCCAAATGTGCACGAGGTGCAGGAACATTAGGTGAGGGCAGCTGTAGTTATGCTGGTGTCTACAAGGATCACTTGCAAAGCAGAGGTGGAAAGATTACTAGATAGAAACACTATAGCTAAAGTTTCCAGAAATAACTCAAGGATTTTGTCCAAACTGCTGTTTGAAAAAACAATGGGAAGAATAACAATAGCCAAGTGTGTAGGAGATGGGTGTTCAAAGCTGCCCACCAGCCCTGGAGACCTCTCACAGAGAGGATGGGGCAGCCCAGATCATGAGCTGCACTTTAAATCTTGCTTTATTCCGAGTAGAAAACCAACCATATTCTCTTAAGTGGAGGAGAAGACATCAGGGTTCAAAACTCATGCTCGTCTTACACTGTGCCTCCTGTAGCTGCATCTGCAGGTAAAAATCCATGCAAGAAAGGATGTAACTGAATTTATTTTTTATCATATCAACTATGTCCCCCATCAAAAGCCAATTAAGTCTCCCCAGAACTTTGGGAGTTTTGGGAGTAACTCCCATAAGGATGGGAAAAGATGATTGTGCCCAGAGTGAGTCATTAAACTCTGCAAACCGCATCTGTCACTGCAGTGCTTAAACATTGCTCCCTGTTTGCACTAATTAGTGTGGGATGAAGTGCTGCTGAGCAATGAGCAAATCCAGCACCTTTTATCAGGGAACAGAGAGGCAGTTCCCATCCCAAGGGATATGGGAGGCCACTTGTACATCTCCTCTTGACAATAAATTCCCTAAATGCCTGTTGTATTCCCACTGTGCCCACCAAGAAGAGCTGTGCCTGCCACTCCCAAGAGGTTATAAAAATGATTGCAGTGAGACCTCAATGAAACGTGGCCAGGGTGCAAGTCTGCTGCTGTGGGTGCAGGTGCCAGCAGGTGCTGGACACTCCTGGATTGTGCAGGGGGCGAGTGGGAATGCCATGCATATCCTGCATGTAAAATCACCCACCTGTCCAAATTCATTTACAATAGAGTCAGTCACAGTCACTTAGTGTCCTGCTTCTACACTCTACATGTCACAACTTGCTGGGCAGATTTGGTCCTTGGCAATGGCAGATTGTATACGTTGGCCCTAGCACTTCCCACATGGGAAAAAAAAGGCTAGTATTTATACTTGATGCCAGCTCAATGCTAAATGTCCATGTCTACTTGTATTAAAACAATCTAGGGAGGTCAGTAAGCTAATGCTGAGCAGCATCATTTAAGAACAGCTTCATTTCCATCTATCTCCAGCTAGTAGGGCATGGTCCAAGCCCCTGGAGAAATGCTTCTCCTGCCCAACCATCCACACGGGGGGGCCTCTCTCTCTTGTACCCACATTTCCCTACTGTGAGCTTGTCCAAAAAGCACTTGCAGGGAAGCCAGGCTTGCGTTTAGGGCTTCTCTCTCACAAACTCTAATGACATCAAAGGATTTGCCTCCACTTGGCTACAGGAATGGCCAAAGGTAGCTCAGTGAATGTCAATAAGGCAACACGTCGTTCTGCATTTGTCTATTGGAGGAGCAGTTTATAAATTCAAGGTAAGTATATCTTCTACTAGCCCGGCATAGTGCTACTCTCTGAAGGTGAATAAATTTTTTTGATGGGTGAGTTAAACCATCATTATTTTTTTCATTATCATTGTCATCAGTATAAATGGCAGAGGTGTAGATTTTTTGCCCAAGGTTTTAAATTTTCATGACAATTTTAGTAAGCTATTTTATACGTTATTAAGCACACTTGTGATTTGTTTCTACCTATACTTTAATGTGATATTTTAAGCGAGTGTTCCCAGAAGAGGGCAGAAGGAGCCTGGTGGCAGGGGATCCCATGGTGACCTCCGGCTCCCCTGTATCTTGGTGCCAGCATTGAGGCCCATGACAGCAATGGCCAATGGCCCTAAGATGCCTTTTTCTTTCACTGAGGCATTCATCTGAGATGATACTTTGGAAAAAACCATCAAAAGGGATTAACAACAGTGATCATTCCTGAGAATCAGGATACCTCTTTTGCTAAGAGTCAAAAGCAGTGGGTTGTGTGAAAACAGTATCTGTGCCAGCTTCTGCTGGGAAAAACCTGCCATCAGATTGAAGCCCTTGTTCACCCAGACACAAGGATAAAACCTTTATGTGGCCGTCTCTGCAAACTGAGCTTACTGTGTACATTTATTTTTAAGCAAGACTTTTCAATGGGATTTTATCAACAGCTCCTCTTTTTGTGTGCATGATTGGAAGAGAGCAGGAGCACTGGGCATTCAGCAAAGCCCCACCAGGTTCCAGCCCCATGGAAAGGCTCCTACCACTCATTGGCAGACTATTTTTCTCAATATTATGCTATTTTATGCAATATTGGCCATATTTCTTGGTAAATCATTGCTTATGGAAAAGACGTTTTGTTTTTCATGACCAAATCCTCCCCTATCTATCTGCCTAACTCTGCTGCCTATTTATAACAGCCATGGATGTGCTTCTCGGCATCAGACATACCAGTGCTTCCCAGGGGTTGACATGGTGCTAAGTCTCTAACTGATGCACAGGGTGTTTTGCACGTGTTGCATCTGTCTGCAAATAAACTTAGTTTTCTGCTTTCCCATATAATCCTTCCACAAAAACATTATTTTTCCCATGTAAGTACTGGCATTTAAAATCCTGGAAGCTTGTGCATACAAATGCTATCATCACCCTCCCCTTCTCTCCAGTCCCCAGATGATGAAGGACTTCACTGAAATGCAGCATAGACCAAGGCCACCAAGGCCTCCAAGCTTTTCTCAAGTCTTGCTGAGGTCACCGGGTGTTTTTTTCTGCCAAAAAAGCTTTCCAAAATACTGCCCAGGGACTCCAGGATTAGCTCTGAGTGGCTTCCATAGGGCAAAACCAGGATAGTGCTGGAGACAGACGCTTGACGTCTCGTCTAACACCCAAAGGTATTTTCAGCCTAAATATTGAGGTTTCCTTGCCTCATCCCAAGGTTGCTTTGACTCCCACCACTTTTCCCTTCTCCTCTCTGGTGCTCAGCACCCAGGACTTGAACTACCATATTTCTCTGCAGAAGTTCCAGATATTTATTATGCTGTTTCTCTCCCTTCTACCTCTGTAATTCTGTGTTTTTTTGCCAAGGTTTTCTCCCCTCTCGATGCTGCGTGGCCATTGGGCAAACCCTACTCTCCATGTCCCTGATGGGTCGCTTCCCCAGCCTGCAGCTGAAATCCTTTTAGCTAATGCCGTTCAGGTGACTTAGCGCTAAATTATATTTTAGAAAGATATGGGCTGCCTTTTACTTTTTCATGGGGCTACCACTCAGTCAATTTTAAAGCTGTAATTCTTTCCCTGCGTTGCCATGGAAACGGGTTAGTGATGCCATGCTGCCCGGCGAAGCCTGGCCTGGGGCTCGAGCATCATATATTTTTATAAATATATATATAGACACATACACACTCACACTCACACACAATGATATGTAACATACACTATCATAAACATATACTATGCATATACATCATAATAGTAAGGCTGATGTTTCATTACACCATTACACTTACACCATGCCTCACACCACAGTATTACTACTTAAAGTAACCTGTATATTTTGGAGCCTTGCCTTTTTTTGATGCACTTTGGTGCGGTGTGCTGGCAAGGTTGGGTAGCAGCAGACTGCTGTTGCCTTAGGAATTCCCACCACAGATCTGAGCCTTCCCAAGGGCTGCTCTTCCTCTGGAAGCACTAAAGCAAATATTTGATTAAATTCTTTTCTGATACCTGGATAGCTGATAGCCCCTGCTGTCATTTAAGATCATCAAGAAAGGCTCTGAAATGCTGCCTTGATGCTGATGCTCGTTGTTGTGTTGGTTAGGGTTGTCATTAGGATAAACAGATTATTTACAGGGAAAAGTGCCACCTACAGTAATGAGGCTGCAGAGTCCTGTAGAAAACCAACACATTGAAATACAGCTCTGCCCACTGCCTCTGAAGCAAAAGCACCACCAACCAGGCATATTGTATCATTGCAATGATGAGTTTCAGTCCAGGAATTAATGCTGATCTGAAAATGAGACACTCTCTTAAATATGTATTTAATAAAAGTGATCTCTCTGCTTTTCAGAAAACACCTGAAGAGTTGAAAACACCACGGGCAAGCATATGCGCATGCCAGGATGCACCCAAAAAGCCCTGCCAGGTGAGCACATGGCTCTGGCAAGGCTGGTGACCTCGTTTCTTCTATTTATTGTTTAGTTCCCCTGGACATAAATACCTCTTGTATACATGTGTAATGTATAATTTTGTTTGTTGTAACACTCACAGTAATGGGGTCCAGGAAATCTGTCTTCTGAAAAACATTTTGTTTTGAAGAAAGTTTAAGCAAAGTCATGATTATTTCTCTTTCCTTTCAATCTTCTTCAAGATCTTCAGTTTATCCAGTGACACCCAGGAAGATCGAGGCTACCTAGAACGTGCCCTGAATTCAACAAGCAGAGGATGCAAAACTGCTGCTCTTCAGTGCAATCAGGTGCCCAGAGCACCCAAGATGCTGCTCAGAAACACTTTGTAGAGACCTGGAAAACGATGGCTGACACGGATGGAATGAATGCTGCAGTATTGTCTCCTGCTGAAATGTTTTAGGGGATTGCAAACCACAGAGCCAGACTCTATGCATTGCCTGGGCATCACCAACTTCCAGGAGTAAACTTGACCCTTATAGAAAGTGACTACCTTCGTTTTGTGACTGTAATGTACTAATAGCAACTCGTGGTATAACCTGCAGGGCTGGAAATAATGAGGGAACTGAATACAATATTCGCAGGGCATGGGCTTAAAGTGATAACTATTCAAGCATAGCCCTTGACTAATGCAGTTGCTCTTGCACATCAAATAATGTCAGAAATGCCACACTTCATAAGAAAGGGCTATAAAACTTCATTGTGAACCCTCAGCTCAGAAACCCATACTCGAAGGACTAAAAAGTGTTTAAAACTGCTGTATTACATGTGGGAAAACAGACTCAGGAGTGGAAGATATTCCAGGTCACCTGCATTGTATATAAAAAAGTGTCCCCCGTGATCAGTGTTTTTACAGTATCATGTGTCCACACACACACTGGTTTTTATCTCTACAACTTTGTGTGACCACATGAGGTGGAAAAGGCTCCTGGGCAGCCAGCAGAGCAGGAGCCCAACGCAGCCCGGTTGCCTCTCGCCGCGGTCTGGCGCGTTTGCTCCCATTGAGCCATCCTGCTGCAGCGAATCTGATCCATCAGGAGCTGAGCCCTGTTGGCAGCCCAGATAGGCACAGCTGAAGAAAATGCAAACACAAGCATTTTCTGTGCAGGAAAGGAACAAGACACCAGAATGAGTCCTCAGAATCCTGGGAGCAGGAAAAAAAATGCTTTTGTTGTGCTTTCTGTGATAAGTATAGCATAGCTATTATGTAAAAGAAATGCAGTAAAGGGATGGGTGCACTAACATATATGTTTGCCCTGTGGTTCAGTATCTATACAAAGCCCCAGTAATAACTTGCATTAGACTGGTGTAAAACAAAGCAGCTACTGGCTGTTGTCTTTGACTGGGACAGCTGCTTTAGAGGCTCAGTTGACTAGTCAATGAGTTAAATAAGAAATTATTCCTATTAATTCTCTCTTCTATTAATCCTCTATTCCACACAAGTGGTATTGAATCACTGACACTGCAGGATGACACTTTCTATCTTTGCTAATCTTCGTTAATTGGTGTTATAAAAGCATTTCTGGGTCAGGTGAGTGAATTCTGGCGTCTGCCAAAGCTCTGAGGTGACTCACAGTCCAACAGACAGACAGCACTCATCACTGAGGGCAGGCAAGCCCTTGCCTTCACACATGCAGTGTTTCCCAAGGGGACACAGCACGTTTTCCATGCTGAGCTGGGCCTTCCAGGCCCTGCTGAGCTGCAACCTGGGTGCTGCTACAGTGAGTATTTCTAAACTGGCCCAATTTCACATGCATCTTAAATGTCCAATTTTCCCATTCTCCCTGTTCATGGAATTGACTAGTTCCCACTTTACCACAATAACTGAGTTCTGCAGGTTTGCTCATGCCTTTCCTCTTGCTCCTGCTTCCTGGCTCAGCATCAAGCAGGTAAGGCCAAAATATTATTTCTTTACAGTGACGTTCCCCCAAAGACATTCTGCAGCAATTTTAAAAAATGCCATGAATTCCATTTGTTCACTCCTGCAGGTTGTCATCTACCACAAATAATCTTAGCCCTCCTCTTCCTTCCCCAGGTAGGTAGCTCCAGTATTGCCCTGGTGCCCGCTATCAGCAGCGAACAGCCATGGTCACCTTGCCCTCTTCTGGAGCCTGTCCCATACCGAGGCAAGACCCTGCTCCTGGAGTTATCGCCCTGGGTTGGTCTCTGCTGTATGAACAGCTAAAAAATTTTGAAGTCATCTTCTGGCTCATGTGTGGAGATACAGATTGGACACCAAAATATCTGGGCAAGGTTTCAAAGCAATGGCAAGGCTCCCTGATGGCAGCAAAGTAAAGGCTTTTTTCCATTGTGCAGCAGTAATTGCGGGTTTTTTCATTAATAATACAAAGGCAAGCTTTATACTATCACAACAACTCACCCCTAGTCAATGAAGTAAAAAAGTGGTATCTTTGAAAGGTTTTTCTTTCTTGACACTTTGGTATCTGAAGTCCACATTGCTCCAAGGCTCTTTGTGGACAAACTGAACCTCATTGCTGCAGGAGCAGGGCTCTACTACAGCATTGGGGGTTACCTATACGTGTAACCTTAGCAAATCCTCATGAGCAAAACAGGGCCAGGCATTTGATAAGAGTTGAAAGCAGGAACATTTCTCATCAGGCTGGTAGGTTACAAATCCATACATGATCACATCCTGACTATTGATATATTTTTTTCATCTGAAGAGCTGCTAAGCTACAAAACAGGGTTTAAATCTCCTGAAAATTCTACCTATTAAACACTGTTCTTTTTTATTATGACTGGTTTCTTATATCACTTATTGTCTTGGCACCTAAGAGGTGTCATCACAGACAAGGGTCCCTCTGGGGAAAACTGCTCTGCAAGTGCAGAGAGTGCCACAGCCATTGACCCAGCTTGACTCTGGCATCACATTTCTGAGCGAACACAAACCTACCACCATGTGGAGTCAGCACGGCAGAGGAAAGTGAGCAAGAGAGAAAAACCAAACCTTTAATCCCAAAAGACTGTGTTATGCAATATTAACTCTTGAAAACCTTGTGAAGGAAAAACAAAGAGTAGAAAATACCCATCAGAGAACAGAGAGGCTTCCATAGCACCCAGTCCGGGCCAGTGATTGGAAAATTAATGTTCTTCTGCCCTATGAGAAAACTAGCAATGTAAAGTCTTTTTATATACCATTAAATATCTATGCATTTGCCCAAAATCAGTGCATGTCTATGTAGACATGTACTGAAAGCTTTATTGTAAGAAAAAAAATCTTTCCAAACAGTTACTGGACTCCATTCAGTCATTAACCATTGTACATTGATAGCTTATTGTTCACTTATGTGATAATTTTACTTCCAATTATATCTGGATAATGAATAAAGACAGTTAAGACTTTAACCTATTTTCAGAAACCAGAGTTCTATCAACATGCAGTTATTTATGCTAATGAAAATAATGATCTTTTTATAGTGCTTGTCACTGAAATGGAATGATGTCCTGCCAACTGTGCATGTTTGCCAGTGGCTACAAATTAATCAGCTAAACTGGAATGGTAATTGGAGTAAAGACAAGTCAAGGGCCAGCGAGGCCAGCTTTGGCAGAAATACTTTTGAAGAAAAATGCCCTGTTCAGCCAGCAAAACAAAGGAACATGTTTATATAATGCTGTTGTTTAATTAAGTCTAAGCAGCTGTTTCATCAAGGGGTCTTTGACGATTACAAATGGGAGGTGATTGTCAGGGAAATCAACCTGTGATGACAGTTGTGTTATGCTGGATTACACTAAGCACTAACCCCGCACCGGCCTGATGAAACCATTTCGAGATGAGCTCGTAGGGTTCCTGATCAGAAACTGCAGACGGTCACCTGAGTGTCACCCCCGTCGTGACTCTGAACATGGACAGGGCCAGGGACCACGTTGGCAGATGTTGGATTAGAGATCAGTGCTGAGCCCCCCGAGCTGCAGGTGTGTCAAGTGCTACCTCAGCTGTCCATGATGGATGCCCATGGGTTCAGACACTATCTGTCTAGAGGGCTGGTGTCCTCAGTGCCGTATTACTTCCCTCCTGCGTTTCGTTTTGTCTCCTCACGGCTAGAAAGTAAGGGCAAGCCATGGGAGATGACTGCCCCTAAATGTACTTGAACATCACATTTTTTTCAGATGACATTTTTCTTTATCATCTGAACTTCTTGCTATTTGTTCTGCTATGGCTGTTTATTTGACTTTGTAGGCACAACTGGTAATTTCTTGGAGCAAAAACATGCAATTGCCCTAGTCCCTACTAATCATTTCTTTCTCAAGAGGAGGAGATTCCTCTGATGAACAACTGCCCTCCTGTGAAGGTTGCATTGTCATGGAGCAAGGGCAGCACTGACTCTGTCTTCTTTATCCTGGGACTATATCTATATTTGATGTTTTTGAAAGCCTAATTTCAGCAATATGTAACATATTCTTCACCTCCATGACTGCAAAAGAAAAACTGCAAAATAAGACACCAATGTACTATAATGGTTCAGAAACCATAAGGCAGAGAAAAGAATATCCCAAACTTTTTGACATTTTCCTTTCTTTCCCCAGTCTTTCTATGATTTTTTACATTGACTTTGCGGTGACGCAAAATTAGGAATTTCTCCCACAACAGAGCTTGGGCTCTGGGTTCCTTCATTATTTTGGTTCAGTCTAATGCAGCTCAGCTTTCGTCAGTAATTGTGATATTCCTGCTTTGACTTGGGAGAGAGACACTGAGAGAAAAAGGCAAAGAACTTTGCTGACACACTGGTCCCTGCGAGATCCAACACATATTTCTTGCACATGTTCAGCTAGTGTTTTGAAAAGAGTTTTCATATGCCCATTAATAAAAAAGACATATTTTTGAAGGGTATATTTTGAAATGATGAGCTCATTGAGTATTTCTACTATGTAAATAATAACAATTAAAAACTGGCACTGGCTGAAAAAGTTTTTAAAAAGGGTTTTATTTCATCCAGCAAATGATTTGTCATAACAGTTGAAGCATGTGGGAATATTTCATTTGGACTTCCTCCTTTTATTCTGTTTGAACATGAAGAACATTTCCTCAATGATAGATCAGAAAGCTTTTTGTTGGAGATGAGAAATAAATTTCCCAATTTCAGTTTCAAACACAATAGTACTAAAAGCAAAGCACTTCCTGTGAATCACAGGACCATTTTCCTTGCAGAAACACAAAATGCTCCTGTCATCCCACCTCACCCTTGGTAGGTGCCCCACTTGGTCTTCATGCCTATTTAAGACCTTTCTATAGCCTATACAGAGGGACAGGCTGCTGCTATGTGCTGGTAAAGGCAGACCTTACTGCATCACAGAAGACAGAGTGGGTCATTCTCTTGTGAATATCTTTCATCCTTTCTTTAATTGGTCAACAATTTTGATCTGGGCTGGTTGGGAATAAGACAGGAAAAAAGCATTTGTTGGTTTTAAGCATGATTTGAAGAATGCTTAACAAGCTATCAGCAAATTATCACCAGAGTCTTTGTGCTGCTAGACTTCAAATCCTATTTCCCCTCCCATACAAGATCACCTCCAAACCAAGAGGATGTTCTGTGATGCCAAAATGCAATTGCTGCTGTTGGGCACCTCAGGACCCAGGCTCTTCATCAGCCTCCTGCCCAGTGGTGGTAGGTGCAGTTCACTGTCCTCCACAGTGATGAAGGTGAACTTGTGTAGGATCAGGCCTTATTTGAGTAAAGCAGTGTAGCGTATCATATTAAATTGGCACCCCTGACTGCTTTTGTGAGCCTGGCCCTGCAGAGTTCTCAATAAAATGTAGGTAATTATTTTATAAGGTGTATAAAGAGCTTATTCAAGGCACATACACTCATTAAGATCTTTCAGTCATCATTAACATCAAGCCCTAAAGGACAACAATGGTAATAATGCGATATGGAGCTGAAAACTGTGGCATTTAATAAGAGAGCATGGTAGAGTGATTTAAAAGCACTAAGCAGCTCTAGCAGCCTTTCACTCAGGCCAGGAGAACGCGAATGTTTGGAATGAGTTAATGCTTCTTCCATTACACTTGCACTAATTTGGATGCCCATTATTTACTTGGAATGAATTTCACATTCCAGATCGATTGTACAGTGATACATGAGAATGAGTAGTCATTGCAGATCAAAATGAAAAGGCAAGGTGAAATGTGCTCCTTGCTTCCAGCAGCAGAATCACAGCCCTGCACAAGGGGTCTCGGGTGGCCCTTAAGCAGCTGCGGGGTTGGCAATAGGTCCTGAGTGGGCAGGTGTGTGGGAAGATTTAACACAGCAAGCAAGGAAGGGCCATGGCATGCAGAGCATTGAGGTGCTCCCATTCATTCCTCATGGTGACACAGGAGGAGTTTGGATTAAGGCTTGAATGGACTCTTCTGGATTTACACTGCAGCCATTGGGATGAGATCCTGTCCCTTAGCTCAAGGACTGTCTCCCTGAGCCTGTGTGAAATGGTCCCCATCCATTGTGACCTGTGCCAGAACTCCTCTTGGGCCTCTCGAGGAGGCTGCTATGAATGAGATGGTAGCCAGGAAGCGAGGGACTGGACTCATAACAAAGTTGGGAAGAAAACATATGCTTTCCTCAGCTCTTGCAGGGCTGCTAAACCTTTCTGCATGATGGATAGGTTTTGTCCGGAAAGTCCTGCTGGAGTCCAGATGGGAAAGCAGTACTAGTTCCCCAGCCACCTCCTCTCACTCCCCTGCCTCAACTGCCCACCCCAGCAGAGACACTGAATGAAAGCCACTAATCAAGTGAAACCTTCCAGGCTGCAGTGCCAGAGCAGGGGCTGGCAAGAGTTATGTAAAGAAAACTAAATCCAGCAATGAGAAGGAGCAAGTAATGAGGGTTAGAATTTGAGATCTCCAACCATCTGACTATTCCGGGGTTAGCTCCTCTTTTTTGTTTCCTCTGGTGCATCTTTAATATCTTTCCTCCTCCTCTATAGAAATCACTGACACTCGCTCAGGAACACGGTTCCTGCAAGATTTTAGAACAGGGCTGAAGGCTACAAGGTTACTGAACAACAAGCAGAATCTGCTTTATTGCAAAGCAGTTAATATCCTGTTTCTAGTAGAGGCGGCTTAGAGGAAAAGTGTGCTGTGAGCCATCTCCCAACACACCCACTGTGCAAAGGAGGAGAGAAACAGAGGCAGGCGCAGAGCCGTCAAGTAAGACGGCTCTCATACTAGTTGCTATCTGGAATAAATCTGCTCTTAAAATCAGATGAAAGCAGATGCGTCCTCACAATTAAACATAGGCAGACACGTAACTTCTGTTTCAATTACTTGTATCAGTAACTTCCCCTTTTCTCCCACTCCTATCACTTGCTCATTAGTTGTGTTTATCTAATATTGCATGGAAGTACAAGAGGATAAAGAACTAATCTCAGAATTGTCCACCAAATGCCTAAGAACTTGGACCATAATATAAAAATCCTTAATATGTTGTGTCAAATGAAGTATTTGAAATTCATAGGATTTTTTTCAATATCTGATGCTCATTTTCAAGATTTTTTTTCAAGATATATTTTATTAAACTCTTTGATCAGAATTTAAATTTTTCATATAGCAATTAATTGGTGTGAGATGAGAATATTTTATCTATTTTTCAGGAAGGTCTTTTGCCTGTGGTCCTCAAAACAGACGTCAGGTTGTCCAAAAACTATTCATAATTCTCATATACCCAAGATGCACGTGAATCTGAAAGATAGGCTACTCTGTACTCTGTCTCTTCAGGAGAGCTCACAGCTAGCGGTGCACTATATCTCACCATCATGACAGGGCATGTCCTTCACTCCATCCCTGCACTGCTGCATCCTGTGAGGATCCAGCACCTCACTTTCCAGAGATCTCCATCTTTGAGGCTTCTCATCCCCATTCTCCAAGCTATTTCCCCATGAGGAGGGATCTGATATGGCTCTGATTCAACAAGGCATTTAGCCATCTGCCGAGCTCATCAGTTCTCTTGCCGGAATTGCTGCAGTGAAAACTAGACGCATCTCTCATTGTCCCCCATAACGAGCCAGATGATGCTTTCCCCAACAAGAAGATGTCCTTGAGCAATCCCCAGGTGGCTGCCCCCCAGCAGCAGCATCTGCTCTACTAGGTCCCATTGCAGAATGAGATTTAGCTCTGGAAAGCCGCAGTTCCTGGTGTCAGCTGGGACACTGACCCCTGCCACCACAGGAAAAGCTACCGAGCTGCAGCCTGTCCCCATCCCCACCTCTGCTCAGTTGGGTGTTCTGTGACAGCTGAAAACAACAGCCGGCCTGGGACAAGGTCTCAGCTGACAGCCAAAAGGAAGATGCTCAAAGAGTTTGCTAAAGGAAGAAGACATTTTATTGCCAGTATCACCTCTTGCTTACCCTCTCCCATTCTCAAGGCATCCATTTATGGATGGGTTGTTATGTGCTGTATTTAGCAGTAAAAGTGAATTTGAAAAAAATTGCATTTTAAAGTAAAATGGGTGAAATTTGTTTACATAGAGAAACATTTATGTAGCCATAGATCGACAGAACCAGGGAGATCATCACATCTCGAGGTGCATTTGCATGTAAGAAAAGGTAGGTACGAATAAAAACAGAAAGTGCTGAATAACACTTAGAAATTGATGGAATGAAGATGTTCAAGATGAAAATAATGAATATATTTTTGCTTAAAGTTGCATAGTACTTGGAAAAGACTATAAAAACATAACAAGTGATGACTAAAGACATGCAGGTGTATGTGTTTATGCACACCTGCATTCAAGACTGATGGCAAAATGTCACCAACTGTCTTTACTGCTAAAGAAAAATCTTTACATACTTAATGCTGAGCAGTTTTATTGCCCTTTCTCGAGCATATCTTTTTGTGCTTGTAAAAGCACTTTAGCCATCTCACTCACTAAGAGGCATCTGTAAAAGGGGGCCAGTGCTTCTCCTGGAAACATTTTGAAATCCACTGCAGAGGCAGCTGTCACCGGGGAAGGATGCTCTGTAATAGCTGCATTCACTCTTCAGATAATTTTCTTAGATACTAAGCTCTTCCAAAATCAGATCATACTGTATGTCTTAACATTAAGACTCAGCCAGACCCTGAGGCTGAACGCACAAGTAACCCCATAAAGAGCTGGAGAGAACTGTTACAGATGCTTTTAGTGAACAAATTACTAAGCTGTGCCACAGATGAGCAACTGCGATTTATTGCTGGCTGCAGCAGGGAAACTGCTCTTGAAAAGGCAGCAGCGCTGCAGGGGTTAAGTCAGTGAGCCCTGAGCACTGCAGTCCTGCAGCTGAGTGTGCACCCAAGCAGGTTCAGCCAAAGGGTTAACCTATGGGGTTGAGAGCGCAAAGCTCAGGACAAACGGCCAGGAAACAACACCAGGACCATGTACAGTCACTCATATGACCTGACCTGCTTTTCTGAGAGCATCTAAGTATTCCACCCCAGTAAGGGGATGACAGTGGCTCCAGGTAGACCATGCATGATCCCCTTGCACCTGGACAACTCAGAGGGCAGAAGACCATGAAACCCGGGCACTCCAGTGAGCGCTTTGGTTCCTCAGCCACCACTACTAACTTAGCACTAGAATTAATTAAAATTTTGCAAGTATTAATTTCACACTTTTCTTCCCTTGTTTTGAGGTATCTCTGTTTCCTCCACTCACTGTTAAAGGAATCTGATGGTTTAGATAACAAGTAATTCGCTTTTTGCTCATTAATAAATAAGTAAGTAGCCCTTTTCTAATTATTGCTTCTTTCCCACCAAAATCAAAGGTCTTTTTGGAGGCCACAAATCCTTTAGGCTTGGATTTCTTTGAGGTGTTCCCAGGAAATTATATAGAAGTCCTCATCGCTGGCAAAAATATTTGTTTTTGGCTATTCTTAAGCAAGGTTTAAGTCCAGTTCACCATGGCAGATGAAAGATCCTGAGGGGGTTCTAGGGACCACTGGAAATCCGGTCAGGTTTCTTTTAGGCTTGGGCATCTTAATTTAATTCCTGCTAATGCCCAATATATGAATAATTCATTAGTACTTCTCAGTTTAGAAGTAAACTTCTCAGAATTTAGTAAGTGTGAATGCTGCTGCAGTAAACATATGTTGATTATTTTTTTAGAAGCTAGAAAATGAGGTTACTCCCAAAAAGTAGGTAAAATAATTAAAATGTAAATTGAAATAAATTATTCACACTACCAAATTTAAATAAATGACTCACACACCTAAACTCAATTAAGGCATGTTGTTAGTTAGAATACTCAGCATTGTATAGCAGATGTACAAAGCCAAGAACTGGCACCAAAAAAAGTGTTCACTGTGCATGAATGTTTTATAGGTAGCAGAGTGTATATCCTAAGGGCCTTGAATATTACATTAAATTATACATTTCTAATAAAGAAAATATAAATGAATATGGAACAAATGCCTACTTTCAGCATAAAACACCAAATACCTCTTTTCGGAAAGAATTTTAACATTGCATAACAGTTGCAATATTATCTTGTTTAATGGCTTAAACACTGTTGTCAGCTAAATAGCTCTGTGTCTATGAAAAGGCATTAGTGCCATTGGCAACTCTTCTGTAGTGTTATGGAAACCATTCTAAAAAAAGACTACGCTTTACTGTCACTTCAAACTCTTTTGAAATTTTAATAGAAATAACATATTCAGCAGAGGAGAGTTATTAATTTGATGCCACTTTTTTCATTTTTTTTATGCCTCACCATCTCAAAAGCAACCTACCACGAATGCCGAGCTACCAGGAGAGAGTATTCCCAGCTCTGCAAAAGGGGCCTAGTGAGAGGCGGAGGACAGAGGAGACGTTTGGCAAGCCTTCAATAGATTGTCTTTGTCATGATTTTATAAAATAGAATATTGCATGTCAAGGGATTTTATATGTATATTTTATTTAAGCTTACAGTCTAAAAAATTAAAGTGGAAAGAATTCTTTGCTCCTGTTTGGATGAGGAGTGGGAAGAGCAGCTCTACAGAGACTTACTGGTCACACTGTGCCATCAGTCACACTTGGGTGCATGGTTAGATGCAGAGATTTCAATGCGAGGGGCTCTCTTGGGGTGCCAGCTCCAGCCACAACACCCACTGTCACACTGCATGGGCTGGAGCCAGGATTCCCTTCTCCTGCAGCCAGTCCCAGGCATCACCTCCTCCAAGCTCAGCCTGGTCCATGGAAGGGGTGGCACCACAACCCTGGAGAGATCACTTGGTGGCACATTGAGTGACATTGAGCCCACTGCAGAGCTCAAGTCTTCTCCTCATGAGCATGTTGTGCTGTTGCTGGCTATTTTGGTGGCAAACATTGTGGATATAGACACTTCTGAGGGCAGAGAAGCTGCACTGGGAAGGAGCTACTGGAAAAGTCTTTTTCCCCTATGCAGGTTTCAAGATAAAATGTGAGTCAGTTTTGGTCCCTTGCAAGCTGCATAACAGATATTGAACTCAGCTCTAATTGCTTCTGCTAAGCACTTAATGAAACTGCTGCATGTTAACCATTTTCAATTAAAATATCTGGGAGGAAAAGATTCAAACACAAGTCCAAGTGAGAAAACACAGTGTGCAGAAATTATAGTCCAGGGAAGCAAATTAAATAGGGGTAATTTCCAAAATGTGACACTGAACTGTGGAGACAGGCAGGAGCAGGGAGTATCAGTCCTTTCCCTTCCTTGGCTGAAGCAACAAGCAGTCCAAACATGCACACAGACACGTAGAGTGTCATTTCTTCTCAGCCTGCATGGTCCAAGCAAAAGGGCTGCAAAGAAACCCGCAGTCAGGCTCAGATCTTCCTTTTCCAGAGCTATCCCAGATCTCAAGTCAGTGAAGCATCAGAGCACCCTTTGGGGCCAGACAAGTTTTCAGAGCCCCCAGAGTCTGAAGCGTTCCTGCACAAGACCTACAGAGCCGTCCAGATGTGTAGTAAGAAGGTTAACGCTCGTCCCCAGGGGCAGGGGATGAGAGGATGAGGATGGGAGCCGCCCATCCTCATCACAGGGCTTGCCCAGTAGCCCTGCCCTTGGGGAAGGAAGAGGGAATTTGTGCCTGGGTCCAGCCAGAATGAGCAGACACATCCCCTGGGGAGCTGAAAAACTTCTCCAATGGGCTGATATTTTTCCTCACTGAACTTATCAATATTTCCTGTGGGAAAGCTGGCAATTCTTTACACAAGAGGAAGGCCTCAGCATCAAGAGTGAACATATCAGTTCTATGGGTGATTTTTTTATTCATCTTTGTAATGCTCTGGGCTAAAAGAAAGCACTTTTGGCAACTTCTTTTATCAGTGTTAGTGTGCTTAGTGAACGACAAATGGCGATTATTCCATTAATGTTTCTATATTTAGGCAAATTAAAGCCTGAACCAGTATAGTGTCTAGTATAGTATACAGGAATATCTTAGCGAGGTTGGCTTTATAAAGCCAACACTGAACATTCATGAAATTAAGCACAAAATATGACAGCTTTGTTAGAAATGTTTAAGAATGTTATTTCAGTATCTACATAGAAACAAACCAGGACAATCTTAGCATAATAAATTGAAAACTCCTCTGAGGTAGGAAGTCAATGCACCCATAAATGTAAGATCTACAGACAAGGAAGAGAAAGCAAAGCTGATGGGTATTAAAAGAGAACAAACTCTAGAAAATTGACAAGAAAAGCTAAAAATGAATGGACCACACCTTAATAAGGAAAAAAATGTAGAAAAAAGATTTCTGAAGTCAAAGAACACAGAAAGAGACTGATGGGTCTACTCCCAAAGGGAAATGCATGAGAATCCAGTAAAAATCTGTTCTGTAGTGGTAGCAGGGAGAAGATGATACATTTCTCATATGATCATGGTAATAAACTTTCTATTCCTACCATAACTAAAGAGGATATTAATCAACAGCTATTGTAATTAGACATATTTAAATCAGAAGTTCTGGGTAATTTGCATTAAGGAATTTTAAAGCAGCTGGCTGAGGCACTTTTTTGGCAGCTAGCACTGATCTTTTCAGTAACCATGGATAGGGAAGAATTCCAAAAAAAAATGGAAGAAAACTAGTTATTTGTTAGTTCTTTAAGAGACTTGGGAAACATGGTCAAAAATGGCAGAAGTTGTCAAGCTGACATCCATATGGGAAAAAAACAACAGCAAAGCTCATATTTAAATCAATTAATAGAGACTTAGAGGTGCATATTACAGTTAATGCTGGTCAACAAAGTCTTTATAGAAAACAAATCTTCTCAGAGCAGCAACATTCTTAATGAGATTATAAGCCTGGTTGATGAAGGCTTATTTAATAAATATATTTAGACTTCAGTAAAACATTTCTGTAGACATGACAAAGTAAAACTATGAAACAAGAATGATAAAAAGAAAATCCATTGGTGGACTAAGGTCTAGTAGAAGATACTCAGTTCAAGGTACCTCATAAGTAACTGAAGAGGGAAAATACACCTGACGTGGGAATGTCTTTGCTGAACACAAGTATCTAGCAGGATCCATGCACTTGAACCTAAAGTTGCCCAAATCACACACATTCCCATACCTATTTCAAGTTATTAACAGTGAAGCTTACCAAGGATAGGAGTGATTTAATGATTATGACATTTTTCATTAATAGATATTTTTATATTAAAATGTGGATTACTTTTTCTAACTGAGGCTACAAGGAGTCAATAACATGCAGAAAATATTTCAAAACCAGCAGGAACTACAATTTCCCCTGTTGCTTTGAATTCTCTGCTTCATTACAACATGGACCTTATGCTTAGAGGTCCTCACTTTCCCCAGGCAGCTTTTCTTCTAATTGCTTTTTACTTCAGCTTGTGGCCTTGACTCTCTCAACAGTATCATAAAAGTTGAATTACAATGTTCTAAGAGATGCAAAAATCTGTCAGTGAACCAAATTTGTAGTAGTAACATTTTGGGTGTCACAGTGTTCCTAGCAAAACTAAAGTGCTCCTAGCTTTGTGAATAATGTTTTTTATGCACCTAGATATAACCATCCCTCTCACTTATTTTACATTAAAACAGTAGAAGTGACTAATTTGATTGCTCATGCAGAAGATCCTCACACCAGCTCTGGAAATTAATATTCTTCCACACCAGGAGAAACAAATTTCTACCAGCCAACAAAATCATACTTCTTTCCCAGACGAATTTTATGGTCTTTGTGATTCTTAAGTAGTAAACAGATGCTGAGCTGATCAGCAATAGGAGCAAATCAACTAACCTCTAATGATTTGTTCTTCCTTCACGTTCTATCAATAGTATACTTATTGATCACTCAGATACTGAATTCCTCTGGAGAAATCTAGCATCAGAGAAGCTAACAAAAATCTTTAAAGTCCAGAGCTTCATTTGCTTTATCGTCACTAGAACTGAACCTCTGAAACTGCTCTAACTACGAACGTGCCTTCTCCCAGAACTGTGCTGCCTTCGGGATGTCATTTCAGCTTCTTAGGTAGATCCCTGTCTAATTTCAAACCTACAGCTCAGTGCAACTCGCCAAATTCACATTGCTTTTAGGGAGCTTGGTTGCTGTAGGAAGCTTCACGGAATGTACATCTATTATATTACAAGAGAAGATTTCAGGAAAAATGTCATTGCTGTTTTGCCTTACACTTGCATAGGTTTCCAGTGAAGAGACCTGCCAAATAAAAGAAACAAGAAACGAAACCTGAGAAATATCTTCAAGTTCTCTTCCTCCAACTACTTGGCCCATCTGCATGTGTATCAGGTCTAATGTCAGCTGCTTTTTCAAAAAGAAATTGTTCAAGAGCCTTTTGGCAGTAATCATCTCAGGAACAAGCAAACTGAGAACATGCTGACCCTGACCAGCGTGCCAAGGCCATACACATTATTTTGATGTGTAAGTACTAAAAGCAGTAATCAAGCTCACTGCAGCACTCAACTAGAGCAGAACAGTGACAACCCAGAGCCCGAGTCCCACAGCAGCTCCAGCTCTACCTTTCTGTCTTTGCAGCAAGTTCTTTGTCTCAGCCTGTCTGTTGGGTGCAACGGTTGCTTTCCTATGTATGCAAGCCCTTTAACATCCTCAAACAAAAATATGTACCCCCCATATACCATATGTAAATACACTGTGTCAACAACATATACCTGGAAAATTACCACTGTCAAGACAAGGTTTATATCCCCAAGAGCTAACAAGATCCCAAATGACACAAGTTTAGATTAAGAATTTTCCTCAGATTTTCTTATGCTGTTAGCAAAGACGACAGTGTCTGTGAAGCTGCACTGAAGCACCAGCATGCCTGGGTACATCTCGGTGCATGCACCCAAGCACATTGCATGAAGTCTGCAGCATGCACCTTACATTTACTAACATATTTTTTAAACAATTGATTAAAAAATTGATTTAAAAGTTTTCTTTGGATTTTTAGGTATGTAGACGAGTAAGAAAAATCTATATATGCGCTAAGCATTTCATACTGCCATGCAGACATATGTAGTGCATACAGCATATTATGTTGTACACTGTGTTCAGCATATGCATATTGAAGTTTGTCCCTTCCATTAGTGCTTTAACTCCATTGTCTGATGATGTATGGCACGAGTACATCACTGGAGTGATGATGGCCTGATGGTATATTACCATCATTTATTACTGCAATATCATCCCTGGCATATTATTGCAATGTATCACCAGAGCAGCAGCCAGCAGGAGCACAGCGCCATGCTATATGTTCTATTAATTCTTAAGTGATAGTTGCAGAATTACAGTGATGCAGAATCAGCATATACCTTGCTTGCCTCTTGCTGAAAGAGATATGAGAGACTGACATATATTTGCTATTTTTAACCTGTTGTTTTCTAGGTGTGAATTGATTTCCTTGCTGCAATTTCAGCGTAGGACCCTTATCTTGAAGATTTTGTCGCTAATTATGAACTAACAGGACCAAAACAGAAAGCTCATCTTGATCATCTATTTTTCTTGTAATCTTAGGTATTTTAGGATGATTTGCAGAATCCTAATTAGGATATCTACTTAAACGTGAGCTTTAGGAATTTATTTAAATAGTTGGAAATTATCAGCACAGTATTAAACAGAAACATAGGAAGTACACAAGTTCTTACTCTTGCTATCCCACTCACTGTGATCTTTTTGTGGATCTGTGCTTTAAAGTTTAGTATCTCACTCAGTTTAACCCACCAAAAAACAGAGTCTAAGAATCAGTATTTACTCCTGCTCTCAGACATTCAAACTGCCAAAACAGCATCAGATATTCAAATATTTTGAGGAAATTTAATGTGCTTTCTCAAAAAAATGTACCCATCCCACTCTGCTTTGCAGAAAACAAAATTGTACTTACATTAGTTGCTCTTTCACAATTGTTATCTGCATGATTTTTTGAAAATTCTTCTGCAAACGTCCCCTGGATTTATTTCATTGTTCCCCTGAAAACCTTTGCTGCAAGCTTTCTATAGAGCAATGTCTGCAATGAAAGCCCTGTCTGATTCAGTCAGGAGGACATTAGTTTTAGGTTTTATCCTTTAGTGATAAGGATCCTATCTGTATCCCAGTAGGCTTAGATATGGATGTTGGCTACCTACAGTTAATTCTAACTACTCACTGGAGAGTTGCCTTAATTATCTCTGCTACTTCTGGC
Organism: Nothura maculosa; assembly: GCA_032353885.1. Lineage (NCBI taxonomy): Eukaryota > Metazoa > Chordata > Aves > Tinamiformes > Tinamidae > Nothura > Nothura maculosa. Next base: position 2,657,374 of record JAUBOD010000210.1, on the reverse strand, counting down.
CATTATCCATCAGTACATGATATCTTTTTTAGCATCATGTATTGGTAGGCTGAAAAATCTCTCCAATAGACCTCTTCAAATTTCCAAAGTTCATGTTTTAAATATTGTAGTAAAACTAATATTAGGAGTGAACGTTAGAGTTATGAGTGCAGCATATTTAAAAATAGACTGAGCTAATTTCAAGTGCTGCACTAGCCAAGACAATTAGCTTGCTTGACCGTGATTGCTTAAGACAGTGCAAGAGATGGGCAACCCTGGAGAAGAGACACCAGTGCAGTTGATTGGGTTGAATATCAAAACTAGAGATGTTAATAACAGCACTACATCTTCTCTGCAATTCAATTTTGGCTAAACTCGAACACTGGGATAGTAGCAATAACCTGCATACCTCTGATGATTCCAAGCAGTGGAACAGGAATTACGAGAGGAGAAGAGGGACAGGAGATTAGAAGCCAGAATACAAGGCCACTTTGGAGAGAGAGAAGCACTTTGGCAGGAGGCAGCACTTTCAGCAGCACATAGACCAAGTAGACCTCCCTGAGAGCACCACCCAAGGCTGCCTTTGGTCATCAAAAACCAAGTGTATGCTAAAAACAGAATATCAGAGGAGATTAATATGTATTTATCTCCTCTGGAAGCAGTTTATTACTGTCAATACTTTAGATTCTCTGCTTCCTGTCTCCCCAGAACTGATTAATGCAGATCAGGTTTCTCCCTGCACATGTAGTATATTGCTCAGGACAACGTACATGAAACAGCATCATTTCAAATGATCACCTTTTGTTTATTTGCACAAATGTTTACAATAAGGATTGCACCCAGTAACAGGTCTACCCCAGATGAGGAGTTTGCAAGTCCAGGGCCCTCTTGCCAGTAATCAGCTTGTCCTTGCCAAGCACAGTCTTCTGCAGCACAAACTGCTGTCAAACAGACATTAATTCAATCATAACTGCATGACACATTGCAGAGAAGTTAGTAATAAAACTGCTAAAGGGATATGGAGCGGATGGTAGTGTACCACCTCTTTCTTTTGGTGTATGTTCACTGAGTCCAAGAGTTTAAACACAGCTCTAGATGTGGATATCATTCCTTGACCATCAGCAGCTGCACTCTAATGCAGCCTGTTTCTGTCCCCAAAGCTTTTCTGGAGGATGGTACAAGCTGGCATCTTTTCAGAAGGGGGTTTAAAATCTTTTGTTTTCTTCCTCCTCAAAATTCCAGTATAGAAGTCAAACAAGATGGATTGGGAAATAGAGGAAGGTTCTGAATGAGTCTCATTTGTATGAAGAAAACTCCACTTCTACCATCTAGTGAATCAAAAGATAACAAAATCCTCCCCTGCAGTAGGATGACCGATGCCTAGGGATATGGACCTTCACTGTTGAAGTCACTTGACTTTATTTGGGACAGCCTTTAGTATGAAAGACCATATTAAATACATCAAATATTTGAACTTGAAGCAGAGTTAAAGAAAGTATCAAAAACAGTTACCTATATTTGTGATGTAGATAATTGCTGTAATTTGTCCAGGATAACACTGAACAAAAGGAATCATTAGCAATTACTACTTCAAGCTAGTGCAAATCAGCTCAGTGGGATAAAAAGGCACATCTTAAGGCTGGAACAAAGAGAAGCTTTTCCACAGGTACAGCACTTTCTGCTTTAAATTAATTTAAGCCCTAAGAAAGATGTCTCAGCAGCTTTGGAAAGCTCAGTTCTGCATTAATGCAGAGAGGTTCTCCATACAGCTCTGCCAGCTTACCTTCTTGCTCCTGCTGGAGTCGTGCCAGAGCAGGAAAGAACAAGTCACTCTTGGATCCCACTCAGTTTTTAGCTCTTATTTAGTGGGTGTTTCTCCAAATTAGACAGGGATCTGCTAACTCATCTCCCAAGTCTGTGACTGAAGTGTCAGCACTAGCAACCAGTGCCATTAAGTTCCACATAAATTTTGACACTTGCTTGTGCAGAGTCAGCTTTTTATTTACTCCATGGCCTGCTTGCGCTTGCCATCAAATCCAGTACAAAGGCTTGGGATTAAATGATCTTTACTCCATTTGCAGTATTTGATTCTTCCTTACTCTATGCCATTAGGGTTCTCTAAATTGATCTCCAGGTTAGACATGAAAATAGGTGGCTTTTTTGCACTCATCTGTCCAGTGAATTTGTTCAGAACATGATTAGAGAGCACATAGAAGTAGCAGAAGGGAATTTTTCAGGACTTCTCAGAATGAAAGCATCAGTCTTGCTATTGCTCCTCTTAACCATCTCTAAGCGTAGCTAAAAAGAATGCTAGTAGCTTGATTAGTTAGTATTAATATTTATAAAATACACTTTTATATCATGCTTTAATCACTATTACAATATTTTTCACCATTAATTTAATATTTAGTTCATGGACCTTAAATGTATGTATAAGTAAAGTTACTTCTCAATCCTAAAATTAGACACATTGCTGAGGCCAGGCCTACAGTCTGAACTTTCTTCTAACCACTATTTTTCTGCTATTCTGCTTTGTACTCAGAAAAGAAAGTCCTTTTTGTAATGAGGAACCACCTTTTTGGCAACAGGGATTCCGTATATTTCAACTTACTCTAAAAGATCTGCAAGCAGTTTTGTCACAAAACATTAGTCTATTAGAAAATACATCTTCCTTAAGCTTGATATTTTAGAAAAATTTCTATATTATTTAAAAAAATCTTTAGTGGAAGAAATGGGCTTCAACAACATCCGTTTCAGTCATTTTGAAAATAACTTTAAATAGCCTATTAGAGAACACAACATTGAATGTTAATTAAAACCTTTGATTTACCCCAAATTTCTGCAATATTGGTCATCTATATTGCAGTAGGTCACTTCCAAAGCACAGTTACAGTACTTTAAAAGTCAGTGAAATCAGTGTGCACAAGTATCCTTGCACAGTTATCCCAGTTTCCTTAAACTCTTTCAAGGACCTTTCAGCATGTTAAATATGCCCTCCAAGTAGCTGTGCAACATCTCCCAGCAGCTTTGGAGAGCTGGCTGCGCCCCACCGAGCCTCCCGTAGCGGCTCACCCACATTCATTATAACTGGTGCTTCATTTTGCTAAATAAAGCATTATTTGTCTTTCTTTAGGGCA
>JAUBOD010000210.1:2604747-2632747 GCA_032353885.1 Nothura maculosa | reverse complement strand
ATGGATGGATGGATGGATGGATGGATGGATGGATGGATGGATGGATGGATGGATGGATGGATGGATGGATGGATGGAAGGAAAGAAAGAAAAGGAGCTTTTGGCTATGCTCACTAGAATGGAACAATTCTGTGACCGGCTTTTGGCACAAGTATGATATGCAGACCAATAACAAGCTTCTTCATATGAGGTGAAGGATCACTTAGGAAATTTAGTCCTGGTGGCAGAGTTGGTAGAAAGGACATCTTCTTTAGAAGGCCATGGAGAGCAAATAACTATGGGTGATGGGAAAAAGAGATTAAGTAGGTCTTGATTCTTCTCTCTACAACTCACTAAATCTTGTTCTAGAATTGCAGATTTGAAACAATCGATTAAATGCACACCAGTTTTAAATCCTACTCCACAGATGTTGCAACTGTCATCTAGGACTTTATGTGATTTTTGAGTCGAAGTCTAAAAGGCCAAACAAGCATTCCTGTGGAGAAAGGGAGTAGCCTTGCCTGAGGCTTCATGTGTAACCTTAGAAGGTTATGCCGCCTTCTAGGAAGGCAAACACAGTTTTGTCTTTCCTCTTCCACCAAATGCACTTTAAAATTTTATGATGATTTGAATATGATTTTAAATTTTATTGTTTTATGAATAAAATTTATTCATGATCTGTTCAAAAAAATCAGTATTTTTCCTTCATATGTGCTGAAGTATTTGTATCTTTCTTTGGGATGTTCTTGTTACGCGTATTTTGGGGTGAGTTTCAGTTCTAGATTTTTGTTAGGTGCTTATATTTGGATAATTTCAGATAGTGAGCTCAAGTAACTAAGTCATAGATTAGTCATTTTTTGTTTTTAATGAAAGCCAGTCTCTTAACTTGCACTATATATTTGAATGTCTGTCTCCCTGGATGCCATGTTTCCCATCTAAAAAACAGACATGATGATAGCTACCTTAAAGATGAGTCATGAAGAATATTATGTTCATGTTTGTAAAATACTTTCAAGACACTTTCTTAGCTTGGTTTATGATCCCCTTGCTATTATTAGATGTTCTCTTATCCTCATTTCCAGAAATATGTATGTATATTTTTAAACAGATGAAGTAGACAGGCTGCTACCCAGGTTTAAAAGATAATATATGTACATAAATAAACTTGGTTTCTCCCCTCTCTGTTAATCTGCCCATATTCTTAAACTCCCAACAATTAAAAAAAAAAAAAAAAAGAAAGAAAGAAATGCACACTGAGAGATTTTTAATTGTATCACTATTTTGGAGAAGATTTAAAATGACTCTAGGAACAAAGGGCCTAGAGGTGAAATAGAAAGACAGATGAATAACAATACTTAATCCATCCAGTGTTTTTAAACCTGGAGTAATTGGGAGGAATATATTGTTTGGGACTATTTTATCATGTTATAATTGATTTTATACAAATCTGTGTAAACACAAGCAATCTAGGATTTCAAGCTAATTATGTGTGTGTGTCTTTTCCTGGAACCCATAATTATATGTATGGTCTCCTATACCGCAACGCAGAGCAGGATGATTCCCGGTTGGAAGCTAGATCTAGTCCCGGAGGAGACAATAGTTATTTGCTATTTATTGTTACAGACGGCTGCATTACCAGAGGGACTTAAGGACATTTAGCACAACACATGCACTCTGTAACTTGGTGAACATGCCCTTTTGCGAATACATCTTCCCCTCTCAGTGCTGCCTAGAGCACTGCAACTTTCAGGCATTCCCTTATCTGCGATTGCCGACACCTGTTCTATGGGAACAAATAATTCTAGGGGCCTGTCATTTTCTTCTTCAGCTGCCATCTCACCTTCCAGTCTCCTAAGGGCCTTGTCACCCTTAATTACAGTTTTCTTTGTGATGGAAACCACAGGTGAAGAATCAGACAGGTTCCAGACTTGCCCACAGCAGAATTCTTTTCACTTTATTCCATGAGAAAAGGATAGCAGGAAAAACAGGAAGACAAGGGTGAAAATGCAGATGTACTACAGTAGGCAACTACACTGCATGCAAAGGAACATCAATATCTCTCCTGGTTTATTTTCTTTTTCAGTAAATCATTTCCCTATGTGGAGTTCAGGTATCCTAATATTCCAGGCAATGATCATGGTGTCATAAGCTTTGAGGTGAGCTAAGTATTGTCTCTGTAATAGTGAGGAATGGATTTTCATCCAAAGCTCTCCAACCCTACCTATGCTAACTGCAGGTCCTTAGCTCTGGTTTACCTCAGTGGAGCCTGAGTTCATATCTATTCGTTAGGAACAGCTTCAGCCAGACTTTGAGGTGCTCACCATCACCATCTGTACTGCCTCTTCTTCAATGTAGGCATCTACATGGAAACAAACAAAAGAAAAATGTAGCCAGTCTTAGGACAGCACCCAAAAACATCCAACACATAAACTCGTGGAAATTTTGGCTGTGCTAGCAATGCTAAGCCTATTGAGGAAGCCAGCTCTCAGTAGTAATCCTGTGGTTCTGTAACAGGACTTAATCTAATCTAAGGATATTAGGACAGTTACATGCTGCTGAGGTGGTGAAACAAGAAAAGATCTTGTACAGACCAATCACCAATATGATAATGAATTCCTTCAACTTTCACAATGTGAGGGTTAGACTGGGCAGAAGTTACATTAATCATTTTTCAGGTTCACTGTTTTGGCATCACAGTTCATACATTTTTTCTCTGATTTAGTCCAGCATTCAATAAAAGACTCTGCAAAACCAGCAAACCTCACCTGATTGATACTCAGAAGAATATTCAAACTAGGTCTGGCGAAGAGTCAAGTGTCAGTCATCATGTCCCACACTAGGATTTGTAACAGAAGCTGAAAATCATTTTCACTGTCAAATTTAGTGTCAATAAAAGCTGTGCAGTTATGGTGCAGAGTGATGCTCTTACTTAAATATAGTCAGTCTATGTCATTTTTCCCTGCTGTCACTACATTAAACAAAACAAACAAAAAAGGCGCATTTTGAAGTATCATATACCTCATTTCAAAAACAACACCAGCAAACTATAAGAAAATGTACCATACTTCTACTGCAAATTATGTGCATATGTTGAAACTATGTTGTGCTTGTTTAGGACTTGGTAAAGACTTTTGCTGCCTTCACTGGTCTTTGGACAAAGTACTAAGTGGGGCAGCACTCACAGATCAAGATTCAGAGGAAAGTTTAACGGTGCACCTTTTATTTTATAGCACTTTAAAACCAGTATTTACAACAGCTAGTAACAAGTGATTCACTACTTAAACGCTTCCAAACATCCTATCGACAAACCTGCAATTTGCCTTCCAACGTCAAACTCGGAATGGTTATTTTTGGCCCTATCTTTTTTTTCATACATATTGACATTTAACTTTTTCAGCATAGAATGTGTATTGACAGAGCCATCAAGAGAACAAACACATTAAACCTAAAACAACAAGCTAAGGCTCTAAATAATACAAAGTTAGACCTACAAGCATGTATGCTGAAGAGCTTTAGATAGTGGGGTCTGCAAATAGATCCTCAAGCTTCCATTTGGGCTCGTGCAGCAAACAAAACAAAAGCAAATCTTGTAATTAAACAGAAAACATCAATTTACGGTATTAGGTTAGAGCCAGACTCAGCTTCTCTGGTTCCAGCCAATCTGCAGCATATCTTGATGCAAACACTTGAGTCTGTTTAGAGCTACCTTGCTAAATTTGCACAAGCAAAATATTTGCTTTTTTCTTTGTCTCGTAAAAATCAGATATTACTGGTTTAGATGATCATTCTCTGAGCCTTGTCAATGGACAGGCCAAAGCATCGCCCTGCTCTGCTACTCTGCCGGGGAGTCAACTTATGGCCTATGAGGCACAAGAGCTAGCAGGCACCAGGACACTCTTACACAGCAGCTGTGGCTCTCCAAGGCCCCACGTTCTTTGCCAAGACTTCTAGTCGAGAAGAGAATCTGGCCAACCGCTTCTGTCAGATTTCTTTCATCTGTTATTTGTAAGGAAGAAAACAGCTGCAGGTCAAGTACACCTAGGGCAGTACAGCAGCAGGAATCACCTTGACTGCCACATACTATCCTTAGGTGGAGGCTTAGACATCTGAAATTACACATCCCTTAGCAGCGCAGGAGCAGCACACAAAATGGAGAATAAGAGTTGCAGGCAAAGGTAACATTATTTTCTCAGAAAGTCTGAAAATGGACAGACATTCTCAGTCCTTTGCTTTTGTCTTCTAGATTATGATTCACTTCTATTTTCCTTCACTTCTTCACTCAGGTCGGCAATCTTGAGGCAACTGTTTTGATCACCGGGCTGTGTATGTTTTCTCTTTTATAAATCATCCCTGTCTCAGTAGGATGCAGCATTACAGCCCAGTCATTTGCTTCAGGAAAGGGTTTCCTTCCCTCCGGCAGTAAGATCTCTTCTCATGTTTGTGGATCTGGGCTTATGAAGCAAACATTGGTTTAGTAACCTAAAAAAACAAAACCTTCCTGTTCTTGGGCTGCATGATTTGAGATATCTCAAATGATAGGGACCATGGGTGAAGATTCCAGGATACTTTCTTTTGGGAATTTTCTCCCCCTTCTGTGACAGGATCTGCAGCAGCACTCAAATGCTGCATGCAGAGGCTTACCTCCTCACACAGCCAGAGCTGCACGGATTTCTGTGCCCATGCAAGCATTCCCAGCATGGTAAATAGCATGGACCTGCCTTTCAAAGGGGCTTGGGGAAGCTGGCATCTGATTCCTCTCAACTTGAACAGGACACTAAGGAGGAAAACAAAAACTGTTTTTCCGTTGTACTCAGACATGGCAGCTACCAAAAAAACTGAAAAAAAAAGGCATACGTGATGAACTTTGGTTTGATTCTGCCCTATTTGGGAATATTTGGGTTTTTAATGGCAAGGAACAGAAGCAGGAGCTTAGTGCTAGTTGGCTTATATGACTGGACATCATAGAGCCTTCTTAGGAACAACGTGCCCTCTAGAATTATTATTCCCATGCCCGGTTTTAGCTGCCTTTTAAGGATTAACAATCATGATAAATTCTCAAACTCTTTATTCTGAAATTACAATATAATCCTCCAGAATTTCCTCTTCATTTGAAAATGAGGAAATGTTCCTGATCTCATTGGGTTTACATTGCTTTTGCAATCACATCTGGGCACCTAGTAATTTCTATCCTCCCAGTACCTCAGTGAAGAAGGGTAGTGCATCCTTGTTGCAAAACTAAAGTACAAAGAGCTTTAGTGATTTGTCCAAAGTCATACAGGGCTGACAAAAGGCACCGGACTGATGTCTTTGTTGGTCATTTGCCAGGGACTATTCTTTTTTAACATCTTTAAAGCAAACAGATGGAAAAAGACTTTCTGCACAGGTAAAAGAAATAGCAAAAGAGGAGGCCTCCCTTCAGCCCTGGAAAAAAATTCCCTTGATTTTTCATTTAGCTCCATCCCTTGGTCTGTAGTAGTTTCTTCCCAGGATTGAAAGGGCAAGGAGACCGAGTCTACCGGTTCGCATAAATGAGTGCTCTTGTGATGCCTCTGTATGGAACAACAGTGACATGTAGTGGCTACTCCACTAAAGCACAGCAAAACAGAACTGAGAATGCTGTACAACAAGGACCGTCACTGTACAGGAAATTTATATTTTACAGGATTTTACAGGAAATACATAAAGCTATCAGCTGAGTGGCCATTTCATGATAATAGTTAGTAAGTTAGTTTGGTGAAATACCAAGTTATGCATTACAAAACCGAGCTCAAGCACTAATTTACTAATTTCTTCCTTTCTCATGCAACAGTGCTATTTAGAAGGTAATTGCACTGCAACCTGATTTCCAAGCTAGCAGAAAATATTTGTATTGACTAGCAGTGCTTGTGTGGGTAGCAACTGAAAGGGCAAGTGGAAATCTCTGAGTATAATGAAAGAAAATCTAATTAAACTGATTCAATCTCTGAACGCATCGCTGGGGAGGTTTAGTAAAATTATCTATCCAACTTTAGGCAACTGAGTAGGCAGAGTCCCATCAGAGAAGGTGAACTACAGCAATGGATATTGGTTAGTCCAAGGTCACAAGGTTAATCTGTGGCTAAATAGAATTTTGGGAATACATTTGTCATTTTGGAAGACCATGCTGTTTTCTGAGCGCCTTCAATATTTTAATGCTTGTCATGTTGTCTAACTTCTGAAGGAATTAGGAGTTACGGGGGGATTTGCTACGCAATCACTTTGCTCTCTGCGGGATTACTTTCTGAACTCCTCGGGGCATCTGTTCTCACAGGCTTCCCCAAGACAGGGGTGTTAATCACAGGGCTGGCTGTCTTTGAAAAGATGCCAGCTTTCCTGTATGGAATTCAATCCTCTTCCCAAACAGGTGAGTACACGGTTAATCAGACTTTCCGAAATAAAATGGCAGAGAGGCAGCTTTAGGAGTGGATGTGGGAGTTACTACCACAATAAAGAATGGAGGATTGCTCAGGGTAGGATTGATGAGCTCTAGATTGTGTGTAGGAAGAGGCTGGTGAAGTTAGAGAGGGCAGGTTGAATTATAGGACAGATATCCCAGTTGTTATGGTGACAGAGCTGCATTGCGAGGGTGCCTTTGCATTGCTATTACGGCCAAGGAGTAAAGGGGGTTTCTGAATAGGACAGCTGCAAGGTGAGCCCACGGCAGACTTGGAGACGCACACTTGTTCAGGAGACTGTAACTCACGGTAGCATGTCCTGGGCCTCAGGAGTTTGGAAAAACCACAGCAGAAGTATAGAAAATGAAAAATGAGGCATGAAACAATTCTGAGGGTGAAGTCTGAAAGAGGTATTGCTTTCTGTTGGCTGAGAAAGCATCCATTAGGCTTTTTTTGTTTGGTTGTGGTTTTGGTGGGTTTTTATTTTTTTGGTTTCACTAAATACACCTGAATTTTGAGAAAGAATTATCCTATTTACATTTTTTTATTGTTCACTGTATTAAACATTTCTCTGCTTTGGAATTTCTCTGAATGAGACAGGCCTGGTCTATTCTGTTCCTCCATAAGCAGAATTTTTCCATTTTCTCATAATTATCTTTGGACCAAATCAAGATCCTGTCACACTGAATGGGAATTTTGCGACAAACAAGAAGGAGATACAGCTGCCAAGTTTGCTGGCTACAGATGTTGCCCTACTTGTAATGTATTGTGATTCCAAAGAGAAAGGCACATAATAGAATTCAAAACACTTGGTTTTGTAAGTGCTACAAGTTTCTTTTGCTTCTATGCGTTTCTGCCCGACAGTTATAAAACTGTTTTATGTGTCTTTTTGCATAATTAAATGCTTCACTGTATAATACTAGGCAAATGGGAGCTGTGACAATAACAGGTTTATGATGCCAAAGGGTTTTCATAATGCTGATGCAGCCAACTCCAAAAGGCTGTGGAAAAGAGACTCCTTCATGTTCAGCCCCTCTGTACACTGCAGGCATTACAGACAACGCTGGCTTATAAATATTTGAGGAGCCTGGCTTGGATGGAGAAGTACGTTAGCCCCTTCAGCAACCAGATGTGCTGTCCAGAAGTAGAAGCCAGGAGCAAATACAGTTCAGTCACTGGCAGCCAAATTCATTTTAACACCTAGGGAGCATTACACAGAGAGAGGCCATGACAAGTATTTGCCTTGTCCCTGGCAAAAATGAAAACAGTAAAATAAATAGCCAAGATCTCTTCAGGGAACTGCTTGCCATCTCTCAACTCCCAACCACGGAGTGTTCCAGCTAGCTCTGAAATGAGTGGTATAAAAAGATTATCACAAGGACTGAGGTGCCACTTTTAAATACACTGCTCATCAGCTCTGGTGTGCTCCAGTTGAGATGTTAAATCCATCAGTTTAAGCCACCACAGGCATGCACTGCAGAGGTGGTGCACTGAACAAACCTTTTAATTCTGAAGAGCAATGGGAGATGGCTGGAAAGAATACATATATTGAAGCATGACAGCTTGGCTGATTAGCAGTAGCTCATCAATGGATGATAACTTGCAAGCTGAATATTCCATATCATTTATTTTCTGACATTTTTGCAAGTACTCACTTCAGTGCCTTGTTCTCAATAGCAATGGTATCTTTTCTTTTAGGTGATAGTCTGAGAAACTAGGTGATACATCACAAGGGATTTCAATCTATCAATCCTGCTTCAGTCACTGTGGGATATGACATTGCATTGCTCTTCCTTTGCTTGTATACTTTGTTCCTCAAGCCTGCAGACTGAAACCAACTGCTGTTTATCTGTTTGAGGACTGTAGTACAGGAATGTGTGAACTACCCCAAAACACTGTTCACGCAACAACCAATCTGATGATCCAGCACCCCTTAACCACAGTTAAGAGCAGAGGAGTTCTACTCTAATATTTTGGTTTTGAATTAGGACAGACATATTTGAGCAGACTTTGCAAAGGGCTGTCAGTGACCAGGAGTGCACAGTGCTGCCACCATCCCCAAGAACGGCAGAATGACTCTAGAAAAAGAGTCAGGATTAGTTTCTTCTATTTGGACCAATGTGGCATTCAAAATTCAATGAAGTCTTGGTGAAATTCACTTAAGTTGCTCAGTCTGAGTTGAAAACAAAACTTTCCTTTTTGTTGTTTTTTCTTTGTTTTTTCTTTTTTTGAAACACCCTCTTTACTGCAAGAGGTTAAAGAACTAAGGAGCCGTAGAAGAGTGTCGTGCAGTTTCCTGCAGAACTCTACTCACATTTTCTGGACCAACACTGAGGTCTGTTCAGCTCAGTTGGTCAGTTCTTACACAGCAGCAAATAGGCTAAAATATAAAGCTATCTATTTTTCCCTTACTATTTGAAGCCTCAGGTGCATTTTGATTTGATTGCTTTGACATTTATGCCAGAAATGCAAACTAAAATCCATACTGTTTGGTCCATTCAAAACTTAATTGTCCGTAAAATGGCTGTAGGCTCTTTTGCTACACAATAAAGACTTAACAATGCCTTGTGATACCTTTTAAAAACAAGAAAGATCAATGGTATGTTTCTCATCATTTGACAACTTGAGGTGGCCAGATGCTGGCAGCTGCATCCTAAAGCAATGAGTGATTTAGCAGTTGCTAGATGAGATTCTGTGCACTACTTAAAAAAATGGGTCCAGTGAGCATAGAAGTCTCTTCTGTTCTTGAAGTCATAGGGATAACTACAGGTATAAAAATGTTCTCTTTCCAAATTCAGCCAACTGCTCAGTGGTGCCACAAGATGTCAGCAGAGACTGCTGATTCTGTGCAAATAAAGAAAAAACACAAATGATAAAAGTCTCTATAGCCTGGGAATTCTAGCTATGATGACTAGCAATACACATGCTTCACCAAAGCAGGATAAGGTCCATCAGTGGAGACTGCCACTGCTAACAGTAGTATCTGCCACCACTGCATTTTCTGACAGTGGAAGGTAACAGTAATACATCAGTTAAAAGATCTGGCAGGAAGTGGGAAAGGTAAGTTTGAAGACCCTGTAGGGCAAATCTGGCCCTCAAGGAAGTACTTCTTGGCCTCTGAATTTTTTTGGCCAAATCACTGACTGTTTTCAATTGTTTGGTTGATAAACATGTTTGTTGAGTCAAATTGGGAGCACTGAGGGCCAGTGGACACCCTCTGGAGTATGGTTGTGCTGATTCCACAGGTAGTAATACATATTTGGGAAAATGCAGCAAAGAACTGGGTATCAAATAACCAATAGTACAGTACATTTAAGAAATTGGTAAGAACACTTGTATTAAATCAGATGAAATTCTCTCCAAAATATTTTCTCTTTCTAGTATAACTCTTCAAAACTCATAAAACTATTCCATACCTTTTTCTTTTGGTTTTCTAAAGGAATTTAAAAGAAATTCAGGGATTATGCTACAGGAAATGCTTTCTACTACTATTGTGCTAGGCATTGCATAAAGCCAGAATGAGAAATTTAGGAAAACCACAGAAATGCGAATAACTTTAATTCAGTGAGAAATTAATTGGCTCTTTGTGATCTTTCTGGTCATTTGAGTATTTTTATTGTAGCTTCATACGTATCTGATAAATACCTACCATATGTGACCTAGGCACTTCAAAAGCTTCACATTATCTGTAGAATAGATCTGCACAAAGAAAAAGAATTAAAGAAAAATAGGTGGCTTAGATCTTTCATATTTTTGTAAATAATTCCCAGCTGAAGTATCATTTTATTTAATTTTTCATCATTCAAAATCCCTATAAAAGAATATCTATAATAAACATTAAAAAATAACTCAATGATACCTTACTATAACAGCTTATAGTAATATCTGAGTAATATACAAATGGTTCGATAATGTTACATAGCCTCATCAGCAACTAAAACACAGAGTTTACATTTTACATAAGACATGTAAAATAATTCATTTAAGCACATGGAATTTGTTTTTCTTGGTAGTTCAATCCTCTTCTGCCTCAGGTCTCCATTCACAACATGTTTCCTGAAAGCTCTCTCTCACTTTTTTTTTTCTAAAACATTTGCTACCTTGGGACTAAGATCAGAGTGGAGCTCAGCAGATACTTCCCTATGAATAAACATGCAATTTTGGGCACAAGAAACAATGAGAAAATTATTTTCCTGTTTAGCAGAGTTAGGTAAATTATGCCTTTTGCACTGGAGGAAGCACCTTCCTACTACAGCAGAAAAGGCAAAGGACTTGCCCAATGGCACAGTGACAGAATTCGGGCTCCTGAATCACAGTCTTGAACTGGAATATGCCAGAGCCCTCCAGAAATACATGATATAGTAGAAATATAGTTGAACTATTAGCTCATTCAGGTTATCTCAGGCCACAGCATTTTGGAATAAAAATCTTAATATCAGTGGGATCAGATGTAAACTGTCTTAAAAACTATTAGCCAGAGTAAAAAAAGGAAAAAAAAAAGATTTCTCTGCATGTAAGACAAAATCCACGTCCTGAATGATCAGTTTCATTCAGCTGTTTTTAGCACAAGTTAAATACCTTTTATCACAAAGCATGTACTGATTTCATAATAAGGAAGCATCATCAAAATTGCTAAGTAAAAATTGGAACTCTATCACATAGGTTTTTCTGGATGACTAAATGAAAAAAGCAGTTAATAAGTTAAAAGAGATAATTATTGGCTTCCACATAGTCTGAACATCTGTCAGGTTGGGATTGGCTTCAGTAGTTAGTTAAAACATCTGAAAATTAGGGGTAGCTTTCTCTTGAAGTAGACTCACCATTACACTGCACTTCAGAACTTCACCATAATCACTAGTAAACACAGCCACTACTGTCTGCAGGATAACTAATACCATCATTCACAGCATCTAAACTTTATATCCCTTCATTTTATCATAGCAGCAAACTTATTTCAGAGATCGACTTTTTTTTTTTCTTAAGAGTGTGACTGTGATGGAGGAGAGAGGAGGACCTCTTTGGAGAGACACAAGGAAAAAGAAAAATGAGGAAAGTGAGTAACACCAAAAAAAAAATGTTTATCTCACCAGATTTTCTAGCCCTGCACTAGTGCTGGTGATTCTGACTAGAATTCTTCAAATAGTTTGAAGAGAGCAGTAAATGTATCTTCTTCTAAGCAATGAATGGAAATGTTTCATGAGTTGTCAGTTGAAATTGTTTTGGAAGTATTACCAATATAATATCCTTTCTTGTAAAGTCACAAAGACTTATTGAGAACATCTGAAATGTTTTACAGCTTTATCAGAATCTTTGTGTTTTGTGAGAGGGAGAGTTTCCGTCAGTTGGCAAGACTCTCAGTCACAGCCTAACCACTTCATCATCCCTAGGGAGCAGACAGACCAAGTGATCCACATTTCTAGGCTCGGCAGCATTCTGTTGTGCACTGATACCTGCTGTTCACAGTGTCTGCTCACGCTGCCGTTTCAGGCCCACTACTCTTGCTGCCAGGAGAAACATGGTGCCGGTGAGCACTTCTGCAACAAAGGAGATCCACACTAGTGCCAAAGACCAGCCAAACCTGATGTCGATTTCTACCAAGAGATCCTTACTCCTCAGCAGGCAAACTGCTTCCTTGAAGGCAGCGGCTGAGTAGGCAATATAGATGCTGATCCCAGTAAGAGTAACAAGAGCTAGGAAAGAAAAACATATTCAGCTAGTTAGGATCCCCCTCACAGAAATTAGAACGACTTAGTCTGACACCTCTTGGGGTTCCTTTAACATTCCATTTTTATTGACTCAGGCAGGATTCCTGATTAGCCCCCATTTATCTTTCAAATCTAGTTGAGGCTGTTCTTCTGGGAAGGCAAGAGGAATGGAAGTAAAGTGAGAATTAGTTCTGTCTAATGTACTATATGTGTATATAGTACTATATGCACTATAATTGTTAAATACTAACTCAGAATGTTTAAGAGCAAGACTGAAGTGCAGTCTTTTATAGATATCTAATGTATATACAGATCTGTTTGCAATACTGTATATTTCTCACTGCTCTGCCCTATGTACAGTTGTCTCCTTTTATGTCTCATGGACAAGAACATCCTTGCACTTTAGGTTAGTGATTTGAATTTAGGTTGGTTTCTAATTTGAGACATCCTAAGTTTTGGTTGTTCTATGTAAACATTGGTCTTTACTGTCAGGTGTTGTGAGATCCTGGCTCTTCAGCACTTGCTAATAACTGATCCAAAGATATCATCGGAGCAGATTAGAAATAAATTATTGAAGGCAATCAATCAAAAAGCCAGTCGTTTACAGGATGAAAGGGCTATGAAGAAGCTGGCTAAGGTGAGAACGGCAGATTTCAGAAAGGCAGGTGCTAGATCACGTGCCTGGCATCTATGACAGTCAAGAATACGAACCTAGCACCTGTACTGCGTAACAGGCAGGGAAGAGCAGCTAGAAACTCCCTGAAACAGCAGACTGGTCCAGAGCAAGGGATACTGCAACACTTTTAGGACAAAATAGTGCCTTATCTGCTAAGAGTGATCTGGTTTTATATTAAAGTGTAAACCAAGGTGTATATTTTGTCAGGAAGATAAATTCAAATAGAAGGAAAATAAGAGTACTGGATCACCCAAGAGTCAAAATCCACTTTCACATTCCCAATTTACACCATGCTATTATGACTGTGTCTTACTCTAGGCTTCTCCATATCTCGTGACAGCAGAAATGCAAATGCCCATTTTGCTGAAGTTTTCAATAAGGTTTGTTGGGTTCTGTGATCTTCCTCAAATGTAGTTGTATTTAGGAGATAGGGAAGTAGGATATCCTGGATTGTGGAATATTTCCATTCCAGTATTTTCACAAAACCCAAACTGCAGTTTCTGGAACTGCATCATAAGGTATTTTTCATCTGGGAGAGCATTATTTGATCAATATCAAACTTCATAAACTAAAAAAATCCCATAGAAGTATGCTTAACTGTTACACGTAACAAGTCTCAGAGCAGCTGAAACAACCAGACCGTGCTGCTCGAGCAGGAGGATGATCTGGTCTCTCATCAGAGGCTACTCGCCAGTTTTTCCATGCTGTCCTGGGACACAGTCCTAGTTGCATCTTCAGAATAGATCTAACACCACTCTGAATACCATCTCTATGTCTCTTGCCTCCCTGCAAACCAAGGGTCTTGGGAGCACGTGCTCCTCCACACCTCAGTGGGATAATTATGCTCTATACTTCCCAGCTTTTCATCTGACTTTCTATTTCCATTAGTTTCCAAATTGCTTAAGCACACCTTTTTTAGTGGATATAGCTTTTTGATGTACTAAGGAAACAGAACTTCTGTTTCTCACAAAGGAAAAACATAGTGCTTGGTCTTTGTAAAAGCATTTCACATTGCGAAGGCCAGCCAAGACTTTGAGACAGCTGCACATTTATTTCCAGCAATCTCTAGTCTCTCTCTTCACAGACAGAGGACTGTATGATCAGGTGATAAGGGCCAATGCTGAGAGTTCCATTTTCTGACGGAGAAAATTTCTATTTCAAGTTTCATTATGAAGCTGAAAGTCTATTGGCAAAGAAAATGGAGACAGGTTTAAGTCCAGTTATCCTATTTTGATGAAATGCTTTTGGTTTTAATTCATAAGTGCCCTTCTAAAACAGAGAGGTTTTTCATTACAGCAAAAATAACAAAAACATAGATTTTAAGAGAGTTTCACTTGATACAGAATGAAATTTTACACTTTAACCAAAGTAACTTTTGGGAAGTTTTATTTGTGAGCATTTCAAAGTATTAAATTTAATTTTATTAATCTGAACAAAAACAAGAAAAATAGGAGCAAAACAGGCTTTTCAGCCCCAACAAAAGGCTGGCTGTGTGACAGTGTCACTACCAAATGAAGACAGAAGAGTCAGGTACCAGCAGGTAACAGGCAGCTGAAACAGCAACATGTGGGCAGATTTCAGTGGATCTTCTTCCTTGGTCATGGTTTAGCTTTCTTACAAAGCACTGAAGTCCTGAAGCCTGCTGCTGCTGTGCCCCAAGGCTGCCTGTGGTAGGCTGCGCTGGGATGTTGCAATGAACTAAGCTCTTTGTGACCCCACAGAGTTTGGGGACAATACTCTATTTCAAACCTAACAATTAAGCTAGTCCAAGAATCCCTAACAAGATCCTTCTCAGGAACTCAGTGCAAATGCCTTGGAAAAACTATCATGTATCTTAGTTGTAAGATCAGTGCAAGGTCACTGAACCCCAGCCTTTTCTGTTTCTAAAGGCACTTCTGCATTCTTTCAGATTTAAAGCCCTGTCTGTGAAGAGTTGGGCCTTGTGCTGAGAAGGTATTCAAGCCTTTGTGTTAATGGATGCAACAGACACATTGGGTTCAAGAGGTGCCTGACTCCACAAAGGCATATGTCTGTGTCTGATCATTTGCATTTCTTGGCTGTAAGTGGCAGCTTTCTATTTCAAAAACCCAGCAGAAAAAGAGGTAGGCATCAAGTGAATGAACACTGGCATTATTCTGAAAGAAGGCTCTCATCTAGCTCTTTTCCCTAAAAGGCAAAGTACAGTTTCCTAGATGTAGCTTTTTATTATTCAAAATGATTAAGCCAGGAGTTTGATATAGTACCTCCAAAAAGAAAAAGCAGCCCCGTCATTAGAAGCAGTAGGTAGGCCCTGGCAAGAATACTGACGAATCCAGTCATTCCTCCAAAAATCATCAATATCAGGCTGAGGGGCATCAGGATGACAAATGTTCCATGCATGTCTGAAGAAAAATGGAGAATGTTAATATTTGATTATGGTGTCATTAGACGCATCACTTCTGAATGTAGAGCCCCTAATCGGGTTCACAGTCTTAGTCTACCAGGTGCTGCATAAACAGGGAGTGGGACAATCTCCGGTGTTTTCACTTTAAATAGGCAGAACAAATAATGTACGGAGCAAAAGTTCCACACAGAGTGAACAGATCACAGTGTTTTAAATACAGACTAGAAAGATAAAGGGTATGTCTACATGGACACGTTTAAGCAATTAGATTGTTCTGAAATATTTAAGCTAACAAGGTAACAGGTGGTGCATTGTCCATCAGGTAGCCATTGGCAACCTTAACCAAAAGTAATCCTGATTATCTGAATAATAAATACCACAGTGAATGGTGCTGCTCTATTTGGGAGGTGATATCTAGCAGACACTTTGGTTAAACCATTTATTTTCTCTCATGTGTCCTCTGCTGAATTGAACTAGGAAATTGCTACCTCGCCATTGTAGCTAAACAATAAGTCAACATTGGAAGAAAATTTTCCCATCCAGCTCTGACTCTCTATGTCTCTTATTTTTCTATAAAGCCGTTCCACAAAATACATTAACTTATACTGCTTGCCTCCTCCTATGCTGAATGTTTTAAATTTGTCTTTATTGATCTCTATAACATTTTAATAGCTGTGCAAACAGTGGGTTGCTGTATATTTTTTCTAACATGCTGTTATTTCCATCATAAACCACCTTTGTCTCACTGTTCTCTCTCATGCAATCAAAAGCCATCTATCCACAATGTTTTCATATAATAATAATAAGAAGAAAAAAATATATATAATAACTCCAGCTTCCAGCATGTATTTATTTCATGCCAGAATCAAAATGAGAGTTACTGAGAAAGGAAAATATAAATACCATTTTCTGAGGAGTTCTAGACTTCTACTTCCCATTTCACAGAGGAACAACACAACATTAGCCAGACCCCAAGGAAAAGGAGTAATTTATGAGATCAGTTTGTTTGTTATCAGACGATCAATTTTTTAAGTCACTAACTCCTCACTGAAGTGGAGATACACCCAGTTTCCCTGGCTAAGGATCTAGCTTAGCATTTTCAAAACCATGTTAAAGATTTGACAGAATTGTAGATCAGCTTGTGCTGCCTCTGTGCTTTGTCGTTTTGGATAAATTAGTTTAATTTACTCCATTTCTTTGGAGCTGTGTTAAGTACTGCTCTGCAACACCAGCTTGACTTTGCAATATTACCCTGTTAATAAAGGTAAGGATTATCCTCCTGTTACTTTCTATAGAAAGAAGAATCTGCAATTTCATCTTCAATTTTCCTCTTTCTTGAAGAAAGCAATTAATGCATGAAAGTAACTTCTTACCCATATGTCTCACAACTATCACTGTAAATCCACTGAAGTGATTTGAAGAAGGTTGGTGTAAATTGAAAGAAAAACTGCTCTAAGGCTAATAAAATACATACATCTCAGTTCAGTTCTAGAACAAAACAATTAGAATGATGTTAGTGGGCCTGAAGGGCCTTGTAGTATGTCAGGGGCTTATATATGTGTTTCTTAATGGATTAGGAATCCTTTCAAATATTCCCAGGGAGTTAACAAAACCTGTAAAAAAATACATTCTTATAGCAAATGAATTCCATATACTTCCCCAACAGTGCCAGCTGATGTACAGAAAGCAGAATTCTGCAACAGAGAGAACACTTGCCTTGGTTCTAAATCCAAGGATACTGAGTTTTCCTTCAACATAATTACCATGGCTCCTGTTGCTGGCTAAGGACAATAACTTGCTAGGACTTCTCAGACACTAACAGTTAAATCAATCTTTCAGCTTAGCAGGTACAAACCAGTATGTCTCAACAGCCTGAGAATCTTAGTTGGGTACCAAAAAGAGAAATAGTTATGGAAGTTAGTTCTAGAGTTTTATATGGTTAGAACACTTTGTCAGGGATATGATGGGACACAATATGACAGAACAGAGATCTGCCAAACAGTTTAGTACCCATTTTCTTCAGAAATGGCAAAAGCAGGCTCCTCTTCAGCTCTATTTATGCTTCCTAATAATATTAGGCTTGATTTTGAACCCTTTCCAAGGTCCAGATTATTTTGATATGCTTTTAGATTGGGTCATGCATGGAAGAGGTGAACAGACCTTTGAGGTGGAAAAAATCAAACACAATTGGGCACCTCCATCCTCAGACCTGATTTTTCTGGGAGGCAGCCATATAAACAAGGTCATGACTGGGTCTGTGCTTTGATTTTCTAGATGCCCCTCACTAGTGAGGCAGAGTTGCTACTAGACTGTATCTAGGAAAGTGGTAGCAGTTGCTGTTACTTGGAGTGTGATTTTTGTAGCTGGATGTCAGCTAATGCTCCTAGCACCACCATCTTAGCTAGCACAAGAGTGGGTAAGGAAGATGCAGCTCCACATGTAACCTTTGCTCTTGTATCACACGAAACACAAATCCATACTAGATTATTCTCTTGCTTCCAGGTGGTTTAGCAAAGTGACAGAGGGTCTTAGATTACCTCAATCTATGTCACATATATGGCTGTTGCTTGCAAAACTCAGAATGACTTTGATTTTTCTTCCTTCTCCACTGAAAGTAAATTTAAGGGATATCTTATGATTCGCCTGCAGCTCTTTTGATATGAAATATTTAATTGTACTATCCTTGGTTAAAGTACATTTCTATCACCTTCATTGTTCTGGTTCAATATCCAATACCTTCTCCTGCCTCTTCTATGGAACCTGCAACTGGGAAATTTATTGTGAAATGCTGCCATGGAAACAATTCAGGAATCTGAATTCCTACCATCTGGCATATGATATTAAACCATTATATTCCTTGATTAGAAGGCCAGAATTAGTTTATGGAAGGACATGACTTAAAATATATTTACTGTATTTCTGTCTTCAACAATCATCTTTTAGAGAAATACAAATATAAATTCTGCTGTCAAACATTTTCTTTTTTGTAGACTGGGTTGAAGAATATCAGAACTGTCTTCGTTCTGGTGACATAGATCTAGTATTGAAAAAACACAAAGCATTTTACACTTGGAAGAGTATATGCACTCTCCCATAAAACAGTTCTGATTTCCCACATCTATTTCTGAATAATACCTTTGTTTTCAATGTAGTCCACGACAGGTAATAGTTTAACTTTGAAAATGCTGAAACAAGATGACAATCATCTTTTTAATCCCTTTTTTGGCAGCAAAGAATACTTTGCTAGATTTGAGTTCATGAAGCTTTACATTAACTTGCTAAGGCTGTTTTACTACAGCTCTGACCAGCTGTCTATAGGAATGTCATCTGCAGTGTATGTCTACATCTTTCATGAATCTGGTAGGTATTTCTAAATTACCTTCCAAGAAAGTACTTGATGAGAAGGAGCTTATAACAGAAAATTGTGGAAAGGATTAGAAAAGCAGATGCTATCAAAGATAGCTGGCTGCTACCTAGCAGTCTTGTTAACCTCCTGTTAAGAGCATGCTATAGCTTTGTTGTTCTAAACCAACTTCACAATTGTATATCTTGTTATAGGAATTAATCTCTAGAAATCTGTAAAATAGTCTCCAAATCTATAAGTCACTCCATCACAAATACTCTGAATGAAATCAGTTCAGAATAGCTAAATTAAGGACCTGTTTAACTTCCCCAACTCTAACTTAAATAGCCAAAAAGCTGCCCGAAAATCCAACTGTTTGCTTGATTTTGCAAACAAAATCCAGGCAGCAGATAAAAAAAAAACTAGTGGGTCTGTTTTGTAAAGGACTATGAAAAATCAAACAAGTGTACTCAGAAAGTCTACCTGCTAGGAAGAAAGGAAACAACACAGAGGAACCAAGAGCAACAGAAAGAACTTCTGTCTGTGGTCAAGTGCAAGTGCAAGGCTTCTGAGCTAGAATCCCAAGGACACCAACGTCTCAACTGCCTCCTGTTCAGTAGGATGATGATAGCAGAGGAGAGCTCACAGGATTAGGGTATTTCCACATGCTCAGTTGGCTTCTTGGGGTTTGGGCTATATGTTTCAATTTTCTAGTCTTCTCCAAGTCCCTAAGTGAAACTGAAACCTAACTGCAGAAAGTAAAATTATAATTACACTTTCAGTTGGGCACTGAAAGAATCTTAGATACATGGAGGAATTATCAATGACAGCAAAGCCATGTGGATCTTGTTCTACTGCTATCACACTATTTTCAAATAGGAACATTCATCAGAAGTTGCCAGTTATTAATGCTCAATTGCAGCAATGCTACAATCACCTCAGATTTCTATATACACACACCACACTATCTTCTGTAAGCACCGAGGTAGACGCTCACTGAAACCTCTTTGAAGCACCAATCCACTGTTGCTCAGAAAGAAATCAGATCATATGAATTAAGCTAGAATTTCTATGTATTTCATTTGGGCTACACTTAACTTGGGACTCTGAACTGGCTGCTGCAGCTGTTGTATTAGAATACCTGAGGTGCTGATAATGGTTGCTACTGCAAAGATCATTTCCATGCAACAAACGCTCACCTCCCTGCAGCTTTAGGGCTCCAAGAATATTGATGTTGAAAAAGAAAGTACTGTGGGGAGAATAATTCAAGCATGTGCACAGTCCTGGTTTCATAAGGCGGGGGGAGGAACCACACTACATTTTCTTCCAGTTCTTTGTAAGTGAAAACCACAGCCATTAACTGATCATCACTGGATGGCTAAGGGATAAGTGAGAGCACTAAAACGTGATGTGTATCAGGAAATCAACCATGGGCCATGATGTTCATGTAATTAACCAAAAATACTAATCAGGATTTTCAGGGATTTAATCATGACTTATAGGAAACTAATGCAGTTTGGTTTGTGCATGAGGAAAAAAATCTACTAAGGCAGCCATTAAGAAATATCAATATTTCCTTTATTGTTATTGTTGTTTTTAGTACTGTCCCCAGTTCTGCAGTGCATATAGGCTCCCAAACTAGTTTGGGTACAAAAATGAGATCCATAAGAAATAGTCTGTTTTCTTTGTATCCATTCGCATTTTTGGAACAGAACGGCCGCTGGCATACTGGGCAAACAATACACTAAAAGTGTCTTTGATGTGACGGGGGGGCGGGGGCGGAAAAAAGCTTTGCAGTTATTTGTTTTTAGGCAACAAGTGTTGGAGGAAGAGAGATGAAGCAGCTTAACAAATTGTTTTGCAAAAAATCAGCTGCAGCTAGGAAAGGAGATGGAAGGATCTAGATGAAAGTGATTTTTATGTTATCAGGCAGGAATCATGCTCCGGCCATAAGTGATGTGTCCAGCAACCAGTCTCTTGAGTTCCCAAAGTCAAGTTTATAGGAGATTTTGTGAAAGGGCACATTCATAACCAGCTAGTTAGATTGAAGCAGTGTGGCTAAACACAAGAATATTTCAGATCTTTCAAACCTGCTGCTGTTGGTAAAAACACATTTGTAAACAAGCACCCAGAAACATAACTGGCTTTTCAGTTTCTGCATGGAACTGGCAGGCTTCCATTATGCCAAATTAACAGAACAGATACAGAAAAAAAGAAATAATAGTCATTTTATGTCCTCAGAGGGATTTCCATTGAGAAATACGTATTTTCATGTTAGTTCATCAAGTCTTACATTTTTTCCCTTCCCTGTTTACATCTACAGTAAAGAATATATTTTTAAAGGCAGGAAAATTAGTGGAGGATGTCTACCAGCATGTCCATGTTCAGCTAAAGAGAGTGGAGAGAAGTGAAAGCCTGATACACAGGTCTGCTTATGTCTAAGCCATTTAAGATACTGCTCAAGAGCATTCTAGCAATGAGAAAATACATCATACTATGAAAGTTAATAAGACTTAGCCCAATTGCCTGAGTAAAGCCATTGCTGGCACAGAATTAACTTGTACACTCAACTTCCCCAGTTTGTCAGGAACTCTCTTTGAAGCTCACAATAAGCCTAAAAGGGAATTGCTGGGAATGAATGAGAGAGAAAGTGGAAGTTTGAAAGGACAAAACGTGAAGGCTTTTCATTCCCTAATGAAGGGTTTGCCTTCAGGCAGTGACCAGCACATCTGTTTCCACTTAGACCTTGTTGACCTTTGACCTTGTTGTCTGGAGCAGGTTATCTCTGATTTGAATAAAATATGTTTTTATTATTAATAAGTGCTTTTGCAGGCCTGAAGTTCTTGTCCAGGATCTTTGCCGGAAGCATCACTTCATGAAAGAAAGAGCTACAAATTTCTCTGAGGCTTTGAGGAGTCTGTAAACATAGTTTTGAACCCAGTTTTTATTCATAGTCAATATTTCCTTGCCATTTCATAACAACTGAAGAGTTGTCTTTTGTTTCTAAGCCAGCATCATTTTAATAACAAAAACTCTGTATAGCCTCTGATTCTGTTTTGGCAGAATCCCACATTAGCTGAACAGTTGCAATCTAAAGTCTTCTTCCCTAAGAAAAATTACAGATGTAGCTTTTGCAAACATGAACACAGCTTTTCAAATGCTAATACTTTTGTCCCAAAATCTAGACTATCACTAGCATAATAGTTGATACTTATATCTCACATCTGGTTGGGTTCAATTAAATGCGAACTGTGAACCTCAAAGGATTAAGTAAACAATCATTTCGACTTATCCTCCTCACTATTGCCAACAACACCAAATAGCAACAACTCTTTGTCCTAGGCAAAAACGATTAAAAGAAATTGCACCTTTGCATTTGAAAACACAGAGACTGTGTCATCAGCCATGAGTCTGTCAATATGTTTGTACTGCTGTCCCACTTGTTCTCTACAATTTTATTCCTACTAAAACTCCAGTTCCTAGTGTGATAAAACTATAATAGCATCTTTATCTCAGGCTTTTTTAGTCACATTTGCTGTATTTGTAGATATGTATTGAGATTTTGTGCCAAAAACCTAAAAAAATGTGGAAGGCTAGCTTAGAGAAATAGCTGACTTTGGGGGAAAGAATACAATTTTAAGACACACAACAAAAGCATATATTCTGCCTAAAAGGGGAATACTTACCAGAATCAGAGAATCTCAGAAAAAATCTTTCCCTCGGAATCAGAAACCTTGTAAGTGGCTAAGAAGAAGAAGGAGATGAATGAAAGTATATAAAAAAAATTTTATATAAAAGATACTCACATAAAAGCTGTCTGTGTGAAGCAGTGATGTTTACACCCTCATGCCAGAAAGGGTTTATCAAGGGATAACACTTGCTTCTAACTGATAGAGAAGGAAAACAAAAGTCAAACATTTAAATATTTTTAATGTACATAGAACAATATTGTCTACTTTACTTGAAGTCCTTTGCAGGCAAGGAAGGAGAGAAGGGGATTTTCACAGTTCAGCACTGGCCTATTGCTGCTGCTGTCAGGCTAAGCACTAACTACTGAAGTATCCTACTTTCCAAAGGCCCCAAATCACAGGGAATTGGATCATTCCTTTGATCTGTGCCTTCATCTGCCCCCCACAGAAAGTCTTGAGTCTGTCTATTGCAAATTACATTATATAATTAATATTTCTTACATTGTAGATGTACAATTACATACTACATAATATATAGCAGAGAACATTATTTCTAATTTTCAATGATTTAGCACAATAGGAATTTTGCTTAATTCAACCTAATTCCCTCTTCAGTCAAACAAAACGAGACATCTATTTCCTCCCAAATATTTAATGCTTATTAAATTAGTTTGAATTAAAAGTTAATAGAAAAATGAGTTTACAGCAGCAGTAAATTTGCTGAACACATCTCCTTTGACAAGTAGGAAGGCTTAGAAATTTGACATAGTGCAGGGAGAGAGGAGGAAAGAAAAAAAGAAAAAAAAGTCAGAGAGGAGCCTGGACTGTTTTTCCGAGGAGGCTGTAACTGCGGAGCTGCTCGGTATTTGCAATAGGGCACATCAAGTGCTAACCCCGCGGAGCCAGGAGGGCTACGAGCTCTTTTTCCCCCCCGCCGCTGGTTTAGGGCAAGGGCCGCCCTCCTCCCCGGCTGCGCCCCCCGCGCCACTCACGCCGGCAGGTCCGCCAGAGCCCCGAGTGCGAGCTGAGCGCGTCCGTGCCGTTGGCGGCCGCCTCCACCTTGGAGGCGTCGATGATGTACCAGAAGTCCGTGCCGATGGCCACCACGAGGAACACGAAGCTGGAGGCTCCCGCCAGCGCAACGATGAGGGAGACGGCGCGCAAGTTGAGCTTCATTCTGCCGCTCCACGCCCGCGGCTGCACCGCTCCGCAGCGCCGTCCCCACGGCCGCGACTAACGGCCCCGCCCCAACGGCCGCAACTAAACACTCCGCCCACAACGGCCCCGCCCCAACGGTCCCGCCCAACGGTCCCACCTAGCGGCCCCGCCCCAACGGCCCCGCCCCAACGGCCTCGCCCCAACGGTCCCACCTAGCGGCCCCGCCCCCACGGCCTCGCCCCAACTGTCCCACCTAGCGGCCCCGCCCCAACGGTCCCGCCCCAACGGTCCCTCTCTCACGGTCCTGCCCCATAGTCCCGGTTCCTCCTGTTCTTTACTATCCAGATTCTGACCTGAGAAAGAGGGATCTGCCATAATCTGACAGTGCAAGGGCACACGGTAGCGTGGCAATTGCCGCATGAGGCAATGCCGCTTGCTAACTTTTTCTTGACAAAGTATCCCAAGTGTCCAAAGTATTATCGGGGCTCTTGACTGCAGGAAGGTGACAGGCATTGAAGCTTGGGTAGCACAAGCACTTAGGTAATTCCCAAAGTACACACATCGCCAGCTGTTAGTGCATTAGCCTCCTGCTGCTGTGCAGCTCACTGAAATCTGCTGGAGAACAAGGTAAATTGCACTAACCTGGCCTTGACTTGAGGGGAGTGCGGAGCATCTGCACTGCAGTTTCACTGGCATAAAATACATTATGCAGGTACTCTCAATAGGGTTACTTGTTTTGTGATTTGTTCTTACACTTGATTCATTTCAGGCCTTCCAGGAAGTTTTAAGACACTCACTAGTCTCTAAGAAAACCATTCACATTTATTTTCTGGTTCAGACACAAGGCAGAATGTGTCACATCAGTACCACAACACAGCAACAGGCTGCCACGAAC
Source organism: Nothura maculosa (assembly GCA_032353885.1). Classification (NCBI taxonomy): domain Eukaryota; kingdom Metazoa; phylum Chordata; class Aves; order Tinamiformes; family Tinamidae; genus Nothura; species Nothura maculosa. The sequence goes on along the minus strand of JAUBOD010000210.1, from coordinate 2,608,507 downwards.
CACTAGGGTTTGAGCAGTAGCATCACTTAAAAGGAAAATACCCCTTAAGGGAATGTGTTTGTTTAACTACAGTCATGCTTAGTTCTAAAGACACTCTGCTCCACAACAATACTGAAATGTCTATGTTGTTGCAGTTATAGTAGCCTTTCCATTAAGGAATATACTGTTAATACGGCTGTAGCACTATTTTGAGCTCTTGCTGTATGTATATATAAATATATATATATATTTATCTCCAAGACATAATACATGAAAGTACCAGTGTAGTTATACAAACTAAGCAGCTATTAGGTGTTTGTAGCAAGCTTTATGGAGGAATATTAAATGTTTTGTTAGAAAAAATGGAGTAAGAACTAGGCAAGCTTTAGGGTGCATGAGTATTGGGACCTTAAGGCTTTATCTGTTGTTTTTTTTTTCCAACTATATTTGAAAGTTTACTTGAAAGGTTTGTTTGACCCACAGATGTCATATACTGAGCAGATACTTCATCAGTTCTTGGGCTTTTTTTTTTGTAAATTTGAATCAAAGGCACATAGATATCATGCTAGCCAATTTTTATCAAGTTACCCTTGGAATAATAAACCAAAAGAACGCAAAGGGTGTCTGAGCGTAGAAAAGCAGAGCTGTTTAATGCAGACACATTACAGCTGCCTTGATTTGGATATGTTTTCAGTGTTTTCCTATTTTCATGGAATACTTTGGGTACTTGTATCAGTAGGCGAATTTCATTCATTCCTAAGTATGTACTGATAATCTACGAACTGAGGAGTTCTCAGCTTGAAGATGTAGCTCTTGGGTTTTTTTTCCAATAATTTGGACAGTGGCAGGATGCAGCTGTTAATGAGGAAATTACTAGTGATCTATGTCCTGCACATAGGGGCCCATAGAGTTGTCCACACATACTCATTTCTAACAACATGAGCAATTATTTCATCTTAGCCATCAAGTTAAGGTACATAGAGTTATTTCTAGGATCTGTCCAGATTAACTTCACAGTTAAAAAGCAAGAGCCTGCTAACTCTTTATCCTTTTGTTATGAGTGTGATAGGAAAGCTTTTATCAAGAAAAAATCACATCTACTTGTAGAATTAGTTTCCACATCAACATTACCTATTTTGGCATTCATTCTCATTCATGCTGAGGAAAATATATTTCCTAAAAAGTCAGAAAATTAAAGTAGTTCATCAAAATATCTTCATGTAATCAGTAGGAAATGTTTGTAATGAAAGGAAAAATCCCTTAGTACAAATCTAAATTTGCCTTCTCCAGAAATAAATTTCCAAAGTATTTTCAGAGGGCTCTGAAAATAATCAGATTCTAAAAGTTAAACTAGGATTTTCAGCATAGAAGAGGCCAAATTTTAATCTATATTTATGTTTGTGGACAAGGGTAATTCAATTTGCTTAGACAGACTCTCCCTTGGTTAGATCTGCTAACATCCATCTGCTGTACAGAATATCAGAAACTGTCCAAAAATGCTGCCAAAGTTACAGTCAATTATTAGTCCACATTATTGGACTAATTATTGCAATGTAGCAAAATCAGCTGTCCTCCAGCCCAATAGACCGGAGCTGATGTAGCTTTTACCCCATCCCTTCTGTTTGCAAGAATAGGTAGGTGCTGAAGAATATGTATCCAGAGTATATTTTGGTCTAGAATCATCACCTTGGCTTCCCGGGCCCCTTATTGCTCAAATTAAATCTAGAGCAGAGTTCCAGTTAATGATTAGCAGCTAAGTCAAGCGAGCACCTCAAAGTGAAGTTGCTATAGAAGCACTGCCTTAACTAATTATGTCATTACTGGAAAAAGAATGATTGAAAGGCAGAGAAATTGATTTGGAGCTTTGTGGTCAATCATTCTGGAACTTCTAAATGGTTTCCTGAATATGAGTGCTCAGAGTAGGAAACAGCATGTAATTAATTCCACTGCAAACACGCTCGTTATTGGCAAAACGTCCACCTTCTGTCTGGACTCAAAAGAGTAATGCTCCTCTCGTAAACTCAGTGTTTGTCCTCTCAAGCCGTGCAAACTATCTGATCAAGTTCGATCAGCAGGTATATTTTTGAGGCCTTCATCTTGATGATCCCTCCTAAAAAAAACTTTCTATGATGAATTCTTCAATTTTTAACAGTATTTTCAGGTTTTTAGCTCATATAATCCCAAGCATTTACATGCAGTTAGGACACAAGTGACCTTTGCCAAGGAAGTGATCCATGGGTGAATGTGAACCAGTGAAATTAATTGATCACTGTCACAAAATAAGTACTACCATGTCAACTGTTGTCAGTTAGACTCTTTTTTTCAGGGAATATCACATTTTCTTTTTTTTTTTCCATGACAGCAGAACATAATAGAAAACCAGTTTACCATTCAACATCCCAACAAAAACAGACAAATCCTGAATTGTATTGTTCTTTTAAGCAGTTTGTTAGTGACTTATTTATTCTGTTAATTAAATTACTTAATGACCTCCCCTGTGGATTAAGAGGAAAGCTGAGAGGCAATGTACAATTTTAAAATGGAGAGATTCAGTATCCTATGAAACTGCTGTTTTATGAGTGGATAATCTGAAGTGGCCTCTATTGTTTGGGCTACCATTTACTAGGGAAGAGTTGGCTCTCAATGTACCAGCTCTTCTACATGTAGGTAAAATTAAACTTTCTGTCCACAATGCTGCTTGCTCACAAAAACAGCATCTTTTTAACTATCTGCTTTGGGGTTTCATGCAGGTATCTCATAGCCCTCAATATAACATTAATAAAAATATACCATTTTAAACACTTGTATATAACTGCAGAGTAAAAACTGAATGAGATTGTTCTATATTTCAGAATATACAACAAAGCCTTCCAGAAGTATGACTATTAGAATTATTCACTGTAAAAGCAGAAACCAAGTTATACTAAACAAGGACTCCTGTTGTAGCAAATAATATTTCTATGTTGATAGGATTCATCATTTTGGTCAGTATTTTCATACCTTCTTGGTTGTGATGTTTCCAAACTCAAATGGTAAATAAAGATGACTTGTTTTTTGAAAGTTTTGTGACTTTCAGATCTTTCAAGGTTCTTAATTGTCCTTGAACTTTGTACCAGGACAAACAAGATTGAATTGACTTGACTCTGTTTTGTCCTGATTCTTATTTATTTATTTATTTTTAGAGTTAGTAGAGTTTTATCTAACTCTTTCACGCAACTATCATAGTCAGGCACGTTATGGAGATATTTATTGCTTTGAGTCCGTTGCTTTGTTAGCTCCTCCATTAAGAAATTATTTTAAAATACATTTTTATATTAAAAAACCCCATTTCCTAGCAGATATTGGCTATGATTCTAGCCAAAGCACAGATGCAGAGAATTTACAGGCAGCCACTTCTGAGACCTTTTCTGTGCTCACTTCTTGCACGTTATATAATTTATCCTCCTTGCCGTGCATTCTTCAGAGCCCATTTCTACTGACTGTGTTTGATGTAAATAAAATTAAGTGAAAACTAATTCCACATCTGTTCATTCAACAGTCCAGGTACAGCAGCACTGCAATAACCGGGGCTGGTGCATTTATTCTCCTGACAGTCTTCAGTTTGGTTTTGCTGGCCTATTGAAAGAATTAAATTTGCTGCTGTCCGGTAGATGGGTAGAGAAAGGAGACAAGGCCAGGGACAGCCCAGGTACTGAAAATAGGATCATAGAATCATAGAACGTGTAAGGTTGGAAGGGACCTCAGAGGTCATCTAGTCCAACCCCCCTGCACACGCAGGGTC
>JAUBOD010000210.1:2558981-2579816 GCA_032353885.1 Nothura maculosa | reverse complement strand
GTCTTTCCTCCTCTGCTTTGTGGTATGTCCTTGAGTCTGTCAAGTGATGAGTCTGGTCCTCGAGACCATCTGTCTGAATAGGATTATTGCTCTTTTTGTGTCAGATTAGCTAGCTCACAGGTTCATTTTCCAATCAATGGTTTATTTTACCTTTTGGCAATCCGTATAGGCCAGTTTACGTAAGTCATTTATAGCCAGAGTTGCAGAGCGTGGGGTAACTGATACGTTTTACAAAAACAGTGTGTGTATGCAATTAATATTGGCTTTTAAATAATGAAATAGGGAAAGGGATCCACTTCAGTCTTTGTGCATCAAATAAACAGCTTCTTGCTTGGAGACCTTATGGTGTCAGGCTGGCGGATGACGGCAGCCTGGGCCTTCCTCGGAGCTGGTGCAGATCCAGGGATGTGCCAGGGCCACCCTGCCCGTCTGCAGGGGCCTCCGCGCGCATCCCGAGCCAGCTCCGTCGCCATCGCCCGGGGTAATTGCAGATTCCTGCCATTTTCCCTGCTTGGTTACCACGGCAACGTGCGGCGCCCCATGGAGCAGGGCCCGCCTGGGCCCTTCCCTGCGCGCAGGCCCCTTCCCACCCCGGCAGGCACCATGGCGACCGCGGGCGCCCGCATGGACACCCAAACCGTGCAGAATTCCCGCTTTTCCGTGCGCAGGAGCTGCCTCTTCGTTCCACAGCTCCCGTAGGGCTCCACGGGCACTGATGGGATGATGGCCACGGGGTTTTATCCCCGCTTCGTCCAGGCAGACCCCCGATTTTTCTGGCCAAACTTGTGTGCCTGGATGATACAGCAAAAGGGAGAATGAAGACAAAACGTGTCCTCCTCCGAGCTTGATAACTAAGCTGTTTAACACATTCTGGCTGTGCCGCTCAGTGATTTATTTCTGGAAAGCTGTCGACAAGGCGTTCGGGTGAGCTCGAGTGAGCACGAGTTAATGGGCTGCATCTGGGTGGTAAGAGGCAGAGAGGCATTAGCGGGTTGGAATGAGGTAGGGGCTGCTCCTTTGGGCTCCAGCGAGTGCTAGGTAGTTTGTTCGCTGGAGCTGGTTTCGTTAAACGAGGTGGCTTTTTCCCCTCCCTCCATCTCTCCCTCCCTCCCCTGGTTAAACCGCAGGATTATTGCGAGGATTTTCCTCCGAGTGATCCGTGTTCTTAGCGCCAGGCATCACAAGCAGTTGCTGAAGGGAGCTGGCAGCAGCGATGCTTCTCAGGAGCACAGTCAGCAGCATTAAAGCGAAATAAAGTGAATACAAGAGAGGTATTTTAAGCTGGCAAGCGGAGAAGACTGCGTTTTTCATCCAACCAGCGTAAGTGTCTGACTTGTGTGCGTGTGCTTGGACGCAGTGAGCCTTTCAGGGGGGTTTGCTAAGGCATCCTCTATTCCTATAAACATGGAATCTAATTCCTGGCGAGGGCTGCTTTTCTGTGCCTGTTTAAAGCTGGTTGCGTGTGTGGCCACAGGAATATCGTGTATTTAAAACGTTTAAATACATGATAGGTTTATAAATGTCCCTGTGATGACTGTGTGCGTGTAGCAGACTGGAGCAGAACCCCGTCGTGCACCTGCAGTTCGGTGTCTTCAGAGGGAACGCGGGTCACCTTGACAAGCCAGGGCACTCTCACATTTAAGATGATTGGCCTGGTTTTCATGGCTTGCTACAGCCTGAGTCAGCTCTTTGACGGGTTTTTTGAACCAAAAAACAAATTACGCTTTTAAAATATGTTTTATTTAGTGCTGTTTATTTAGCTATTTTCATGACCTCTTAGGAGACTGGGGTGGGTCACTGAAGGAGTAAAATTTTAGAAGGAGTAATATTGAATTTAATTGGAAAAAACTTCACTTAAAGATATTTAGTAATACTTCAGTTCTTACAAAGCTACTGAATGTGTGTGGAGCAGTTAATCTAAAAGGCACATCTGTATCATGACTTCTGATGTTTAACCCCTTGAAAACTGGACTGTCTGTTTTGATACAGGGAATGCCAGAGGATGAACAGCCAAGTTGTGTATATATTGTAGCCATCTTCCTTTAGAAAAAAAAAAGAATTCAAAATATTCAGACTAAGATTATCATGCCTAATAGTAAAGATGATATACTGAAAATCATACAAATGTAATTTTGCTGTGTGAACTATTAAAAAATGAAAAGGTTTTTTTAATGTTTTATAGCAGATTAACTTAGTGTTGTGTGTTTTGTTTCTTTAGAAAAAAATCCTGTTACATGTATACTTTTTAAGAAGAGCTTATGCCAGTTAGATAGATAATTCTGGTTCTGGATCTTGTGTTTCTGCTAGCAGACGCTTTCTTAGCAGTTCCAGCAGTTCTTAAATAAAAGATGAGTTTCTGAAAAGTTTTGGTATCCTCCAAATCAATCCTAATGTGCCAGAACTGCATCATTCCCATCTATAAACTCCCTCCAATGAGAACAAGTGGGAGTGTGGACCAGGATTCAGTTGTTTATTGGAGAGATGGAAAACAGAGGGTGAGGGAGATGACTCCATATCCAAGCACCAGCCCCCCTTACAAAGGGGATTTTTTTATGATATTAGTTATCAAAATCTGAGGAAGCAGATTCAGAGACAAGATTGTAATGACAATTATCTGTGTAATTATGATTTTTTTAACTTGATGGAAGCTCTAGAGACACTGGTACAAAGCAAAGGGAAGATGTACAAAGTCACTGCTGTTTAGCTTTGTTGCTGATTCAGCTGTGATTTAATTACCTGATGAGTCAGGTAGATATTGCTACGTCTTGGTGGTTAATGCACGCCATGGATTTCCAAAACAGATTATAAACTGGACAAAAACACGTACTTGTTTTGTGCGTTGCCTCTTGCTTGGAGCTTTTACTGCCATTTTCAAAACGGAGACTGATTTGAGTGCCAGATGAACGTGGAAGGAGAGGAGGCTGCAAAGAGCCCGTTTATTAGGGGGGACGTACACCGTCATGTGTAATGACATTCTGCTGAGACGGGAAAGACTCCCCATTCCTCCCCATTCCTGCTCTTCTCAACAGCCCTGGGAGTGTCAATAAATAAATAAGCAACCGTGAATAACAGAAACTTGAGCTTTACTTGTAGCTATGACAACTGTGTCCGTGACAACTTCATTGCAAGTGTGGAGATTCCAAATACATCCTGTTCCAGAAAGCTTGGAAGGTTATTAAATGAGCAAACCCAAGTGACAGCCCTTGAAATGTGGCCGTCGTCTTCTGGAAATCCCTTTTAGCGGTGGCTGCGTGTCCCCGTTTGCAGATCAGAGTCACTTGCTGCTTCTCCGTGTTGCTTGGTGGCCAGTGCTTTGGTGAGCTGTCCTCTGCAAGGACACACTTGCCGTTCACAGGTAATGGGCCATCTTGGCTCTGATTTGCCCTTGCTGTAGTTGTCTGCAATTTCTAAATGTTCAAGAAGTCTCAAGGAGGCTTTTTCTTGAGGTAGGTTGTCTCATGGGAATCCAGTGGGCCGCTTCTGTGGAGAAGGGCCCAGCTGTAGCAATCCTGATACAGGCTTAACACTATGGGCTGATCGTGACCACTTTTGAAGTTCAAAGCTGTGGCCTTCAGCTGCCCAGGTGGGTGAGGAACAGCTTGATTTTCTTTTCTGGATTGTCTCGTGCAATTATCACTTAACAGGACTTTTCCTGCTCCCATTACAATTTCACAGATAACCTTATCTCCAGATATCGCTATGTTTTCTTGGTGATATTCTGGGTTTTTTTTTTTCCTGCAAAAGCTTGTTGAAGTAAGGAACCTATTGTATTTCATTGTGTGTACTCACACTTTGATAACTGCACAGGCGTAGCTGAACTCTTAACTCTTCTTTTGGGATCAGATGCATGGCAGTTGAATACATCAGCTTGTCTGTTCATGGGGTTGGGGATTTTTGGGTTGCTTTTAAAGTGACTAAAGTGATAAATGGAGGTTTCTGTTTCTACAGGCACTCTCTTTAGAGTTGCTGGCTGGTTGGTTAAGTCATTCAATTTCCTGCTTTGAGAGGGAAGGGAAGGTACTTAATGACTGTGGTGCATTTTTCGAACAGTATTTTTTATATAATGGCTCTTATAATTTATAGAATGACTTAATATAATGTCTCTTTTAATGTAAATATTATTATAAAAATAATATTTTTATGTTGATATTGGGAAGTTAGTAGCTTGGCTCATTCTTCCTCACATGCAGAATAAGTAAAGATAAGATAGTGTTTATGGTACGACAGGCTGGACTCTCCGTCACCCATCCTCACAATTGAGTTTTCTTCGTGAAAATACAGGGCTGTTCCTGCCACTGATATGTCCTTGAGCTACTTTTTTGAGTAAAATGCTTGTAGGATATTGTTGTTGGTGCTGTTTTTAAAGATGTAGCTTGTCAGCTCTCCCCTTTTGACAGCAGTGTCTGCTAGAAGATGGTGCAAATAGCAGGAAATGAGCAACAAGGGTTTTTCAGGGGATGCCAGGGCTTTGGCAACGGCATTGAGGCTGGAAAACACACGTCTCTTGTTCAGAAGCTGCAGTTGCATCTGCCCCTTTTTTCTTTATCAGCCTTTCTACCTTTTTTTCTCTCTTTCAGGGCGCTTTGTCTCTTCCTGGGTCACCTTATAGCCAGTTACTGCATCTGAGAAGGTCACCATTCATGTGCCTTAATCTGTGACTCTCTTTTATTAGTCCCTTTATTCTGGTCCCATTATCCAAGTGCTTTCCAGGCTCCCTCTTTTATATTCCCTAATATATTCTAGTCTGATCCCCTTTCAGAACCAGAGCTGTTGGTACAGGCCCGACCTGCAATCCTGGGAGCAGAGGAGGCTGGAAAAGGGAAAACAAGAGCAAACAGCAGATAAAGAGGGGACGCAAGATTAGCACTTTCTCAAAGTGGCCTCTCTTTGTGGCAGGGCTTTTTGCCCTGATGTAGGATTACAATTGGGCTGCCTTCCCTAGGAGAATCACCTTTAATTTGAGAGGCAAGAGGCTGCTCAGAGCTGTGCGGGGCAGCCCTGCTCTCTGCAAGGGGAACCGTCGCTCACGGCGGGTCTCACGCTGCAGGTTCCTCCAGAAAGAAGTGTGGCAAATGCACGGTGGAAGCGTGGTGAGCTGTGAACTGAAGCGTGCTCTCAGCTTCATGATAAATGTTGTCTTTATAAACCCTCTAAATGGGCTGACGGGAGGCTGGGGGTGCCAGGATGGTCCTTTGAGCTGGATCTTATTTGGTTCTGGTGCCGTCCGTGGGCCACTGGTGGAAGCGGAGCAGGCGGCCACGGTGTCTGTAATGGTGACCCTGCCCCTCAGCGCCTGTCCCCATCCCTAGAGCTCTTCACCCTGTGCACGAACCTCAGGCCGTTCTTGCACCGGGATGGATCGGGATTAATGGAGAGCCGGAGAGGTTTCCGTGTTGCAGCAGTCAGCGTGTAGCCCGATGGCTGCAGAGCCTCCCAGCAGAGCCGAGCGACTGAGAACAGCCAGGAGGATTCGCTCCCCGAGCTGCCCGCCCCCGAGGCTGTGGAGATGCGGGGTAACTGCCACATACAGCCCGTGCTGCGGCTTATAAACCGCTTGATTGTTCCTCTCTAAATGGGTTTGGAGCAGCCGAGGGACACGGGAACACGCCTCCATGAATTTCAAGCAGGCTGCTGTGTCTTTTGCACCAGAAATCTGCAGTGCTGCCTCCCGTCCCCACCTTGGAACGCGCTGGTTGCGCTCCCGAGCTCGGGCTGGGGCTCTTTGCAGAGGCAGCTTCCTGCAGCTCCGCTCCGGAACAGGCTCCATGCAGCATTAGCTGCCTGCGAGCAGGAGGGATTGCTCCGTTCCAGCTCTCCGTGCCTGTGTGGAGCGCCCCGGATGTGCGAGGCCCTCACTGGTAATTTGCTTTTTCCAGGAGTTCCCCCTCCAGGCACCTCTCCTTGTTGCCCCCTGGAAACAGGGCCTGTGGGTGTATGTTTGCCATAGGCTGCAGCTGCTGCTAATGAACAACTGCTGCCAGTGCGAGGAGCTAATACTGCCTGTCAGGAATAATCACTCAGGACATAATTTTAAGAGCTGTTTTTTTTCCTTTTTTTAAATCTGATTTTCTACTCTTTGTGCATCAGGAAATCCACGTATCTTCATTTTTCGCGTGCTCTGTAAATTGTTCCAAGCTTCCTTCTTGAAAATAATTCTGTGTCAGAAGAACAGCAAATACAGTGTAAGCCGCAAGGAGCCGCGGGTTTGTGCTCCCAGAACCAACGGCCTAGCTGCAAAATCAACGTCTGCAGCAGCGGTGCGTGTGGAGGGAAGATACCCAGAGAAGAGTTTTGTCAGTCTTGTTTTCTGCAGAAATCTCGCTGCTTTGAGGCCCAAGGTGGCCAGCGTTTAATCCCGAGTCAAATAATTGTATTTCAACACGCACTTTGCAGTCTGATACCTCAAGCTGATGTTTTGCCCAATGCATTAGAGACAGGAGCTGGTTCTAAGTGGCGGCGTTTCCTGTGGTTTTGACACATTTTCTGGAGCCGATTCTGGCTGCTTTCCAAGCTCTCCCACTGCTGGTGGCAACAAGAGGCCAGTGGGACTTGGTCAAGGAATAGCAAAGTCAAAATGCAGTTGGTTTATTAGGATAATGAAATGGCCAATATATTGATCGTGCCAGCTGATCTTGTGAGGGAAGTTGATTTTTGAGCTGATTTTAGCTGTACTCAAGTCTGATGCTAGTTGATTTATTCAGACTGCAGCCTCGAAACTTTTTAGATGAGAAGTACATAGGAAAATTAAGACTAAGCTGTTTTGTTGTTATAATTTGTTGCAATAATTTGTTTTCTAGGAATATTTCAGAAAACCAAAACCATATCAAAATATGAAGCCGAGCCTTTTAGAAACACTGTGTTTCAAGTTAAAGCCTTTTGTCCTGAGTGTGTTTTCACCGCCCCTTCCGCTTGTTCCTGCAGAGCCCTGTTCGAGTTAACTTTTAACAGGTTCCTAGAAACTTCTAGGCGGGAATACCTTGCAGAGCAACCTTAAGGAGCGAACTGCAGAGCAGAGAGAGGGCCCTGGGCAGGGGATGCGCTGATGTGCTATGGTTAATCATTGAGAGAGGCACTGGGCCCATGCGCTGGCCTTGCGGTGTCGGTGCCCGCGCGGGCCAGGCTCCTGTTTGCAGGATAATCCTGGGGTAAGAAAGCCCCTTCATGCATCCATTGTGCACAGGTTAGCACAGCACAGGAGAGGAGCCAAAAGTGAAAATATTAATGCAGTAATTAACTCAATCTGGATTGATAACTCTCTCCTGTAAAGAGTAACCCCCTCTCCTTGCTTCTGACCCCAAACTTGCAAAGCTAACACAGCGTTTTCCAGAGCGTGCACCAGTGTTGGGCAAGTGTTTGCTCTCCTGGGCGGATTTCGAAATGCACGGAGTTTTCAATGGCACTCTGGGCAAACTGCGTGAAACCAAGGCTGGGTTGGTTCCTCTGGCAAGGGCCGAGTTTTCTTTGTACCACGTAGTGCACTCAGAGACTTAATAGGTAGCCGTGGGTGAGGAGTTTTTTATTTTGGCAATTCTGAAAAAACACTCGAGCATGAAGCAAAACACCTACTGGCTTGGGCTAAGGATAATATAGAAATTAAACACCTGAGCTATTGGTGTTGGGTAAGAAATGCTTTCTCGCATGACAGCAATAGATCAACTGCTCCCTAGCATCTAGTCGTGAGCCCCTGTTTGCGTATTTGGGGCTGGAATAAGAGTGAGGTGAGCAGTAAGTGAGCTTTGTGTGGTGGAAGAGCACCTGTGTTCTCAGCGCATGTTCCGAGCAGAAGGCAGCATCCCAGGTTCGTAACCATCAGATTTTAACCTGCACGTTGTATATTTTAGCCATGCACCACTTCCAGCCAGGCTTTCTGTGCAGGTGATGCAGAGCAGAGTCACGCTGTAATTCAGGAGCCTGGACGTGGCCAAGTTGTTTAGATGTAACGGGATGAGGTAGGGCTGGTCCTGTTGGGTTTGGAGCTCCTGTGACTGCTCTAGGCAATCTCTGCTGGTGTTAGATCACCTACACACTAAAAAAAGCTTTTGCTTATGATTAAACACAACTTGTATTTCAGTTTGTGCCCTTTGCCTTTTGTCCTGTCACTGGATACCACTGAGAAGAGTCGGGGTTGGTCATCTCCTCCCATCAGATATTTATACGTCCTAATTAGTTGCCCCCCATCGAGCCACCTCCTCTTGAGGCTGAGCAATCCCAGCTGTCTCAGTCTCCATTCACAGAGCTGTGGATTACTCTGTAGAAAATGTAGGGCTTTCTGCCTTCCTTCCTTCCTTTTCAGAGTGTTTGTTTCCTCTTACTTCCTATCATTAGCCTGTTCTTTTACCTTGCATAATTTTTATTTTTTTTTGTAAACTGCTTGCATCTAAAGGACATATTGACACAAGAAAGTGACTGGAAACAATTTATAAAATGTTAATTATAGCTACTGCAAAACACAGAGAACAAAGGGGAAAAGCAGGGGGAATGGAAGATGATCACATGATGATCTTTACCTCTTGACGCCAGTAAGGCTGGGGGATACAGAGTTAGCCTGGAAGTCACCTCAGCAGGATTTAGCTTCAAACTTTTTAGCTTCAAACTGTTTTTAATCCTGACACTCTTTTGGACGTCAGCAATAATCAATCCATCAAACCATCTTCTCCATTTCTCTGAGCTAGTGAAAAGGGAATTTGGAATCAACGGCATAGTGATGGTAGCTCCATCCATAGGCACATAAATGTTTTATTTTTGTTTTTTTTCCAGAACATCATCTGGAAAGCAAACTCTGAAGACTCAGCAGTGTTGACAGAATGGCATCGATGCTGCTCAGCCGGCAGCTGGCCGGTTGTCTGCAGCAGAACTCCCGGCTGTTGGCAGTAGGTAAGTGCCCACTCTGGGCTAGCAGAGACTCCTGTGATTGTTGCTCCATTTGCCTGGTAGCAAACGGAGTCTTTTAAATTTCCAAGACTCCAGTGTTCGACATCCAGGGTAACGAGGCACTCATAGTCCAGAACTAGCCCACAAGGATACATCTTTTTGCGTTTAACGCAGCAAGCTTTGGGGGAAATCCTCACTTGGGGGGTAATTTATGCTGTAAAATGTTCTGAATGAAGCAAAGCTCTTCCACCCTTGGAACTTTGCTTTTACACAGCTATTTCCTGATGCTGCCTGGAAAACTCATCCATGAAAAACAACCTAATTATTCTTTGTACTTATAAAGTGTGACTGTCCATCTCCAGGTAGAAATCCTAGGAGGTTTTATATAATGCACTGGAAGAGATGGCCCTTGAGGGTGTCTATTTTTGTCCGCAGTTTGTTCTATTTTGAAATAAAAATCAAACACCATAGGATGTGAAGCTGCTTCCTCCTAAGTGTATAATGACAAGTTCTTGCTTGGCCCTGACTTGCAATTTTGCATGTACGTCTGCATATGTATTAAACCTGCAGTCTCTGCTCGTACTCTTAAATGTGGAAAATTATGGCTTTTTTCTTTTCCTCGCCAAATAAGTATAAAACTGGAGATCTAGCACCTGTTTTCTGTAGTGTTCTACTGAGTGCAACGTGCCTGCATGGCTTTGCTGTGAGCGGGTAAGTGGTGATGCCTCCTCCTTCCTCCTGCCTCGCTCCGTTACGCCGCTCTGCGGCTCCTGCTGGGCAGGCAGCGAACGTCTCCACTCGCCCACGAACTTAAATACCATCGATTTAACTTAAATATCATTGATTATCCTTTGAATAATGCACTTTGGGGAGCAGCTGACCTTTTGGGCTGAAGTACTCAAAATCTAGTTTTGTAACCATTGCAGCAGTATTAAGTCAATGTTTCAGTGCAGGATACGGTTCTATTTCTGGTAGTGACGCACTGGGTGTCTGAGCTGTGCAGGGGTGGACTGGTCAATAGTGGGCAGTGGAAAGTGCTCGCAGCAACCAGCCCTCTGCTAGTTGTCAGTCCTTTGAATTAATCTGTCGTCTCAGGATTCCCTGTATTCCTTGTCCCATACAGTGGCTTGCACATGTTTATACTGCTTCCCAATCAGATAAATATATCAAGATAGTGATATTGTGTGAAAGATACTCAAGATGCCTGAGGTGAAAGGAAAGATGCCAGCTCACCCTTTTTCTTCTCACTGTTATAGTGAAGAGGTGTAAATCTTCAATGAGAGATGAAGGCAATTTGAGGCTCCATTAATCTAGCCTTGAGTCCAGGAGTTTGTAAGTGGAAAAGTCAGCTGAAATCCCAAAGAGGCAGCTGGGGAGCCTGACTGCAGGTGTAGAGCAGACAAATGAGCCCTGTGGCTAACTGCTTTGTGCACGGGTCTGCAGACACTGGCACACTGCACTAGCAGGAACTGTTCCCTGCAGATTTTAGCCTGCAAGGTTCTCATCTGACCCAACAGGCAGCAGGATTTTTGACACTTGCAGCAAAGATTCAAGCTTCACTTATTTCCCTGATGAATCTCAGCCAAGTTGCAGTGTCACCAGTCTGCTCAGTTTTTAGGAAAATGCCAAAAGGAACATCCTGGATTTTTCTGCCTCAGAATGCAGGCCACTAAGGTATTTTTTGAACACATAAACTCAGGACTATGCAAACTGAAAAACAGACTCCTATCTACTCCCATGAAACTCCTGCAGTTTTGGTCAGTTCATGTTTAGATTCTGAAATGACAGATTTGTCAGGGAGAATTGGAAATGGAAAGAATAGGTTTTGTGAGAGGAGTTGCTACATCTATGGGCTGTCATGCTTCATGTGGATGCATGAGCACAATAATTACATGCACCTCGAAGCTCTTATAAATTTATTCACAAAAATAGATTCTTCATCCTTACTTTAATTTTCACAGCAGTGTTTGGGAGCTGGCATTGCCCTGGGTATGAAGTAAACTGGCTTGTGACAAAGGGCTGCATGTAAAAAGGAAGGATGTGGACAAGTTCACACTCACTAGACAGCCAGACTTAGGCTTACTATTGTAAAACATGGGAAGAAATGTAACAGAACTTGATATTAATCAGAATATTTCTAGGAACTTTTCCTTTGGCAGTATATGCAGGACATTGTTTAATTAAGGTGGATTTCAAGTTGTTGGAGCTTTTCTGTAATGTGATCTGGAGAATCTTTTTATTTGACCATTGCTTGTGGTTTTCTTGCTCCAAATATAGCGCTAGTCCATGATAAGCTAACTGGAAAGGGAAAATTAGAATCTTTTGCTGTTTGAGTTGATTAAAATGCAAAAGCTAAGCAAAGCATATCAAAGTAAAATTAAAGTTGAATCTTGCACCAAAATATGTAATCTTGTAAGTATTTTGAGTCCTTACGCCTTACTTAAAGACAAGCCTTAATCGAGTATCTGTTTTGTTTCTGTTTTCTGTGCTTGATTAACTTGATAGTTTGTCCCCGTCAAGCAGGCGATTTACTGGAATTCAAGTAACTGCAGAGGAGCAGTGAGGAGCCTCCGTAATTGCCTTTATATCAGATGGACGGGAGGAAACTCGCTTAATGCTCTAGGCATAGGAACATCCAGTCCAGTCCAGAAATCTTCAAGATTGATGATGTTAGAGGAATAATGGCCAATCTAGGTGTTACTTTATATCTGAATTGGGTTCTGCAAGCACAGCTCTGCTGTTACCACCGCCACAGAGTGCTGCAGATAGACCACAACTGATAGTTCTGAACCTCAATATTGATTCTGCTTTGTGTTGACTTGAATTTTATCCGTCGTGGCTCTACAGGAGGAAAGCTGTTCCATTTTCATACTTCTGTGGTAGGATAAGCTGGACTCCAGAGAGCTGGGCTCAGTTTTGTGCTGATTGCCCCGAGGGCCTGAACTCATCTCAGCATCATGATGTGAAAGGAATGCAAAATATCTGTCATCTGCCTTAGGTGGCATCAGTCCGTGTTGCTGCATGCACATACCCTGCTGAGATGTTGCCAAGCTTGTCTGTTGCTGAACTGACCTTCCCATTAAAGCTTTTTCCTAAAACTTACTAAATTTCCTAATGCAATTTTCAAAAGGGGAAAAAAAATCAACTCCTTGCTATTTGTCCTACCCTGCGTGGACCTGGACACTGGATTTCCTCTCCCTGCAAACATCTTCTTACATACTGGAGAACTGTTGCCTCTGCCAGCCTCTTGTGCTCTTGTCTGCACTGATCTGAATGACGTTTCAGCCTTCCCCCTTGGGCCCAGTTATTTTCTTCCAGATTCTCTGCACTTTTATGTTAATTATTTGCCTGTCCTCATTGCAATTAAAAGCCCTGAAAATTGCGTATTCTCAGTCCTACCTCTGTGTAATATTGCCAAGACTTTTTACTTTTAGTCAGCTTCTATGTTATGAGTTCCCATAGAAAATCATGGCAACAGGAAGATTCCCCCCACCCCAAAAATAAATAAATAAATAAAAGATTTTTTTTTTTAAATCAGGGAATCTCCCAGAGAACTATCAGATTTATGTTCCTGTCACTCTACTGAAAAGTTGTTTGGAGCTGTGATGATTTTGAGGGTAGAACTGGCCTTACTTCTCCTTATGGGAGCTACGCTCAGGGTGGACCGGATGATCTCCAAAGGTCCCTTCCAACCTTCCTGATTCTGTGATTTTTCAGGCTGTTTGGTATCTAACTTGTTGTTGCTCCTGGGGGAATCCTGCTCCTGTTGCTGTAACACTTCATGTGGACACTCATGTGGAGCAGCTTCTAGTCTTACAGCATAAGCCCTCTGTAAATAGCCTCAGTTTTCACAGTATTATGCAACAGCAACGTTAACTTTCCAAGCAACTCTAGTTAGCCTGGCCTTTTGCCATCCCCTGCCAAGTTCTGCTAGTAACAGATTCTCCTTCAGCACCCAAAAGAGGATTTGGGGAAAATCAGCCCTCTTCCTTTTGGCAGTCAGAGCCTCTGCACTCGCAGACTGGAGTCTGGAAGGTTGTTCAGTGGCCCCCATGGAGTAGGGAGATAAATGTGAAGCTCTAGACATGCACAGGAGACCTCCTAGCTCTTGTTAGCATAGATCACAATGTGACCCTACTTACCACTACAGCAGCACTACTAATATAATACTACAAAATGCTACAAAAATAGATAGAATTTTGCAGAATACTACAGAAAGTTAAAAAGGTGCCCTTGGTTTAGCTGTGTTGTGATAGCAACGTGGGGGTTTAAGAACCACTCAATGAGGAATCTAAGGAGTGGTGAGAGTAGCTTAGAAAACCTAAGATGAAAAACCTGCTTTTCTCTCTACTAGGAAATGATGGCATGCTGTTACAGGAAGCAGAAGGAAGCCCTAGTTTGCTAACATCAATTACATGGTTTGAAGGATCACTGTGTTGTGTCGAACTTGGAAAAGTCTGCAGAAGAAAGCAAAGTCACCCCAGCCTTCAAGCAGGGCAAGAAGGAGGACCCGGGGAGCTGCAGGCTGGTCTGCACCCCCTTGGTCCCTGGGAAGATGTTGGAGCATTTAATGCTGGATACTAGACTAGGTGATCCCCACAGGTCCCTTGCAACCTCAGCATCAACCAGAGGTTCCTGTCAGCCTCTCAAACAGCCTGTTATGTTTGTGGGAGTCCCTGGACCCCATCTGTGGCTCATTTCTTTAGAAGTTGATCTGTTTTCCTGAGTGCTTGCTGACTATATTCCTGAGCTCTGAGGTAATTTGAAAATCTTGTTTTGAGCCATGTAGTAATAAGAGAACTTGTTTTCTGCTTGTCAAGGTGTGCTGCTAGATCAGGAGGCGTCTTTCCTTGTGTGGTTGCCAATGACTTGCACAATTCAGTGTGCAAGTACATGCCAGACTGAGCTCTTCACTGGAACTGACCTTTTAATAGTTACACCCAGAGTCCAAATTGACTTGGAGTTGAAGAAGGAAAAAAAAATGTGGGGGGAAAGGGAAACAGAAAAGAGAAAAGAAATGGGGAGGCTGTTTGGGTGTTTTGAAGTTTAGGTTCTCAGAGTTGGGCATTTTGTTTGTTTGTTTCAGGCAACCATTTGAACATGTATGGGTGTCTGATGGCTAGAGTATTTGGAGTAAGTCTATGCTCACCTTGAGTTTGTGCCCATTGTTTATATTCCTTGAAGGGGGAAAAAAAAGAATTAACAGTACTTTTATTTTTTGGTTCTGACCATCCAAGGATTTGCTAGTATGCTAAGGCTATATTATTATTTTTCTAGTCATCTTTATCTTCTGTTTAGGAGAAAGAAAAAATTTAATCTCAAGATCCTTTGTGGTAACACAGTCCAGTTTCATTTTGCCTATGGCAAGTAGATGCAGAGAGGGTAAAAGGTAAATTCAAACCAGAGGATATTCCTGAGCTCTGAGGTAGAACAGCTCTTTGGGAAATGTAAGAACCAATACTTCAGTAAAGCTGCCATTCTGCAAGCATTAACAAAATAAAATACTCTGTGGGCTTCTGAAAACAAGTATAAAATTACATTTGTATCAGTGAATCAGCCTAGAAATCACTTTCTGTTGAGAATAATGAAGTACAGCAAGTGTTAGAAGACAACACGCAAATGAGGGGGAACCCATCATTTTGCCTTGCTCATTTTTACGTGGTTCTGGGTCAGTGACTTGCTGAAATGATTGTGGTTGGATAAGCTGCTCCTGAAGCTGTTGTTTAAAAGAATAATCTGTCTCCCAAATGGACCCACGCTGCTGTTTTGATTAGAAGCCCTTCAAGCAGCTCTCCCTTTTCAGGGAGCATTTGCATGTGCTGGTTTCACTTGGCCGGTCTCTGCCGCGAACGCCGACCTGTCTGTCGGGGAGGACGTGGGCTGCGCCGCACAGCGGGGCCTGCCTGCTCCGAAACACCCCCGTGGGCCCCACGTGGCAGACCACTGGGCTGAGGGGCTTCTGCATGAGCAGGAACAAGGTGGTGGTGGTGGTGGTGATGGTGATGATGATGATGATGATGGTGGAGGTTTTTATGGTCTTGGCTGCTGTGCTGAGTGTTTGTGCGAGGCCCATCTCCTTGCTCCTTCACCCCTGGGATTCCTCCTTTGAGGTGCTCAGAGCTTCTGCTGTAAGTTCCTGCCGTGGCTGGACGTGACTGTTTGTGAGTGTTACCCACAGACTGTTGGTTTTAGGATTGAATTTCCATTTCCAAGGATTTCCATCCAATTTCCATCATCTACACCCAGTTGTTAGCATCACTGACATGGATGTTTGTGTATTCTGGGCAATACACAAATGCATTATTTAAGTAAAATGCAGCCTTTAGGCAGGCCTGATTCCCAGCCTAGTTTTAGTTCCTGCTCCAAAGAATGCGGCTGTCCAATATTGATTGTGTTTTCTTCTTACGATTATTTTTTTAAATGATAGCCTGGTTGCTGATAGAAGAAAGCTCTTCTTGACTAGTGCTGTTAAAATAAAAATGCTGGGAGAGCAGTAAAATATTTACCAGTTGCCTTCCCTGCTATGAGGCTCCATGAATGTCTGTCCTTTCAGACAAGAAGCTGCTCCTTTTATAATATCCACAGCAGAATTTTCTCAGAAAATAAAACAGGTATTTAAGCTTTTGTTTATTTTAGACTCCTCATGTGATAAAATATTTTGGGAATTGCCGTTTTGAGCAAGAGGAATGTTATCCATGCTTCACGTTATCCTTTAGCTTCACCGGCCCCGTGTTGAGTCCAATCCCCCTGGCTCCATTGGGCACCCAGCTTTTCCCTTGAGCACAAGTCAGGAACGTGGCTAAGCCACTTCCCAGTCCCGAGCTGTATTTTGTCAGGCAGATGTGACCTTGGGGATGCCGTGTATAGATACACTAGAGCACATAAACTGCTATAAAAACTGAATGGCCTTATAATGAGGTGTTTGTTGTGCAGTATAGACTTCATAGGAAATCACCAGCTTTTATGGCTTGCTGAGTGCAGGCAGTAAAAGGCAGTGCCGGGGTCTGTAGGGTTTAAGAGTTAACTACAGCAAGGAGGGGGCGGGAGGAGGGGTTCTTTGCAGACCGAATTTCCCAAGCCGAGCAGTGAAGCTAGGGGCTTAGCTAGGGAAGCTCCCAAAGGACAGGGATTTCCAGATAAAGATCCAGCACTTTCTGGCATGTCAGGCTGGCTTTAGGCACCTCGGGCTGTTGCTTAATGCAAGATGTTTCTGGTAAGTTTTTGAAATCGCACTGAGGATGCGAGAGGCAGCAACAGATGAAGCACAAGAGCCGCTGCTGCCCCGGGCCTTGGCAGGGCTGGCGCGCGCCGCGCGCGGAGCCAGAGCTCTCTAGGATTCCGGGCTGGAAACACTGCACCCTGGGGCTGTCCGTGCTCCTGGATGCTTGCCCGCCGTGCCATCTGTGTGCCTCTCTGGAGCGCTGGTGATCCCTGCTGCCGGGTGGCTCTGCAGCAGTGACTCGGGGCCAAGCGGTGCTGGTGAGCAGGGACTTCACATGGAGCTGCCGAGCCCCAGGGCGAGCACAGAACCAGGCACCCTGTAATTGCACCCAGGGATCCTCAGCTCGCCCTTGCTCAAAAAGGGAGCTAAGGGTCTTCGTTTTGGCAGTTGCACCTAACAGAAATGCCCATCACAGACTAAAACAGATTATGAATCATCTTCCAGGTGCTGATCTAAGGCAGCTGGGATGGTAAGTTTAATTTGTCTGTGGTATTGTGCTGGGCAGGGCTTTGCAAGTGAAATGGTTAATTTGGTTACTTTGGCTTTACGCTTAATTGTATTGCATAGAACCAGCTCGTACTCTGTTGCTGACACTTTACAGACACCTTGAGTTTGGTGCCTCCCTTGCTGCATGTGAGCACGGGTCACTGCAGTGTCATGGGTCTCTATTTTGGAGCACTTGCAACAAAAACCAGAACAGAGATTGTTGCTGAGGACGCCTGAGCGGTCTCTGCCCTTCGGTTTCCTTGCCGGGGTCAGGTTTATTATCATTCTTCCATTATTAGCATGGGCAAAAAGCAGCAGCTCAGTCACAAGTCAGAGTGAAAACTGTCACTATTTAGACCCAGCTGTAGTGCAAACTGCCAGATTCCTGAGAGGTTTTTTTAAATTTAAACTCAACCATTTTCCTTTCTGAGGCACAAATCTTTTTTTCCTCAAGCACTGTTCCTTTAGCCAGTGTAAAATGCTGTAATGCTTTTAGCTGCAACCTCCATGGGGCTTTTCTCTTGTTACTGACAGGGAGCCACCCCTGCTCATGAACAGGAATGTTTAAGGCAAAGCCTTGCCCAAGGTGTAATGCACAACAGCAAAGATGGAAACAGATTTATCTTCCTGTTCTTCCCAGTAGATTTTGACCCCATTCTCCAGGGTTGTGTTGTTATTTCTTCTGATTTTCCATTTTTTTATAATCCATCTGATACTTGTCTGTTATTGAGAGTTTTATTGCTTCCCATAGGACACAGATGTATCAGTCAAGCTGCTGCTAAAATTGATGTGGATTTTGATTACGATGGACCTCTAATGAAGACAGAAGTTCCTGGGCCACGATCTAGGGTAAGTTTCCAAAGTCTAGAGGTATCTTTTTTCCTCTAGCTGTGTTTGACTTGGTGCAAAACAAGTCTTATTTCAAACCTTAAATTTGATACCTGTAGAAATATAATGATATTTCATGACAGTCTAGGTCCGCTTCTACCAGGACACTGAGAATGAAAAACTAGAAAGGGGCAAACTTTTACATCCATCTGTCTTTTTATTTATTTTCTCTATTTTATGATGTGAAGCAGAGCTTTGGTTTTGAAATGGCACAAAAATTCCAGTTTCCTGGACAATGTTTCACTCAGGCTGTCCAGAGTCCAGAGCTGTTAAGTGAGCTGAGGAAAACTCTGCCTGCCCCAGGATCAATTCTTGACTGTCGTGTTTGCAAGAAGCATTATCAAATTTCATGTGGCAAGTCGAGTTTCCTGGAAAGCACAAAGGATTGCAAGTCTTGCATGCAGTTTACATGGTTATGTAAAATAAACATATATATATTCTTTACTATTTCATAAGAACAAACCTGAGACTCTTTGATCTTTGTTTTAACAGGAATTAATGAAACAACTGAACGGAATTCAGGTAATTTGTCAAATTCTCTTGAGCTTGTGCAGGACGGAGTTGCTCTTAGGATTTCAGATCTAGTTTTACTGGTATATTTTTACTGGTATATTTAATTTCATACAAAATAAAGGCAGAAACTATATGAAACTATGTTGAATAAATGCTATGAGTGTATATTTGAATAAAATCTTTTATTGTCTATTTTAAGTACTGCAGAATTATTTTAATAGGATCAATCACTTCTCTTTAACCACTTAAAGTTTATACAGTGTTTATCATTTTGCATTCTTAGAAAGTGGCATTAAGAATATAGATATATTTGAACTTAAAAGCAGGCCAGTCTAAGTGTGTGTTGCCCTCCTAAGAAGAGTAATTATTTTAGTTTTTACTTGACTTTATGTAGAAAAAACTGCATGTTTCCATTTAAAATTTCCCCAACCTCCACAATGAAAAGACTTTCAGCCTGATATGAGTCATTTTTTTTGTAATTAATAAACATCATAATGAATTCATTGTGCAGCTGAATTCTATTTTGAGATCTGAAACTATGCAGTTACTGGGGATTGGCAGACTTACTTAATTCACCATCACAGAATGTGTTTAATTCACATTCACTGTCACAGTTGTTCAAAGTAATATATGTTTTTAACTGCCAGATTTTGGAAATGTGCATTTTTCTGCCTCTTTTTTACCTTAGGACAGGTGTCTTTATATTTTATTATTAGATCTTTATGTCAGAATTTTCATTGTATCCTTTAGTTGGGCCTTCCTCCACACTGCAAGGACTGTTTTCTATAAATATTAATTTCTTTGCTTTTCCTTTTGCTGGAAGAATGCAGAAGCTGTACACTTCTTTTGCAATTACGAAGAGAGCCGAGGGAACTACCTAGTAGACGTCGATGGCAATCGCATGCTGGACCTCTACTCGCAGATTTCCTCCATCCCAATAGGTAAGAGACAGATGCACCAAGACGTTTGCTTCATTTTCAAGCTGTTGTTTTGTTGTTTTCTTCTCACAGCTGTTACTAGAGAAATAGCCAACATAATAAATGCCTCCTGGCAGTCAGGTTTTGCTGACCTCATTGCTGTGTATCTAGTAGTATGCTTCAGTAACTGGAAAAGCTAGGTGGAAATTGAGTGTTTACAGCTCACCTACAGCACATAGTGATACCTGGAAGAAACTATAATATTAATCTTAATTTGAATCTGTCCCCCTTCTCGCCTCCAATCACTAAGCGTTTATCAAGGCACAGTATTCAAGAAATGAAATGCAAAATGTGTTGGACTGTTACTGAAAACAGTATGAAAATACATTCTGGATGCTGGCAGGTAGGAAGTGGAATTCTCAGAAATATAATACACATCTTCTTGTTAGCTGATAAGGAAAATATAACTTGTAAGTGGATTTAATATTGGAGAAAAGATGGTAGATAGACTGATGAGAGATAAGTACAGCATAGGTGGCAAAAAACCCACAGTTCCTGGTAACATGAGGTTCATCTGTGAATCAAGTTGGGGCTGGATGTTCACTGTCTGCATACTCCATTCCCAGGCACTTCTGCCCAAGCCATGAAAATGGGAGCGCACTTAGTCCATTATATGGATTCATCCAGAGTGAATTTCAAAAGCCTGTGAATGAATTGCCTGAGAGATGGTTAATCATGGAAGTTAAACTTGTAATCAACTCTGACTCCAGAAGATTAGGTTATTTCTTGGAATAATGCCTAATTGGATTAGAATTGTCTAAAAACCTGACTGCTTATATCTGCACTGCTGTTAGAGGTGCACAGTATGTGACCCAAAGTGGACTAAGATCTGTTAACTCACCCAAAATACGTATTCCAGTCATGCTATGTAATAGCAGGGGCTTCTAATTTTCCTTTTCTCTGACTCATAGAAAAAGCTGAAACATATAAAAGATCCTCAGTGAAGCCAATGTCTTCCTTGGTATCTAGCAGGGCCTTTGTGAGGAGGAGCTTTATCCCCTAGAGAACTTGCTCCTCATTTAGGAGCTGTGGTACATGCAGCCACTCAAGGCATGGATCCATAATGTGCAGCAACAAGTACTGAGAGGCTAACCTCAATCTAAGTGAACATATATATAGTATAAAATACATAGTATAAAGTTATCTGAATGTTCTCAGTGGCAAAGTTACATTCTAGCTTGGGAGGCTAGGACAAAATCATCGTGAGAATTCTAGGTGAACTCATGTTTTCAGGTCAAGGTATTGGTCATCTGTAGTTCTTGTCACAAGGCAATTTGATTAAATGTGTTTTGAATCCGTCAGGACTGCACAAGATTTGATAATGATCTGCTGCACTAGAATGTAGAGGCTGAGAGGTAGCAGTGCCCATGCAGAGAGATAAGGAATGAAGTTTAAAAGGCCTTTGGCAAAAATATTCTGTATTTTTCTTGGTGAGAACCCAGAATTGTAGAGAGAGTTGTAACATGCTTCTTTTAACCTATGTCTAATTATCTAGTACAATTAAAAAGCCTGTGGAGACAAAGTGTAATGATGGAAGTTGTTGAGATGTTTACCTTTATTCCACCATCTGGAATATGAAACAAATACTTGTTTTTACCGTGTCAGCAATGTCTGGTTTTGTCTCAAGGCTTTCTCTAATTATTTTAGCAGCTCTCATTTTCCCCTTGCAAATGGGGACCTTCCTGAGCCTGCAGGACATGTACTGCCCTGTCGCGTCGGCACAGCAAGGGCGGTGAGGCAGGTGCCCTTCTTTTAGAGCCAGCTCTGTCAGATCCTATATGAATGTGTTGGAGAGAGTGGATTCTCAAGGCTGCAGTGCCCTGCGCTGCTCCTGGCAGGGAACAAGATTCTTTCTGTTGCTGTCTCGGGCTGGAGCTT